>JAMPIV010006967.1:0-260251 GCA_024509875.1 Oreohelix idahoensis | reverse complement strand
ATAGAGTCTAGCATTTCCATCTGACACGAGTTTTCTGCGGCTAAGTTTCTCGGCGAGGTGTGGAAACTGCCATCCGCATCGCTAAGAAATGAGACAGGTCGTCGTAGAAGGTGCGAAGACGCACGTTTGGCAGTTATGGGCAACGTCTAAGTTAATGGGAAGTGTTAAGAGAGAGAGAGAGAGAGAGAGAGAGAGAGAGAGAGAGAGAAAGAGGAGAGGGAGAGACAGGGGTTTTTGCGAAATAGTGCGCATCCTTTGTCTATTTCACATATCTACACGAGTGGCTTAGACTAGTCATTCATACTCCTAAATCTGCAGTAGACAGATCACTCGTGCTAGAAAATATCTTGTATATTGCAAAGTTCTGAGTTTCTTGGCAACATTTTGCCGAGTTCTAGACTACCATTATATTGAAGGATTCTAGTTTCGTGGTATTAATCTGTAGTTCTATGTGGAGGTAAATATTACTTTATAATATCTAATAAATTGAGTGATTCCGGGATAACCGCTTATTTCATTTTACCAGTTAGATTTTTGTGCAGAGAAATTAATTTATAAGTCTGTTACATTCTCTAGTGACGTGTTTCAGTGGAAAGCAGAATAAATGATAATTTCTAGCTTAAACTCATGCAGCTATAAATAAATTTAATTTAACTGCTAAGTACTCAGTCGAGAATATTTTTAAAACTAACTTATAACTGCACTGATTCATCATTGAGTATTGACGAAATACGTAGGTATTTCTAATTCATGATGATTGATTTTATGAAGATAACTTATTACATGGGAATTTTAAACGATAAGTCAAGCTCTACGCTTGCAGTTTACAATGTAAGTTATAACCGAGGGAATAGTATGTATAAGTATTTTATATGTTGTTTTCTCTTTATTCAGTGAAACTGGGGTGACCCAACTTTGCCAGCGTTGAGTACTGAGTAGTATCTGTGAAGAACATAAACATTTTATTCTTAAAGACGTGGGTGTATAAAGTAAAACCTGTCTGGCATTGCATTGGCATCCAGCACGACAGAGTACCCATTCCATAAACTTTAAGATTTAAATAAAGTAACGGGCCTATCGCGCCAGATTAAAGTTCTTCCTGAGAGAAACCTCAAGTACATTTCAGCCCTTGTGGCAAGTAATATTACAATCAATAAACATTCCGACGGAGTTGTGACCAGTATGTGGTGTGACCAAATAAAATCCTATACTGAGAGAAGGCAGTTATCAGACATTCCTAATTACTAGAAACCTAAGCTATTGACACTGTGCTCGCTGTTAACGTTCGTGCCTGGACAATTTTAATGTGACAGAACCAGATATCCTAAAATAAGTATAACCAAGAAAAACGTTCCCCGAAGTAGTGAATTCAACCCGTCTTTTTGGAACTGGGGTTCTCTTGGCCAAGACTACCATTGGAGAGTCTGTATGTGCTTATCCTAAAAATTGTGTTTCCAGAAGTTGTTACCAAAGCTGTAAGTACGAATGAAAGCACGTGATCACGGCTGACTGAATAGAGTGAATGCAGGACTGAGTGATTCCTTTATTGTTGTATTTTGGCACCCATTTTGCTGTCTTAAATTTCTTTATGCAAGTTTGTTTTGTTGCTAACAATATTTTTTCCTTAGGATAGATCAGAGTATCCAAGTCTGTTCATACCTTTAAAGGGAAATCTTAGACTAAATCATATGTATCCGTGACTTTTTGGGCTATCACTTTTCTTCTAACAGGACTGTGGGCTATACATCGAGGGAAAAGATCATACCAACGGGTCTATCATTCTTGTAGCAATTCATTGACTTTATGACTATTTGTATATGTTTGATGTAATTTTATATGTTGTGATGGAAGTTTATTTTGATAATTAAACTTCACAATTAAACTTAATCAGTGTGGCGGTCAGTTCGTTCCCAAATATCTATATTTTCATTGTCATAGGTTCACGTGTTGTGCGTCTATTGTCGTCACTTATATGTGTGGGTATGTGAGGACATATATATTAATATATATTATTAGATTTGTCTGAATAATCTAACTCTGTTGTAGATGATAGGTTGACTGAGAGAAGCTTCTCGAGTGTCAGAGACAGAATCTACTATATTTCCTCCACCTCACTCGTGAAATCTATTTCTATTTTTTCACCTCCCACTGAGCTATCGATTATCTCTATGTCTATTCAGAAGGGACCAAACTAAGTCTTAATCACCTATCGCAAATCTATGACAAATGTGGACTCGTCCGAAGGATTTTTGAATTTAGAATACGTAGACGATACGACAAATGAGGTCTCGTCCGTAGGATTTTTTTTTTTTTGAACTTAGAATAGGAAGACGAGTACGATAAATATATTAGCTCGTCTGTTATGTTCTTTATTCTGAAATAGAGTAAGAGTGTGATTGTCTCGTGGTATTGTGTATCTTTAAAAATAACTATTCCCCTAGACCAACGATCTGTTCAGGGGCGTGCTGACCACACAATTAATAATTGGTTTTTTTCCACAGCATTATTGAGCATTATACATTTGAGTTACAGGCTGATTTTGTCGGAATATATGTTAATTATTGATTTTGTAATACTAAACGCTGGTAAAGTTTGTGATTGTCTAACAGTCACAGGGTTCTGAAGAAGTAGGTGTTTGAGCTAAGCTAAGGAGTGCGTTCAGACAATTACGTCCTGTTAATTGCCTCCCTTACCCTAACTGACTTCAGGGGTGAACTTGTAGTGGATTTAAAATTAAGGGGATTTATTTTTTCTTCCGTAAATAATTTTTTTGCAATAATTATTTTGTTTCCACTGTAGCAACTTATTTTTCAGTGAGTAATCTTTACTACCATTGATTTGGCATAGTCGCTTGCAATTAGAGCTTTTAGAGCCAGAAATAGCAGCGATAGTTAGATACAATATCATAGGAGGAGGTATCCCAGGTTAAAGTATATCATCTTTTGTTTGGTATTTTCTCGTAAGTGGTAGGAACCAGTGTATCTTTTTTTTCCTATTTCTTTCTCGACTAAGTCTCAGTCACTGACTTATTATGGCCGAGAGGACGAGACTGAGGCAGATGCTCAGACAGGAAGCACTGGAAGAGAGACTGGACGGCGACGAAGCGAAAGCTTTTGTCGGGGACGAACTTGAGAGATATGATGTGGAGCAGAAGGAAAAAGTATCGGAGATCAAAGAAGCGAAAGAGCGTCAATTACAGCAGAAGAAAATTGATGCAGAAATGGAAGCTCGCAGGGCGCAGCATGAGGAAAGAGAGAGAGATAGAGAGAGAGAAGGAGAGACAGCATGAGAAGGAGGAGATACAGCATGAGAAGGAGAGGGAGGAGAGACAGCACGAGTTGGCGCTTAAAGCTCTAGAGGTTCAAAGTCGTGATGCTGCCTCTACCTCCAG
Source organism: Oreohelix idahoensis (assembly GCA_024509875.1). NCBI lineage: Eukaryota > Metazoa > Mollusca > Gastropoda > Stylommatophora > Oreohelicidae > Oreohelix > Oreohelix idahoensis. The sequence continues at coordinate 256,860 of JAMPIV010006967.1, read as the reverse complement.
CAATGGAGAGTCTTCTCCTCATTCTTCCTCAACTGATCCTTCTAACACTCAATCTCTTCACCTCACCGCTATGTCTTTCGCTCTAGAATCTTTCCCTTGTCCTAATGAGAAGATTGACACGTATCTAGAAAAATTTGAGAAAATTGCAACTCTGTACGGTTTAGAGAGGTCGCGTTGGAATATGAAGCTTTCCCAGGCTTTAAAAAGTTCTGCGTATGATGTTTACGCCAAACTGGAGAGCAGCCAACAAGACAATTACGACGTCTTGAATAAAGCGTTACTGGAGCGTTTTGAAATGAACGCGCGCAAATTTTTGCAACTGTTTCGCAACAGCAGAAAGGAGAATTCTGAAACTTTTCAGCAGTTCTCCTCTCGTCTAAAGGGATATCTGACAAAGTGCCTAGAGCTCTCGCAGCTCCCCTCTACCTATGAAGGTCTTGAGAAATGTGTTATAACAGAACAAATAAAGAACACTTTGTCTGCGGACACCCGAAGAATTTTAGCTGAGCAAGATGCAGAAAAGCTTGAAGACATCTTGGAAAAGTCTGAGCGTTATCAACATGCGCTGGCCGAACTGCCGGCCACAAAACGTAAACCGACAGAAGAGCATTTTCGAAAGAATAATCTAGACCAATCTTCTCATGCTTCTAATCAGAATAACCGCAGAGAAACTGGACCTCAAAACCCCCCTCCTGAAAAATTCAAGTTCTACAAAAACAAATACCCCAACCACAGTAAACAGTCTGATCAACCTGACCGCCCTTCATGGCACCACAGCCAGCGAGGACAAGGTGACAAAGGGAAAACCCCTGCGCACGGGACTAATGATCAGGGCGAGCACACTGAGCCTAAACGCATCGGATGCTTGCTAACAGTCTCGCAAGGCGGAATTATTGACAGTGATTCCCAACCTGAGGGAGAGAGACCCTCAACGCGAGGTACTGTTATTTTGAACGGTTCTCAAACTTTTTCTTTATTTGACACGGGGCTTTCTTATGATTGCATTGTTGCCAGACACCTGGTTAAACCCGGTCAAGAGACAGGAGAGACCGTCGAACTTTGTGGAGTTTCTAAGAGTGAGGCACCTACAGCGTTTCCCATCGCATTGGTGGAGATACACTCTGACTTTGTCAGAGGTATGATCAAAGCGGCTGTTATGGATGACCCCATCTACCCAGTCATACTTGGCGGTAGATACGTGTTTATTGGGAAACCGGAAGAGCCGATTGTGGCAGCAGTAACTACAAGAGGGAAAACCAAGAAGGAACGGGAGCCTGTGCCTAATTTGTTTCCTATGGAACTTAAAGAAGCGCAACAAAAGGACCCTACTTTGGCACCCTGCTTTAGGAAACTGCCCATGGCTAAGGAACCCAGACAGCACAGGGACATTTTTTCTAAGGATGGCGTACTTTATCGCAGAACGGGCAAGCCTGACCAAGGTTACAACCAGCTCCTAGTACCGAAACAGTACAGAAGCCAAATCCTAGAAATGGGGCACTCTCTTCCCTTCAGCGGACATATGGGACAGAACGCCACAAACTAACGGATAACTACTCATTATTGGTGGCCAGGAGTAAATACTGATTTTAACAGGTATGTCAAATCATGTGCCCAGTGCCAACACGTACCACCCAATCAACGGACACCCCCAGTTTCCATGGGTGAAATGCCAATAATGGGAACACCATTCGAACGGGTTGTGATCGACATTTTAGGACCCTTAGAAAGGACTAAAAGAAGGAACAGGTATATCCTGACCTTAGTCGACACATGCACTTTATGGGCAGAAGCTATCCCGCTAACATGCGCAGATGCCATGCATGTCGCAGAAGCCCTCGTGCACTTTTTTACTCGGTTGGGATCCCCTCAGCAAGTGCTGACGGATAACGGATCTCCATACCGGAACCTGTTGATGGATGAGATCGTGAAGATCTTGAGGAACCAACACATCTACATAAAGCCTTATACTCCGGCCGGAAATGGGCTCGTGGAACGTGTTAATGGAAACATCAACAAAACTGGCACAAGTGAAACCTGAAGATTGGGATCTTTCTATCCCTGCAGCTCTATTTGGCTACAGAGAAACGCCACATACGTCCACAGGATTTCCGCCAGCCACGCTTTTATTCGGCAGACCCATTAAGGGCCCGCTTGAAGCCTTACTCAGGTCGCTGACAGACCAGAAGGCTGATGAGACAGTTGTCTCAGCAAGTAAATATGTGTCGGATTTAAAGGAAAGGTTGAAACTAGGATGGGACCTAGCAACGACTAACTTTAAGCGTGAACGCACAAAGCACGCTAACCGATACAGGAAAGTCGCGAAAGAAAGAGAACTGGAAGCAGGAGAGAAAGTTTTGGCGTTACTCCCTACTGGGAACAACAAACTGAGGATCGGATGGCAAGGGCCGTTTACCGTCCTGAAAAAGATTTCTAAGGCTAACTACCAGATCTCTATTCAAGGAAAGGAGAAGGTTTTCCATTTAAATCTGTTAAAGAGATTCTTGGAAAGACCAGTGCCGACCTCCGAACATCTCCTGACGATCGCCAAAACTGACGAAGATGACGATAGTGGCAGGGAAATTCCACTGCACACACACGAAATCTTTCAAAAATGTCAAAAGCGGCGACGCTCTTTCAAGCGCGCACGGAAGACATCCCAGAGAAAGGAAACTTTGGGAGTAGACTTGAGTAGGAATTAGAGAGAGACGGAGGGGAGGGGGAGATGAGAGGGAAGAGGACAGACACCCTGAAGCTACGGATATAGGAAATTTATTTCCATAACGTAGTCATGGAGTGCTTCCACATCTTAAAGGGGGACGTTCTGTCGCATAGAGATTTATGATCAATAAATTTTCTATATTCTTTTCTTTTCTACCCGTGTCCTCTACTTTATTATCGCTCTCTTATCCTTTTCCTGTTTTTTTCGCATTCATTCGTTTGCGCCAAAATATTATTTTCCCACTCTGACTTTACCGTTTCTTTTCTCATACTAGTAACGCAGTTATTACGTAGATGTCAGTCCCTGGGATGTGAGCGAATACTGTGAAATTCGTCTCGATAGACATGGGATAGCAGACATAGAGTCTAGCATTTCCATCTGACACGAGTTTTCTGCGGCTAAGTTTCTCGGCGAGGTGTGGAAACTGCCATCCGCATCGCTCAGAAATGAAACAGGTCGTCGTAGAAGGTGTGAAGACGCACGTTTGGCAGTTATGGGCAACGACTAAGTTAATGGGAAGTGTTAAGAGAGAGAGAGAGAGAGAGAGAGAGAGGAGAGGGGGAGACAGGGGTTTTTGCAAAATAGCGCGCATCCTTTGTCTGTTTCATATATCTACACGAGTGGCTTAGACTAGTCATTCATACTCCTAAATCTGCAGTAGACAGATCACTCGTGCTAGAAAATATCTTGTATATTGCAAAGTTCTGAGTTTCTTGGCAACATTTTGCCGAGTTCTAGATTACCATTATATTGAAGGATTCTAGTTTCGTGGTATTAATCTGTAGTTCTGTGTGGAGGTAAATATTACTTTATAATATCTAATAAATTGAGTGATTCAGGGATAACCGCTTATTTCATTTTACCAGTTAGATTTTTGTGCAGAGAAATTAATTTATAAGTCTGTTACATTCTCTAGTGACGTGTTTCAGTGGAAAGCAGAATAAATGATAATTTCTAGCTTAAACTCATGCAGCTATAAATAAATTTAATTTAACTGCTAAATACTCAGTCGAGAATATTTTTAAAACTAACTTATAACTGCACTGATTCATCATTGAGTATTGACGAAATACGTAGGTATTTCTAATTCATGATGATTGATTTTATGAATATAACTTATTACATGGGAATTTTAAACGATAAGTCAAGCTCTACGCTTGCAGTTTATATAGTAAGTTATAACCGAGGGAATAGTATGTATAAGTATTTTATATGTTGTTTTCTCTTTATTCAGTGAAACTGGGGTGACCCAACTTTGCCAGCGTTGAGTACTGAGTAGTATCTGTGAAGAACATAAACATTTTATTCTTAAAGACGTGGGTGTATAAAGTAAAACCTGTCTGGCATTGCATTGGCATCCAGAACGACAGAGTACCCATTCCATAAACTTTAAGATTTAAATAAAGTAACGGGCCTATCGCGCCAGATTAAAGTTCTTCCTGAGAGAAACCTCAAGTACATTTCAGCCCTTGTGGCAAGTAATATTACAATCAATAAACATTCCGACGGAGTTGTGACCAGTATGTGGTGTGACCAAATAAAATCCTATACTGAGAGAAGGCAGTTATCAGACATTCCTAATTACTAGAAACCTAAGCTATTGACACTGTGCTCGCTGTTAACGTTCGTGCCTGGACAATTTTAATGTGACAGAACCAGATATCCTAAAATAAGTATAACCAAGAAAAACGTTCCCCGAAGTAGTGAATTCAACCCGTCTTTTTGGAACTGGGGTTCTCTTGGCCAAGACTACCATTGGAGAGTCTGTATGTGCTTATCCTAAAAATTGTGTTTCCAGAAGTTGTTACCAAAGCTGTAAGTACGAATGAAAGCACGTGATCACGGCTGACTGAATAGAGTGAATGCAGGACTGAGTGATTCCTTTATTGTTGTATTTTGGCACCCATTTTGCTGTCTTAAATTTCTTTATGCAAGTTTGTTTTGTTGCTAACAATATTTTTCCTTAGGATAGATCAGAGTATCCAAGTCTGTTCATACCTTTAAAGGGAAATCTTAGACTAAATCATATGTATCCGTGACTTTTTGGGCTATCACTTTTCTTCTAACAGGACTGTGGGCTATACATCGAGGGAAAAGATCATACCAACGGGTCTATCATTCTTGTAGCAATTCATTGACTTTATGACTATTTGTATATGTTTGATGTAATTTTATATGTTGTGATGGAAGTTTATTTTGATAATTAAACTTCACAATTAAACTTAATCAGTGTGGCGGTCAGTTCGTTCCCAAATATCTATATTTTCATTGTCATAGGTTCACGTGTTGTGCGTCTATTGTCGTCACTTATGTGTGTGGGTATGTGAGGACATATATATTAATATATATTATATTAGATTTGTCTGAATAATCTAACTCTGTTGTAGATGATAGGTTGACTGAGAGAAGCTTCTCGAGTGTCAGAGACAGAATCTACTATATTTCCTCCACCTCACTCGTGAAATCTATTTCTATTTTTTTCACCTCCCACTGAGCTATCGATTATCTCTATGTCTATTCAGAAGGGACCAAACTAAGTCTTAATCACCTATCGCAAATCTATGACAAATGTGGACTCGTCCGAAGGATTTTTGAATTTAGAATACGTAGACGATACGACAAATGAGGTCTCGTCCGTAGGATTTTTTTTTTTTTTTGAACTTAGAATAGGAAGACGAGTACGATAAATATATTAGCTCGTCTGTTATGTTCTTTATTCTGAAATAGAGTAAGAGTGTGATTGTCTCGTGGTATTGTGTATCTTTAAAAATAACTATTCCCCTAGACCAACGATCTGTTTATGGGCGTGCTGACCACACAATTAATAATTGTTTTTCCACAGCATTATTGAGCATTATACATTTGAGTTACAGGTTGATTTTGTCGGAATATATGTTAATTATTGATTTTGTAATACTAAACGCTGGTAAAGTTTGTGATTGTCTAACAGTCACAGGGTTCTGAAGAAGTAGGTGTTTGAGCTAAGTTAAGGAGTGCGTTCAGACAATTACGTCCTGTTAATTGCCTCCCTTACCCTAACTGACTTCAGGGGTGAACTTGTAGTGGATTTAAAATTAAGGGGATTTTTTTTTCTTCCGTAAATAATTTTTTTGCAATAATTATTTTGTTTCCACTGTAGCAACTTATTTTTCAGTGAGTAATCTTTACTACCATTGATTTGGCATAGTCGCTTGCAATTAGAGCTTTTAGAGCCAGAAATAGCAGCGATAGTTAGATACATATTATAGGAGGAGGTATCCCATGTTAAAGTATGTCATCTTTTGTTTGGTATTTTCTCGTAAGTGGTAGGAACCAGTGCATCTTTTTTTGCCTATTTCTTTCTCGACTAAGTCTCAGTCACTGACTTATTATGGCCGAGAGGGCGAGACTGAGGCAGATGCTCAGACAGGAAGCACTGGAAGAGAGACTGGACGGCGACGAAGCGAAAGCTTTTGTCGGGGACGAACTTGAGAGATATGATGTGGAGCAGAAGGAAAAAGTATCGGAGATCAAAGAAGCGGAAGAGCGTCAATTACAGCAGAAGAAAATTGATGCAGAAATGGAAGCTCGCAGGGCGCAGCATGAGGAAAGAGAGAGAGAGAGAAGGAGAGACAGCATGAGAAGGAGGAGATACAGCATGAGAAGGAGAGGGAGGAGAGACAGCATGAGTTGGCGCTTAAAGCTCTAGAGGTTCAAAGTCGTGATGCTGCCTCTACCTCCAGCAATGGAGAGTCTTCTCCTCATTCTTCCTCAACTGATTCTTCTAACACTCAATCTCTTCACCTCACCGCTATGTCTTTCGCTCTAGAATCTTTCCCTTGTCCTAATGAGAAGATTGACACGTACCTAGAAAAATTTGAGAAAATTGCAACTCTGTACGGTTTAGAGAGGTCGCGTTGGAATATGAAGCTTTCCCAGGCTTTAAAAAGTTCTGCGTATGATGTTTACGCCAAACTGGAGAGCAGCCAACAAGACAATTACGACGTCTTGAATAAAGCGTTACTGGAGCGTTTTGAAATGAACGCGCGCAAATTTTTGCAACTGTTTCGCAACAGCAGAAAGGAGAATTCTGAAACTTTTCAGCAGTTCTCCTCTCGTCTAAAGGGATATCTGACAAAGTGCCTAGAGCTCTCGCAGCTCCCCTCTACCTATGAAGGTCTTGAGAAATTTGTTATAACAGAACAAATAAAGAACACTTTGTCTGCGGACACCCGAAGAATTTTAGCTGAGCAAGATGCAGAAAAGCTTGAAGACATCTTGGAAAAGTCTGAGCGTTATCAACATGCGCTGGCCGAACTGCCGGCCACAAAACGTAAACCGATAGAAGAGCATTTTCGAAAGAATAATCTAGACCAATCTTCTCATGCTTCTAATCAGAATAACCGCAGAGAAACTGGACCTCAAAACCCCCCTCCTGAAAAATCCAAGTTCTACAAAAACAAATACCCCAACCACAGTAAACAGTCTGATCAACCTGACCGCCCTTCATGGCACCACAGCCAGCGAGGACAAGGTGACAAAGGGAAAACCCCTGCGCACGGGACTAATGATCAGGGCGAGCACACTGAGCCTAAACGCATCGGATGCTTGCTAACAGTCTCGCAAGGCGGAATTATTGACAGTGATTCCCAACCTGAGGGAGAGAGACCCTCAACGCGAGGTACTGTTATTTTGAACGGTTCTCAAACTTTTTGTTTATTTGACACGGGGCTTTCTTATGATTGCATTGTTGCCAGACACCTGGTTAAACCCGGTCAAGAGACAGGAGAGACCGTCGAACTTTGAGGAGTTTCTAAGAGTGAGGCACCTACAGCGTTTCCCATCGCATTGGTGGAGATACACTCTGACTTTGTCAGAGGTATGATCACAGCGGCTGTTATGGATGACCCCATCTACCCAGTCATACTTGGCGGTAGATACGTGTTTATTGGGAAACCGGAAGAGCCGATTGTGGCAGCAGTAACTACAAGAGGGAAAACCAAGAAGGAACGGGAGCCTGTGCCTAATTTGTTACCTATGGAACTTAAAGAAGCGCAACAAAAGGACCCTACTTTGGCAACCTGCTTTAGGAAACTGCCCATGGCTAAGGAACCCAGACAGCACAGGGACATTTTTTCTAAGGATGGCGTACTTTATCGCAGAACGGGCAAGCCTGACCAAGGTTACAACCAGCTCCTAGTACCGAAACAGTACAGAAGCCAAATCCTAGAAATGGGGCACTCTCTTCCCTTCAGCGGACACATGGGACAGAACGCCACAAACCAACGGATAACTACTCATTATTGGTGGCCAGGAGTAAATACTGATTTTAACAGGTATGTCAAATCATGTGCCCAGTGCCAACACGTACCACCCAATCAACGGACACCCCCAGTTTCCATGGGTGAAATGCCAATAATGGGAACACCATTCGAACGGGTTGTGATCGACATTTTTGGACCCTTAGAAAGGACTAAAAGAAGGAACAGGTATATCCTGACCTTAGTCGACACATGCACTTTATGGGCAGAAGCTATCCCGCTAACATGCGCAGATGCCATGCATGTCGCAGAAGCCCTCGTGCACATTTTTACTCGGTTGGGATCCCCTCAGCAAGTGCTGACGGATAACGGATCTCCATACCGGAACCTGTTGATGGATGAGATCGTGAAGATCTTGAGGAACCAACACATCTACATAAAGCCTTATACTCCGGTCGGAAATGGGCTCGTGGAACGTGTTAATGGAAACCTCAACATGATGCTAAGTAAACTGGCACAAGTGAAACCTGAAGATTGGGATCTTTCTATCCCTGCAGCTCTATTTGGCTACAGAGAAACGCCACATACGTTCACAGGATTTCCGCCAGCCACGCTTTTATTCGGCAGACCCATTAAGGGCCCGCTTGAAGCCTTACTCAAGTTGCTGACAGACCAGAAGGCTGATGAGACAGTTGTCTCAGCAAGTAAATATGTGTCGGATTTAAAGGAAAGGTTGAAACTAGGATGGGATCTAGCAACGACTAACTTTAAGCGTGAACGCACAAAGCACGCTAACCGATACAGGAAAGTCGCGAAAGAAAGAGAACTGGAAGCAGGAGAGAAAGTTTTGGCGTTACTCCCTACTGGGAACAACAAACTGAGGATCGGATGGCAAGGGCCGTTTACCGTCCTGAAAAAGATTTCTAAGGCTAACTACCAGATCTCTATTCAAGGAAAAGAGAAGGTTTTCCATTTAAATCTGTTAAAGAGATTCTTGGAAAGACCAGTGCCGACCTCCGAACATCTCCTGACGATCGCCAAAACTGACGAAGATGACGATAGTGGCAGGGAAATTCCACTGCACACACACGAAATCTTTCAAAAATGTCAAAAGCGGCGACGCTCTTTCAAGCGCGCACGGAAGACATCCCAGAGAAAGGAAACTTTGGGAGTAGACTTGAGTAGGAATAAGAGAGAGACGGAGGGGAGGGGGAGATGAGAGGGAAGAGGACAGACACCCTGAAGCTACGGATATAGGAAATTTATTTCCATAACGTAGTCATGGAGTGCTTCCATATCTTAAAGGGGGACGTTCTGTCGCATAGAGATTTATGATCAATAAATTTTCTATATTCCTTTCTTTTCTACCCGTTCCCTCTACTTTATTATCGCTCTTTTATCCTTTTCCTGTTTTTTTCCGCATACGTTCTTTTGCGACAAAATATTATTTTCCCATTCTGACTTTACCGTTTCTTTTCTCATACTAGTAACGCAGTCATTACGTAGATGTCAGTCCCGGGGATGTAAGCGAATACTGTGAAATTCGTCTCGATAGACATGGGATGGCAGACATATCGTCTAGCATTTCCATCTGACACGAGTTTTCTGCGGCTAAGTTTCTCGGCGAGGTGTGGAAACTGCCATCCGCATCGCTCAGAAATGAGACAGGTCGTCGTAGAAGGTGTGAAGACGCACGTTTGGCAGTTATGGGCAACGTCTAAGTTAATGGGAAGTGTTAAGAGAGAGAGAGAGAGAGAGAGAGAGAGAGAGAGGAGAGGGGGAGACAGGGGTTTTTGCAAAATAGCGCGCATCTTTTGTCTGTTTCATATATCTACACGAGTGGCTTAGACTAGTCATTCATACTCCTAAATCTGCAGTAGACAGATCACTCGTGCTAGAAAATATCTTGTATATTGCAAAGTTCTGAGTTTCTTGGCAACATTTTGCAGAGTTCTAGATTACCATTATATTGAAGGATTCTAGTTTCGTGGTATTAATCTGTAGTTCTGTGTGGAGGTAAATATTACTTTATAATATCTAATAAATTGAGTGATTCAGGGATAACCGCTTATTTCATTTTACCAGTTAGATTTTTGTGCAGAGAAATTAATTTATAAGTCTGTTACATTCTCTAGTGACGTGTTTCAGTGGAAAGCAGAATAAATGATAATTTCTAGCTTAAACTCATGCAGCTATAAATAAATTTAATTTAACTGCTAAATACTCAGTCGAGAATATTTTTAAAACTAACTTATAAATGCACTGATTCATCACTGAGTATTGACGAAATACGTAGGTACTTCTAATTCATGATGATTGATTTTATGAATATAACTTATTACATGGGAATTTTAAACGATAAGTCAAGCTCTATGCTTGCAGTTTATAATGTAAGTTATAACCGAGGGAATAGTATGTATAAGTATTTTATATGTTGTTTTCTCTTTATTCAGTGAAACTGGGGTGACCCAACTTTGCCAGCGTTGAGTACTGAGTAGTATCTGTGAAGAACATAAACATTTTATTCTTAAAGACGTGGGTGTATAAAGTAAAACCTGTCTGGCATTGCATTGGCATCCAGAACGACAGAGTACCCATTCCATAAACTTTAAGATTTAAATAAAGTAACGGGCCTATCGCGCCAGATTTAAATTCTTCCTGAGAGAAACCTCAAGTACATTTCAGCCCTTGTGGCAAGTAATATTACAATCAATAAACATTCCGACGGAGTTGTGACCAGTATGTGGTGTGACCAAATAGAATCCTATACTGGGAGAAGGCAGTTACCTGACATTCCTAATTACTAGAAACCTAAGTTATTGACACTGTGCTCGCTGTTAACGTTCGTGCCTGGACAATTTTAATGTGACAGAACCAGATATCCTAAAATAAGTATAACCAAGAAAAACGTTCCCTGAAGTAGTGAATTCAACCCGTCTTTTTGAAACTTGGGTTCTCTGGGCCAACACTACCATTGGAGAGTCTGTATGTGCATGTCCTAAAAATTGTGTTTCCAGAAGTTGCTACCAAAGCTGTAAGTACGAATGAAAGCACGTGATCACGGCTGACTGAATAGAGTGAATGCAGGACTGAGTGATTCCTTTATTGTTGTATTTTGGCACCCATTTTGCTGTCTTAAATTTCTTTATGCAAGTTTGTTTTGTTGCTAACAATATTTTTCCTTAGGATAGATCAGAGTATCCAAGTCTGTTCATACCTTTAAAGGGAAATCTTAGACTAAATCATATGTATCCGTGACTTTTTGGGCTATCACTTTTCTTCTAACAGGACTGTGGGCTATACATCGAGGGAAAAGATCATACCAACGGGTCTATCATTCTTGTAGCAATTCATTGACTTTATGACTATTTGTATATGTTTGATGTAATTTTATATGTTGTGATGGAAGTTTATTTTGATAATTAAACTTCACAATTAAACTTAATCAGTGTGGCGGTCAGTTCGTTCCCAAATATCTATATTTTCATTGTCATAGGTTCACGTGTTGTGCGTCTATTGTCGTCACTTATGTGTGTGGGTATGTGAGGACATATATATTAATATATATTATATTAGATTTGTCTGACTAATCTAACTCTGTTGTAGATGATAGGCTGACTGAGAGAAGCTTCTCGAGTGTCAGAGACAGAATCTACTATATTTCCTCCACCTCACTCGTGAAATCTATTTCTATTTTTTCACCTCCCACTGAGCTATCGATTATCTCTATATCTATTTAGAAGGGACCAAACTAAGTCTTAATCACCTATCGCAAATCCACGACAACATCAATGGGAGCTATAGAGGTGGCTTTAGGAATTCTACCCTTAGAATTACGGAGAAAGGAGTTAAGACTAAATTACATGAACAGAGTTATGTTAGATAAGTCTCACCCAGCACATACAGCTTTTACCAGATGCCAACTAACAACTCAAGCCAATCCAATGAATACCACTAGATACCCTACAGGATGGAAGTGTATGGAGGAAATTGTCCACCTGGGTACATTAATTACATCAATTAATAACAGTTGTGAATACAAGCCGGTGATTCCACCCTGGGAGATCAAGAAACCAGACACGGACTACCACCTAGCAGAAATACTTAAGAAAACAAATAATATAGAAAATATTTAAAACACAGCCAATAAATATATACAAAAAATATCAAAAGACAGCATTACTGTGTACACAGATGGATCCAAGGGAGAGGATGGCAAATTGGGGATAGGAATATATATTCCAATATGGAAAATGGCAAAAGAATATAGCATCACGGAAAATACATCCATTTTCACTGCAAAGATGGTGGCAATACTAAAAGCACTAAAAATATTCTCTAATAACCCTCCCAAAAAACTAACAGTTTTAACTGACTCTCTTTCAACAATTAAAGCACTTAGAAACTTACGAGAATGTAATAGACCTGATATAGCAGAGGAGATATTTCTGGCTACTAATATATTCCAAGGGATGTTTAGTCTTAATTGCTTGGATACCTTCACATGTTGGCATAGAAGGAAATGAAAAGGCAGATAAAGAAGCCAAGAAAGGTAGATCTGATAAAAATCTAATAAATGTAGGGACGAGTAAATCAGAGATTAAGAGCTTAATGAAAGATTTAATAACAGATAAATGGAAAGCAGAGTGGGATAAAAATCTGAAAGGAAGACTTGCATATAAGATGTTCAAGGCTCCAACAAGAAAATGTCAGATATCTAGGGAATTAAAAATTCCCAGTAATAAGAAACTTCTCAGACTAGAGCTGGGAAAAGGCTATTTCAGAATAGAAGAACCTTACTGTGCAGGATGTCTTCAAGACAATAATATAGAACATTTCTTGTTAAAATGTAAGAGGTATGAACAAATGAGAATACCAATATTAGATTATTTGCAAGCATCCAACTTACCTATAAATATAGAAGAGGTGTTAAGAATAGACAGTCCTAGGGAACTGCATAATATAGTCAAACAATATTTAACACGAATAAATGTTAATATATAGTGGCTGGGAATGTGAAGGTCTGGTGCTTGCTTACAATGCATATGACTTTTAACAGATGAAAGTCAATTAAATACTGTATCTGTTAAAGTCAGTTATATAACTGGAACCACCAGGCCTTTACACCCCTCCACTTTAATATTATTCTTGTTCAGAGTTTCTTCTTGATTTTTATTTTTATTTTAAAAAATTTTTTTATTTAACATATAAGCACAATTGTGATTGTCCCTATGATTTGACAAATGTGATGTCACTTTCTCGTGTCGGCAGTTGTTCATATTGTTTGGAATTGAAAACAATACATGTCCTAATTATAACCCATCAGAGATTGAACGGGATATTTTTCTTCATTAATAAAAAAAAAAAAAAAAAAGATAAATTCCAAATTGGACGACAACCTTCAAGGGTTTTGAATGTGTGTGTTTGTAATTACCAGTATGAACAAAAAGATCCCGTTCAACCTCCGATGATATATGTGTCTACAATTCCAGATAATAATTTCAAATGCCGGTACCTGATCCTTGCATCATTTTTTCCTTTCTAGTTATTGTAAAATGAGTAAATTAAAGTGCCAAATTGTGTGGATGGATGTCTTTTTTTTTTCTTTGTCATAAAATGGTAGTTTCCCCGTATTATTCACGGAAGAACGAGCAGGGTAGGCAAGCCTGCAGTATTTGGGATGACACGTAAGTCACTATTTATTTGTCATTATACATTTTTTTTTTAAAATACGAGAACCCCACTAGACCTTCATTTTTCCGCCATATCCCAACTAAGACTTGTATATTAATTTTTTTTTTTCTTTTTAAATACTGTTATGAGAAATACAGAAAGGATGTGAGAAAATGACAAATTTCACAGCAGATAGGCGGAAAAGATTCATAATTAATTAACACATAAAATACTCAACAAGAAAGAAATATCAGCCTAAACATACTAACAACAATAGCCAGTAAATAATATCAAATAAACTAAAAGCAAAGTATGGCCTGGTGTAGAAATGGGGAGCCGCGGTAGCATAGTGGTTAGTGCACTGGCTTCCTAGCTCAGTGGTCTATGGTTCGATCCCCAGATGAGGTGGAATGTTTTTAGGCCGCAAACGGCTCCTGTGTCGACCCAGCCCAAAATGGGTACCAGAGCAACTCTGGGAAGGTTAAGGCGGCCGGCGTGATGCTGACCACGTCACCCCTAGTGTGCCGATGGTCAAGAAAATATGGGCCTAACACCATATTCCCAATATGCCTCAATGGGCGTGTAACGGGATCCTTTACTGTCCTCTATCTCTTTGCGGTTTTTTTTTTTTGTACTTTCGATAATATCTTACCCTTTCACTTTCAATCATTACCTCATGTACGGAATTCAATAAAATCTCGTTATTTGGCAAAAATATTTTATTTCTATTCCCCTGTCCATATTCTTAGCTTCGCTGTATATTTATTTTCTTATTTAAAGGCATTGATCTAGGCCAGAGTTATTAACGTGTGGAACGATTCTATGGCAACAGATAATAAAAGTTATAGATGGAAACAGAGTGCAAGAGCGGATATACAAGAAGTTTTATGAGAGACAACCCGACGCGTAATAGGGCAGCGGCGATTAAGGGTAGGATGGAAAGATAAACATGAAGTTGATGTAGAAATGTACTACTTAGACACGACACACGAACCACTTCGCCATTTTACGGTGTGCAGAAAAGAGCTTGAAAAATCCGGAGGATCGGGGAAACTTTTCCCAAACTATATAAAGATCTATAATTTGAAATAAATAAGGTCGCAGAATGAATGACAAAATCGAGCTTCCAATTAAGTGGGGGGAAAAAAAGCAGGAATCACATACAGTAGAGGCGGGTAATGAAAAATAAGACACTTGATGTAATAGCATGGATACCTTCACATGTGGGAATATAAGAAAATGAGATGGCTGATAAGAAAGCAAAAAAAAAAAAAAAAAGGAGAGGCAGCCCAAACCATGACGCCACCAATGCAGCTGGTCCCCTTGCAGGAAGCCCGCAGTGGTGGTTTCTGATGGAATTTGTTTTTCATGATGAGGTTGCCTGTCTCATGCATGACCTCATATTAGTCGCATTTTTTGACATGCCTGAGTTCTATTCTTTCTTTGTCTCATCAGAGACCCTCAAGAAATACACGAATTACCAAGGTTCAGTTTGCTGAAAATCTCATGTGCTGTAAGCCACAGTAAGATATTGTACGTTTCTGTTCTTCATTTACTGTCACGCCGGCTGGTGTATGCCATCTTGTCTCTCCACAACTTCTTCTTCTTGTTTATTCCATCGTGTCTCTCCACAACCTCTTGTCCTTGGTCCTAGTTATTAACTCTGTTGATACATTTTTCTATGTCATGATGCTAAATTATCCGGTACATACATTCTTTGTCATCTCTCTCTATTCCATGTTTCGCTCATTATCAATGCTGTTCCACTTTTCTCACTCATTATATGCCCCAAAAAATAGGATTTATTTTCCCCCCTCATTTAACAAGCTCTCTTTGCTTCCTGTTCTCTATCAGGGTATCCTCATTAATCACCCGAGATCTCCATGGTACTTAACATTTTTCATGTAAAACCACATTTCTTGTTTCTCATGGAAGAATCTTCTTTGTTTTGCCCATGATTTAATTCCTTATGGCAGGATTGGCTCCATATAACACTGAAGAACATATACTCCTTTACTTGCATAGATAACATTTGTTGCAGAGGGTACCTTTTATTTTCTGGAATGTTGTTGTAGCATGAGCCATTCTGAACTTTACTTTTGGCGTGCGTCTTCCGTATATGTTATTAGTGTGCCCAGGTATTTAAATCTATTGAATTTTTTTCAAAAGTGTCCCATTTAACTTGAAGCTTCATTCTGGAGTACGCATTTCTTCAAGGTGTCCACTATTTCTATCGCTTGCTGTTTAAGTTTTGTCGTTTATTTTCATTTTCTGTTAATAGGAAAGTTATATTAGTGAGTTCATAATTGTCTGGGTCATTCAAGAGATCCTGTATTCCATAGTTGCGTATCATCATCATCTTCCTTTATGCTCCGTATGGAGCTACCACTACAGCTGGTTTCCCCCCCCCCCCCCCCCCCGTGTAGGAAGCCTGCAAAAAGGATTCCACGCGCTCTTGTAGAAGTGGTTTATGTAGCAATTTGTTTTATATGATGAGGATGCCAGTCTCAAAAAATAAAAAATCAATCAATACCTTTTAGCTCCCCAAGGAGTATAGGCTTTCAACAAACACATGCCAAGTCCTCCTGTCACGTGCCATCAGCTCACGTTCTTTCCACGTTTTCCTCATCATTTTCACTTCAGTTCTCTTCTCCAACTGCATTTTGGTTTACCTCTGCCGCTCTTTCCTTGGAGATTCCAGAACAAGGACTGCCTTGTAAAGCTATCAACAGGTTTCCTCAATGTGTGTCCTATCCATCGTCAGCGTCTACTTCTCAACTCTTGTTCCACTGCCACTTGTCTGGTTCTTGTCATTAATTCCACATTTGTGACTTTGTCATATCATTTCAATCCTTCTATTCTACGCTAGCAGCCGTTTATGAATGTCTGTAACTGTTTTGTTGCGGTCTTTTGTTGTTCTCAGAGCCATTCAATAGGACTGACTTGACATTTGCATTGAAGATTCTTATTTTCGTGTTGGACTTGATGTCTCCATATGTTTCCCAATGCAATGAAAGCTCCTATTGCTTTTTTATTTTGATATCACTGTCTGTCCCTCCAACTTTGTCTATATTACTACCAACATATGTGTACGATTCTTCATCTTGTAGTGGTTGTTTCATCGGGATCAACTTTGTTATCATTTCTTGCATTTATTCTCATTATCTGTGTTTCATGCCCAACCTCATATTAGTCGCCTCGTACGACATGCCTGATGGTACAGTCTTTCTTTGTCTCATTAGAGACCCATGGGAACTACACAGGGTCATAGTTGCACATAGTGTCGTGATAAATGACCAATGGCAAAGAGGACCTGTTTTTTTTTAGTAATTAATTGGCTGTGTGTTCTTTCATACCAACGGGCTGATCACCCGTTTGCCAGTCACTTCGATTACGGAAACAACAGCAAATGGATTGATTTGCCGTTGCCCTAAAGACGCCAATAGGCGTGATGGGAAACAATGGCAAAGAAAACCTATCTGCTGTTGCCCTAAGACGCCACTAGGCGTAATGGCCACTGACTGCTTTGACGGTCGGTGGCTAAGGACGGAAGAAGAAGAAGAAGAAGTGTTCTTTCATGATCGACTCTCTACAGTGAAGTGATGGCACCTGGTTTGATTCCGTGGTGAGTATATTACTTCTGTTACGTTTAAGTTTTCTAGTGTCCCACCTTCCGTCTGTCTTATGGGTGCCTACTATTTACCTATATACGTTTATTTAATTACTACTTACAGGCCTCAGTTTCCTTTATTACTAACTTACCAATCATTGTGTGTAGTTCTTTTACATTTTATGCTATTAAGGCTGTATCTCCAGCTGATCGATTGCATGTTGTTCGTAATATATCCACTGACTGATATTCCTGGCACAAACTCTGTGTATATCAGAATATTTTCAGTGTATAGAACGAGAAAATCGGGGTGATGGTACACATCCCTGTCCAACACCCTGTTTTACCTTGTGGACTTTTCCAATGCAACAATCAATTCTTATATATCTAAAGAACTTGTTTTAAGCTACGACAATACTACATACAATCTTCGGTCTGCATTCAGTGTGAATCTCCGTTATCAATCATCATCATTTCCTATTTTTGCTCCTTAATTAGCATGTAGCCACCACTAGCTGGCACTTTGCAGGACACCTGCACCAAAACATTAATGTGCTGGTTTTTGTAGCTATTTGTTTAACATGATGATGGTGCCAGCACCCATGCACGACCTCATATTAGCCGCCTCTTACGACACGTCTGATGTCCTACTCTTTCTTCGTCTCCTTAGAGACCACTAGGAACTGCCTGGGGCAACTTCTGCTAGGCTTTGACTAAAATGTGTCAACTGTAACGCAAGTGAAAGGAAAAAGGTTCAGTTATCTCTTACTTACTTATTTGTTCCTCTTCTACCATGAGGTGTAGAGGTTTGTAAGAGAGAGAGCGCCATACTATTCTATCGACTGTCTTCCTCGGTCCTTCAAAGATTGTCTAATGTTGTTCTCTCAGCGGACCCTATGTCGTCCTGGAGGTCTGGATCCCTGGCTCTTAGTTTCCCATGCTTGTCGTGGTAGCCGATCTTCTCCCAAGTTATCTCCATAAGGTAAAATTGTTAAACCTACAGAACAAAACACTAGCAAGTCATAAGAACATTATACATCCTTAGTTTTGTTATGCAACTTTTGTAAGGATTTTTCCCATATCCTTTCCATTCATTAACCGTTTTTTACATGGTGACTGTGTTCGATCAATAGCTAGGAAAATATAATTTAAAACATATTTGGACATTGATAACGAGAGTGGCATCATTTGTCAAAAGTGTATATGAGTATTTTCAGTGCTAGTGGGACCATAGATGAGAAGATGCTGGCAATGGATAGGATACATATTGAGACAACCTGATGATAGTATTACATGGCAGTCCTTGTGTTGGAATCCCCAGGGTAAGAGAGATAGAGGGAGAATGAAAAACACAAGGAGAAGAGAACTGGTGATAGAAATAAAAGGGATAAAGACATGGACAAGATCTTAAGCCGATGGTAGAGGGTAGAAGGACTTGCCATGGATCTGCTGACCTATGCTCCATGGGAAACTGAAGGTTAATGAATGAATGTAAATAAATGAGATGTAATTGATCACTGGGTAGCTTTTGAAAGAATGGTATCTGCTTCTTTTTCTTTGATCCTTAGCTGCTGACTGTCAAACCAGTCAGTGGCCATCACGCCTGGTGGCATCTTGTAAGGCAGCAACAAATTGCTTCCACTTTGTTCAGTCAGCGGCCATCCTTCGTACAGTGCCCCAGCTTTGGTTCATTCTTTGCATCTCTGCCTCCACAGTTCTCCGCCAAGTTGTTTTTGGTCAGCTTCTCTTTCGCTTTCCTTTGGGTGTCCATAGCATAGCTGTTCTTGTGATGGCATTGGGGTCTCTTCTAAGGATGTTGCCAACCCAACTCCAGCATCTGCCAAGCTGGATAGGTCTGCGCAGGTAGGGGTCAGACAAAAGCTGGAACCCTGGTCCTCCAGGTTGGGGGTTTTAGCACAAAAAATGTATATGTAAAAAATCTTAACCGTTACGGAAACAGCAAATAAATGCAAAAACTTTGATGCAGGAAGGACATCCGGAGTCTGAGGCTCATATGACTGTCAGTGGTGAAAGCCGAAAGGAAGCCATTGGCATGAAAACAGATGACCCGATTGCAAAACACGAAACATACACGATCTGCTTGCTCCATTCTAAAACATTTGGAAATCAGTTCAATCCTCCATGAAGTTACCTCTTACAGAGATCATGGAATTTTATTTACCGAAAAATGGAAAGGTGATGTAATTTTTAATGCCAAGTGAATACATATGGCTTGGACTGGTAGCAAGAAAAAAAATGTGGTAAATGTCGGTAGTCCTTCCCTGTGATATAAGTCTTCTTCAGGTGAACTCTGCTACTCAAAGGTTGTCAAATTCGATCTTCTTTGGTGATAAATTTCTTTCACTTTGTAGTATTTATACTTTTTGTACTGTGTTACAGTCCATTCTTCCTGTTGTTTTTTTCTCAGCATTCTTTCTTTTCTTTTTCTTTGTATATTTTCTGCAATAAAAGTAGAAGGATTGTACATGTTGTCTGTGCCAGCACGTGCATAATACTGACTTTAGTATGACTATAGCTTTTGCTGGCTGATATATATTACGTTTTTGTATCAAAGGTGCTTTTATGATACTCTTTCCCTGTTCTTTCCCCATATAATTCCTGGGGATCTTTGAGGAATCACAGAAAGAATAGGACTACTGTTGTCATGTCAACTAACATGAGGTTGTGCACGAAGTTGGCACCCTCATCATGTAAAACAAATCGCTACAGAAACCACAGTTACGAGATCACAGGGGCTTTGATGCAGGCTTCCTGCAAGGGAGTCCGCTGTAGTGGCAGCTCCATGCTTCATAAGGAATAAAAAAGGCAATGAATGAATTCTCTGTTCTTCATATATATATATAGCAAATTTTATTAGCATCTGTGCTCAACTGTTCCCACTCTTCTTTAGCTGTCTCCTCCAGCATTTCACTTCAGTATGTTTGTCTGACTTATGGGAGTGAGTCATGGACAATTAGTAAACAAGTAGGGAAAGCACTAGAGACCATAAAGATGTGGTTTTACAGAAGAATGTTAAAAATTCCATGGACAGCCAGAAATAGTAACGAGGATGTCCTGAAAGAGACCTATGTGCAAAGGAAACTTATATCACAAGTTAGAAAGAAGCAATCCACTTTTTTGGGCATGTTATGAGAAGAGGAAAGCTGGACTATATCGTAACAACAGGTAAGATTGAAGGAAAGAGAGATAGAGGAAGACAAAGAGAGCAAACACTGGACAGTTTGACATGATCTCCTACGCCACTAGGCGTGGTACTTGAATGTATGTTTGTCTTCCATATATAACTTAAAAATGTGTGTTCTGTCCGATCTCTTAAATCTGAGGGCTTTATTTAAGCTGCTACATACACATCAAACATATTCACAGAGATCATATTTCCCTACTTCCTGTATTGTGAACAATATCAATATTTAATACTCCACATTATTTATTAATGCATGTGGCTGGCAACCTCATCATGTAAAACAATCTGTCACATAAACCACCACCACACCAACATGTGAATGCTTGACACAGGCTTCCTTGCAAGAGTACCAGCTACAGTGGTAGCTCCATGCTCCGAAAAGATCAAAATGGAAAATAATGATTATTTTTAAACATGCAGTTATACATAACATTAAGGTTGTATGTTAGAATATGTTTAAACTAATAATCAAAAGCTAGCATGAGTTTGTGAACAAGCTTACTTTACAGTGATTCCATCAAACTCATATGTAATATTTTTAATCAGTAAAATTCCAGAAATAAAGTTGTACAGGAAAATAATGTTATCTTTGATTAAAATACATATTAATTTCCTCAACAGTATATGGCAACAAAAAAATGCCTAGGAAATAACTAACATTATACTACATGGGAACAACACATAAGAGACAAATAATTAACATTTTTATTATATTTTCAGGAAGACAAAAGTAATTTTGAATATTTTGTTCATGTGGCTTTGAAAAATTATTGTTCACTCCTTCATGTCATATTTTATGTTCGTTTCACATGCTTATGTTAGTAACTCAGAATAATTTTCTATCTGCAACAACGTATTTTGAAATGTTACATAACCAAGAATAATTCTCATTGCTGGCTTGAACATATAAGACATGACAATAAAGAAAATGGACAAGATAATCTTATACCCAGCTCAGTAAGTAATAAACTTACATGGGTATGTTGTAAACAGTCATGAAAAATAAAGAGTAGAAAATGAGACAACAGAAAAGTAATATAAGTGATAGGATGACTGGGAAATCAAACCCAAGACCATCACTTCGTTGTGGGAGTGAATCATAACTAACCACACTGCTAACTGAGCACTACAAAAATAGTGCTTCAGGGACAGTGGTCACTGTCACGACAACTTTGAGTAACTATGAAAAATAGACCTGGGAAACAACCTAGACTAATTATAGACACAATCACTTCAGTAACTGTTTTATTCACCAGTATAGGCCAGATGCAAGACAAAGAATGTGTGTCTAGTACATTATATAGAAGAATAACATACATGCCAAGTACTATGGGTTACCCGTCATCTGTACATGAAATTTGCACTTTCAGATGTGTACATAATTTTTGTACAGGTTTTTTAGCCAACTATTAAATATATATAAATTGATCGCTTTGCGCTACACCTAAGCCGATATATGCGTCGTGATATTGAGCGAGATGTTAGGCCACGTGAATACAAAAAATCAACCAATGAAATCAAGCTGTCTATTTTTCCGATTGATGCGGGATTTGTGAGAGTCCATGTAGTGCGTTGTTCATTCATCATTCTTCACTAATGTTGATGGCAGGTTACTGATTAGCGTAATGATTACATCACATTGAACATAATTTATAATTTATGGCTGCTTATAAGTAAAAAAACGCGGATACCAATGCATTTTACTTGATTTCACTAAAACGTGTAGAATCTGCTTAGGAGATGTACATTTAAAAAATAATATAATAAGAATTATGAATATGAAAAAAAATCACGAAAGCAAGACAAAATTGCATCTTAACCCAATCAGAGCCCCGGGAAAAGTTTATTTGGAGTTACTTCTCTTCTAAGTTTTAATTTAATTTCTTTAAAAACATCTTCTGTGATTTTCTTTGGTAGATATATCATTATTACGATCATCCAGTGAGTTATTTTTATTACATAATTAATTACTATCAATGTTTGTTGTATTGACTATTGACACTGATAGTCATATATGTATTTTAAAATTCCATTTAAGCTAAAATGGCTATTTTAATTTTTGAAGGTCGGTAGAGAATAAATTATGCTAGCGCCAGTTTATATTTTCATTGCAAATTATGAGTTTTTTTTGTTAAAAAAATTAATATGATCACGTGATTTTATTATTTTAAAAATTGCATCAAATATTCATTGAAATAATTCTAAACCGTCCTGGAAACTTCTCCATTCCATATCATATAACAGGATAATACAGTTTAGTTCAATTTTTATCTTTGCAATAATTAATGATAACAAAGTAGTAAAATTAGTTGTGAGAACAGTGAGATCTTCTTCGATGTCATTCTTGTAAGTTGCAAATGTCTTTAAGGTTAAGTTTAAGTTCAAGGTTAGATTTAGGATTTCTAACCCTTACACCTTATTACTGTGTCTCATAATTTTTTTATAAGGTCCTATCGAACACAGGATTTCCCAATCTGTTAGTGATAATTGATGCAGAAATAGACTAAATGATGACACGATCACACCATTTTGTCAGTGTAAAATAAACTCAGACACTTATTGTTTGTGTTTTAAAATAAGTGAAGACCTGCTTTAAAAGGCAAAGGACACATGTCTCAGTTATAATGCAACCCATGGGTTGGCATGTATGGAATAAGATCAGTACAAAATAGCTGGTAGGTTTTTAAGGTAAAAACATGTATAAACACAGAAACAAACAAAGAGGAAAACCCAAGGCATGTGAATAGTAAATAATAAGCATAAATATTGCAACCACTCGTGAGAAATAACGAAGTAGAAGACAGAAAAGTAACAAAAGTGATAAGCTTACCAGGACATCAGAACCCAGGACCTACCTAGTCTACAGGAATATGGAGAAAAACAAACTGAGAGACAAAAAAAACTTTTTTAAAACATTGTAAAGGAGTAACTTTCAAAAGCCTTGATATTCATTTTTCACTGAACGTTCCATTTTAAAAGGTATTGGACTAGACTGGTTTAAACATGGGACTGCTTTAAAAATCTGTTATATTCAGTATAATTGACATAAAAACCCCTGTCAGATGAACCTTCTGCATTCCCATATATTTAAATGCTTACCAAAATGTTAAATTTACAGCAGTAAAAATAGTTAAGAAACATCTGTTTCTGAAACTTCAAACAACTAATTTTTAAGACACACTGTACAAATGGATTAACAATGACATGACAGAGGAGTCAAACACAGCTGCATATGTTTGTAAAATTCCATTCTCATGCATCTATCAAATAATCATCTCCTTCTTGGCAGACAAGAACTGATCCTGAAATGCTTGCCACAAAACAGAAAATCTTTTAACACTAACCACTTTTTTTTCAGCTGCTAAGTACTACACAGAAGTTTAACACATGTTAACAGATATACCCATTCAGAAATAATATAATATGACAACTACTGTTGTTCCCTGTTTCAAAAGATATAATAGTGACATACTGATTGCAGGAAAATAACCCACTGATTTTAAAATAAATCTATTCAACATGCTACAGATAGGAACTACCGATAAGTGCAGTTGTGGCACCGAAAAAAATGACTGCTGAATATCTGCTTAAAAGATGCTCAATATATGAGGAACTGAGAAAGCTCATATGGCCGTCACCAGTACCACTCCTTGAAAAACTCTTTGGAGATACAAACAGCCTCAAGCTGACGTCTGAGAGTGAATGAAGAAGAAGAAGCATAATCCTATACATTTCAAAGCATGTTTCAAATCGTTATCACCTGGTTACAATATATCTAACAACTTTCAATGCATGCATAAAACCCATATCAAGTACATGCAGTTTCAGGTCAAAATACATAACAGTGGAATTAAAAGTGAAATGAGAAACATACGCACACAGACAAAGCACAAAACTAGGCTTACAAAGTGTGGACAATACAAGGATAGTTTTTACATAGATATGGTTCTTCCTAACTATGTCTAGTTGATTTGATACACATTGCTGAGAGAAGTGACAGAAGTAAATACCAAAAAGTAATGTTAGTAATATCATCTGCCATTCCAGAATTTTATTCTGCACTCCCCCTAATGCTTTCAGCTGTACCCCTTAAGGTATGCATACAACTGTCTGGGAAATACTGATTTAATGGATCACTACTGCCTGAGCCTTATTCAGTTATATGTACACAGTTATTACAGGGTCCTCCCTGCTGATGCAGCATGCTGTCAGTTTTCTAGATAAACTCAGGCTCCTTCAGTAAAGAGTGCCACCTTCACATCAATAAATGCATATATTTAACTGTTTTCTTTGGTCTTCACTGCAAATTTTGGAGTTTATTGTCTACCACCCTTGACTATTATTCCAGAATTTACAGAAACCTGAAAAAGAAATAGCAGAATGTATTAGTATGCACAGCAACATCTCTAGTTGTAAGGGAACACAGAAGAAACTTGGCAAACAGATTCTTCTGCCGTGTCCTATATAACTCAGGTCAGAAGAAAGGTACAGTACTTTGCAAAAAAAATGGCAGTCATATTTTCGCAACGCAGCACACTCATAGAAGCAAATAATAATAAAAACTGTATGTCCAGAGGAAGATTGGTATCTCCCCTATCTATTAACAGTGGTTTCAGTACAATATAATGTTGCCTTCTCCAGCAAGGCAAGCCTGGATGCGGCGAGGCATACTTCCCACAAATGTTTGTAGGTAATTGAGAGTCAGACTGTCCCAGTATTTTTCAGCTACCTTCTTCAATTGTTCAACGTCTCTGAGTCCACTCTTTTTTAAATGATTCTTGAGTAGTGCCCAAACGTTTTCAATTGGGTTTTGATCGGGACTGTTGCTGGGCCACTTCAGCACTATCACATTCTTCTCTTGCAGCCATGCTTTGGGGGTATGAGCTGTATGATTTGGGTCATTGTCATGTTGAAATGTGCACCCATCGGGGTACATGACCTGCATAAATGGCAGAAGGTGTCCCTCTAGTATGTCGATGTACCTTTCTTTCGTGAGAATTCCTGTGAAAACACACAGTGGGGTGGCACCTCTTGCTGACACCCCTCCCCAAAGATGGAATTTCTAGGTATGTTTCGGTCGCTGGTACACAGGCGTTACAGAGCCTTTCGTCCAAATATTTATTTGAGCAGGATAAGACCAAAGAGAACATTCATCTGAAAAAAATCACATTGTCCAATGACAAATTTTGGTGTTCGTGGCACCAGTTCAAGCGCATCTGTTTGTGAGTCTCTGTGAGCAATGGTGACGAAATTACCCGCTTTTTTGTGTAATTCATCCTGTGTAGCTCCCGGTTGACAATAGCATTAGATACCTCTGGGCTTCCCAACTCGATCATGCGCTGCCGTATGTTTTCTACACTCTTCATTGGCCCAGCCCGAACGATTTGGGCGAGACACCGATGGTCCTTTGTGACCAAAATTCTTGGCCTACCACTACCTTCTTTTCGCTCGATTCCATTACCTGCTTTTAATTTACTCACAACTCTGTAGACAGTCCGCTCAGGAATGTTCAAGGTTTTAGAAATGTTGGAACATGTTTGATTTCCTTCATTCCAAAGCTGTGAAATTAACATACACTTTGACTTTGTATCCATTTTCTGCCACTAGCATTAAAAATTGTCGTCTGCTCTATTATCAAGGGACGTTACTCTACGCTAATTTTTTTTTAACTTTTGGTAGTGTTTGCTCACTTAAGTGGAGTGCAAATTTGGGGCAGAACATGCATATTTAATTAGATTTCAGCTTATTTAGCTGAGCAATATGACTGCCATTTTTTTTGCAAAGTACTGTATATCTTCAGCAAATATACACTATATGATGATGTTCATTAGCACATATTCAGGTGAACACATTGAGTAATATATATATCAAGTAGGACATTATCAGCATATAATGTTCATCAGCACATATTCAGTAGAATAAACGTAGCAGTATATATTCAACAGCACACAATTTGTAGTAGGAATATAAACACCTATCAGGCCAGCATTTTGTCATATCGATTGCTTCATCATGACTCCCTTTCGAAAACGATCCTTCAGGGAACAGTCGAAGGTAAACGGAGAAGAGGAAGGCAGAGAAAATCCTGGGCTGATAACATCAAAGAATGGGCAGGACACGGTTTTTCCACACTTGTACGCATTGCTGAGGATAGAGAGCAGTGGAGGACCCTGTCTGCTGATGCTTCCACCATGGCACCCCTACGACCCATGACGGGTTACGGGCTGAGATGAGATGATGATTCAGTAGCATACATTTAGCAGCAGGTATTATTCTTCTTCATACCACTCTCATGCGTCTGCTTGAATATTTTCAAAGAAAGCAGTGGTCAGCTTGCGGCTATAGGTATCTCCATAGAGTTTTTCCAGGAATGGTACTGGAGACTGTCACACGTGCTTTCTCTGTGGCTCATATGTTCAGTATATGTTTGAAGCACTTGTTCAGCGGCCATTTTAGCTATGCCACAGTAATACTCACCAGCAGGTATTCTTTAACATACAAGCATTTAGCAGCAGATATTCTACAGCATACCTCCAGTAGCACATCATCATTACCTATAAGCTTCCTGTAGAGCACAGACCTACAATCGCTTCAGTAAATGCTCTCCTGTCCAGTGCCTTTCCTTATTCTCATCCTTTTTTAAAGTCGGTCTCCAATACTCTTTTCCATGGGATTTTAGGTCACCCTCTGCTTCTTTTATTCTGTACATTTAAAAAAACCAAGGTCTGCCTTGTAATGGTAACAGTGGGTTTTCTTGATGTATGCAAGCATCTTTTTCTTTAAATCTTGTTCCACATATTCTGAAGTACATATGCAGTAGCACACCTTCTGTAAGACATACGTGGTCTCATGTATTAATATGTCACCTTAAGTAGCTTATATCTTCATCTTCTTCATATACTCTCAGACGTCAACATATTGTTCAAAGAAAGCAGTGGTTAGCTTGAGGCTATTTCTATCTCCATAGAGCTTTTCCAGGAATGGTACTGGTGATGGTCGCATGTGCTTTCTCTGTTCCTCATATGTTGGGCATCTTTGAAACAGATGTTCAGCAGTCATTTTATCGGTGCCACAGTCACAGGTAATTCCTACTTTTAGCTCATTGAATCGGTGGTATCTCAGTCTGTTGTGGCTCGTGCGGAGTCTGAAGATAATCACTTGTTCTCTTCTGTTGAGCTAGTAATATGCATCATTTTTTGTGTGGCATGGATGTTCTGATTCCTATTTGTTCTTGTATCTGCTTTTGATAAAACTCTTTGCCTCTTCAAAAGTTCTGAGGTAGCTTTCCACCTTCCTTTGCCAGTCTGTCAGCTTCTTTTTTGCTGGAGATGTTGCAATGAGATGGGATCCATTGTACTACAACTCGTTTGAATTGGTGGCTCAGTTTGTGGAGTACTACTCTAAGGTCATCCAGATCTGCATTGTTCTGGCTCTTCAGTGTTGCAATTACTGACAGCGCATTGTAAAGAAAGCAACTTGACTTTCGGTGCTTTCCTCTGTCATTAGGACCTCTGCTGCAGTTTTCTAGGCCTCGGCCTCTGCTCTGAAGTTGGTTGAGAATTTTCCTGTTGCCACTGACAGCCTTTTTAGTGTACCAGTGCTTAAGTTCAGCAACACCACCACCTCCATCTTCTGTTGCATTTGTTGCTGATCCATCTGTATAGGCATGGGTCCAGATGTTGCTTGGGTAATGTTTCTGTATGTATTCTGTGGTTATGGCTCTTCTTTCTGTTGCAGTCTGGCTTTTCTTTCTCTCAATACCAGGAAGGTTTTCTATCATTTCTGGGAAGCGCTGTTGTTTCCAAGCTGGGCACTTGTGTGCAGTATAGATGGGTTTAGCTGTTGATATCGCATTTATGGGATCTACTCTCATCTTTGTTTTGGCTGATTCTACAAAGTTGCTTCGCTTGAGTCTTCCCCTTCCAAGACCATTTATTCTCTGGTACATTGGGTGGTCTGGTAGTCTCCTGAATTTCTTGGCTTGTTTAAGTAGCTCATATTATACAGCAAATATTTTATGCACATTCATAAGCACAAATTATATGGTATATATTCAGTAGGCCTATGTAATTCCTTGGGGTCTATGATGAGAAAATGCTCACAGGGCATTTTCAATAGAACACATTCAGAAACATACACTCATATGGCACTCTCAACAGAATATATTCAGAAATGCACATGCAATAGAATACAGAAATATATACTCAGAGCATTTTCAATAGAATACATTCTGAAACATACACTTAGGGGGCATTTTCAAAATAATACATTCAGAAACATACTCACAGAGGATATTGTCAACACAATACATTCAGAAACATGCAATCAGAGGACATTTTCAACAGAATACATTCAGACATATTTAGAGGGCATTTGCAATGGAATACATTCAAAAACATACACTCAGGGGGCATTATCAAAATAATACATTCAGAAACATAGAGGACATTTTCAACAGAATACATTCAGACACATTTAGAGGGCATTTGCAATGGAATACATTCACAAACATACACTCAGGGGGCATTATCAAAATAATGCATTCAGCAGCATACTCACAGAGGACATTTTCAACAGAATACATTCAGAAACATGCAATCAGAGGACATTTTCAACAGAATACATTCAGACACATTTAGAGGGCATTTTCAATGGAATACATTCAGAAACATGTACACTCAGAGAGCATTTTGAACATAATACTTTCAAAGACGTACACTCAGAGGGCATGTTGACAAAATAAATTCATAAGCATATACTCAGAGGGCATTTTCAACACAATACATTCAGAAACATATACTCAGAGGGCATTTTCAACATAATACATTTAGAAAAAATTCACTCAGAGGGCATTTTTCAACGGAATACATTCAGAAACATACACTCAGAGGCTTTTTTCAACAGAATGCATTCAGAAATACAAACTCAGACAGTGTTTTTCAAAAGAATACACTCAGAAACATAGTCAGGGCATTTTCAATAGAATTCATTGAGAAACATACACTCAGGGCATTTTCAACAAAATACATTCAGAAACATTCCCTCAGAGGCAATTTTCATTGTCTGGCTTTTCCAATCCCCTAGGTTACGAGTTTTCACTCTTTTTTTCTGCCATTTTCATTAGAATACATTCAAGAACATACACACAGTGGCATACCAACCTTCACTAGCATGTCTTCTATAGCAAATCTTCAACAGCATAAATTCTACAGCATACAGTTAGAAGAACATATTCGGTAGTACCACTTAAGTATCAGATAGTCTGAAGCAAACATTCAGTACTTGTAGACATTTGTAGTGTGCAATCAGTTGTGACACATATTCATGGACGAAGTCAAACCCTTAAAGCCTCACATGGCATTCTCCATATATCCTTTTTTCTCTTTTTCTGCACATACACACATGCAAACATAAACACACATATTTTAAAAAATTAATTAAATAAATAACATGAAACAAAAGAAATCTCTCACCAGCTCAGGTCTGTACAAAGCTGTTATCAAAATGCTGCCATTTCATCAAACCTAATGGAGAAAGAAAACATTGTAGATAGATGGACATACACAGTTAACTGCACTGAGAAGAAAGACAGACCAGAAGACAGAAATCAGGACAAACCAGAAATGCTAAAGATGAAAGTCATAAACACTATTATGTTCACATGTTCTTAGCATATTTACTGTTAAATGTCACAGACAGAAAAATTGCCACGTTCTTGATTACCTGAACAGTATTAAGAACTCTGGTCAAAAAGATAAGATATAGAAATGGAAACACATATGTTAAGAAGACAAGTAAAAGCCTCAAGTAAGGACACAACGATTATAATAACAAGATTTCATGAGTAAAAGACAGCCAATATAAGAACAAGACAGTGAACTAAGGGGAGAGACTTTTAAAACTGAGATGGTACAAATAACATGAAGAAACACTATGATAACATATAGAAACAATTAAGCGGAGAACCAGTATATTAAAAAATACAGCGTAAGTAAGAGAGCAAAAGTTATGTAGTTCCCCGAGGTCTATGGGAAGGCAAAGAAAGAATAGGGCTACCATATCCTCAGGTATGTCATAATGTGCGATAATATGAGACTGTACAGAGGGCTGGCAACCTCATCATGAAAAATTAATCGCAACAGAAATCATCACAGCAACAGCACATGAATGCTTTGATGTCAGCTTCCTATAAGAAGACCAGATGCAGTGGTAGCTCCATGCTCCAAAAG
Source organism: Oreohelix idahoensis (assembly GCA_024509875.1). Classification (NCBI taxonomy): domain Eukaryota; kingdom Metazoa; phylum Mollusca; class Gastropoda; order Stylommatophora; family Oreohelicidae; genus Oreohelix; species Oreohelix idahoensis. The sequence goes on along the minus strand of JAMPIV010006967.1, from coordinate 226,184 downwards.
AAGCTAAAAGGGAATGATGATGATGAGTAAGAGGACAGCCAGTATAATAACAGGACAGTTACTAAGAAAGAGGACAACAAGCTCTAAAGGACAGACAGAGCACTGAGGGACACTTACTTGTGAATCAGTACATTTATGTCGCTCTGTTCCTGTGAATCCTCATGACTCTGAGTGCTGAAAGTGGACTGACCCAAACCAGAGCTGCTTAAGCTTGTACTGGAAGAAACTAATGGCAAGGACGACTGCATGATTGATGGATGTGCAATGGTGCTACTGTTGAAAGTGCTATCTTTGCTGGTGCTCTGCTGAGAAGGGGCAAAAATTGATGGTTTTGTTAACACTGACGAGGGTTTAGGTGGTGGAGGAGGAGGCAGTTTTCTTACTGGTTTTAAATACTTGACAGGGCCAAAATCGTCTCCCTCCTGTTTTGCAGGCAGAGTTGTGGCTGTCTCTAAAGGTGAAGCTGAAGCACTGCTGCGCCGCAGTGATGCCGTGGAAACAGGACTCCAACTTTTAGAGAACATCTTGGAAAGATCAAATCTTGGCAAGGAATAAACAACTGGCTGTAGGGATGTCTCTTTGCCTTCCATCTGAGTGTGATATTTTGATATGAGACTTTGAAGATGACTGCTGTCTTCTGTTGATGATTTTTCTGGCCCTGTAGGACAAGATGTGGACAAGATAAACATAAGCAACAACTAAATAATTGCATAAATTGATTTTTAGTAATCTATTTTGATATATAGGGCTAACATAAGCAGAAAAAAAGCTTTTGTACTCAACCAACATAGTCAGCTGGAATAAGTTTTTGTGCTAAATTAAGATGGCCAGTTAGGAATGACAGTTTTTCTGCTAAAACTGCATGGTAAGTTAAGAATAACAACTCTACGAATGCCAAGTCATCCAGTGCATGCCAAACTCCATAGCTCAACAAAACACAGGCTGAAGAGAACCAGCTTCTTAAACATCTCCAAACATCTGCGTCAATGTCATGAAGACCTCCTCCCAAAACAACCTACTGAGATGGAAATGTTAACTGATTATGAGGAGCCATGAAAATATATCTAACATCACAGAAGTCCCTGACATAAAAAAGAAAGGCAACCAGACCCCTCCACAACTAAAAATCTCGGCTCAGGAAATGATTGAAGAAAATTACAACCTGAAAGAGTGCACACACACATACACAGATGGATATTCAGAGGGGGCAATAAATAATGGTGGAGGAAGCATTTTTTATAAGATTCTGAAATGGGAAGATCATCCAAAAGGCCTTCCCAACCGGAAAGATCTCCTTCAATTTCAGGGCAGAAGCTATGGCATTACTACAAGCTCTGAAAATCTTCACAAGATCAGAACAGCAGCCACCAGCTAAGATAGTAGTCTTCACTGACTGTAGATCATTACTGGAATCAATACAGAACATCAGAAATGAAAACATGATGAATGAGATCAGATCTGAGCTTAACATTATCCAAAGGTCATCAACCACTGTCCTTCAGTGGTTACTCTCCCATTGTGGAATTGCTGGAAATGAGAGCGCATATGTTCTATTTAGAAGTGGCAGTAAAATGGAACAATCCAACTACCTATTGCCCTATCAAGATGCTAAAACCATCATCAACAACAAGTACAAAAATCAGTGGAAGGAGATATATATAACAAAGATGACCCAATCCACCAACTAACCACCATTTTCCACCTGAGAACTGGCCACTGCAGATTACTTGGCCATCTCTATCGCCTCAGGATATCTCACACAAATGAATGTCCATGTGGAACTGGAATCCAGACTTCCAAACACATTCTCCAAAACTGCCCAACCCATGATGACGTCTGACCTGGCCATGGGGTGCTGAGCTCACGCAGAAGCTATGGGGCTGCCGCGCTGACCTGGAAAAGACTGTGGACTTCATCCTGGCAAATTTAGCATGACTACAAACTGAACGCAGAAGAAGAAGAATAACAACATGGCCAATTAGGAACAACAGCTTCTGTACTAAACAAACAGCTAGTTGAAACAGCAGTGTTTGTACTAACCTACATGGCCAGTTAGGAATAACAATTTTTGTGCTAAACCTATATGGTACTGAACCATTACAGCCAGTGTTCTTCTTCATACACTTCAGATGTTGCCTTGAATATGTTTAAAGAAAGCAGTGGCAAGCCTTAAGTTGTTGGTATCTCCTTAGAATTTGTCCAGGAATGGTACTGGTGATGGCCACATGTGCTTTCTCTGCTCCTCATATGTTGGGCATCTTTGCAGCAGATGTTCAGTGGGTATTTTATCACGACCACAGTTACAAGCATCAGTAGTTCTTATCCTTAGCTTATTGAATAGTTCCGTTGTGGCCAGTGCGGAGTATACAGCTAGTCTGAGATGCACCAAACACAAGGGGAATAAGTTACAAGAACTCTGTGCAACAACTGCAGGCTTTGAGACCAATAGGCCAGGTAATAAGCCCATTATCATTTAAAAAATACACTTTTCCTGAACTTTACCTTCTGAACTAGGCATAGCACTTGTGGACTGTAGATCCAAGGAATTACTTCGATGAATATTTTCCCTTCTATTGAATGAGTCACTCTGTGGAGTGTTTGCATAATGAATTAGAAAAGTACTTTGCATAATGAATTAGAAAAGTACTTTGCATAATGAATTAGAAAAGTACTTTGAATAATAAATTAGAAAAGTACTTATTCATTTATGTTTATTGTTGCTGTTTTTTCCCCCAAGAGCAGTTCCCTTTATTTCTTACTTTTTTGTCACCAGCTCTAACAGTCCTGCCAGTTATACATTTCCATTCTCACATAAACAAAACGCTTGTCACATGTCTTTCTTGTACTGTTATAGTTTTGTTATATTATATTGCTAAATAAAATATGTCTAATATTTAAATGCTACATCCGTGGTATTTCATGGAAGGACAGAGAAACAAATATTAGGGTGCTCGCTTGCACTGGCCTGTAAAGCATGTATACCTTGCTTAGACAGCGCAGATTACACTGGCTTGGTCATGTTCGCTGCATGGAAGATGACACATCCCCAAATATATATTTTCTTTTTTGCAGATAGCAAAAGAACAGCAGGGTGACCTCTGCTGAGGTTAAAAAATTATATGCAAGAAAGACAAAGGCACTGAACTTAAGTCCAGCATCCTGGGAGGAACAAAGCTGCCAATCCCATCAGGTGATGATGCTCCCTATGGCGTCACCTTAGACTGGCTGAAGAGAGGCTCTTACAACGAGCAGAAGGAAAAACATTTTGAAAGGAGCATCAGGTAAAATACAGCTGTGGGTTATTACTTCAAGGACGCATCATCCCCATCGTCAGTTATGCCTCGAGAAGGCTACTAATCTATACAACTTCTAGAGAGCCACGGTATGGAGACTAAGTCCATATGGAACAAAAGTGAGAACACAATGCCTCAGGAAAGGGATAAATGGACAACAAAGAAACAGAACTGGAAAACATTTGTAAATACACAACTGGGAGAAGCCCCCAAGGCCAGATGAAAGTGGAGATGGACAGTGTTCATAACAAAGAAAGTTAAGGGCTTGGAATGCTAGAGAATAATAACAAGATGTTGTGGTAATACAATGAACAAAAACAGTAGAGTTCTATATGCCAGATTTACCTTTTTAGAATGTACTGCTTCTAACAACTCTTCTTGTAATGTTCCTGAAAAAAAATTATGATATCAATGAAGTCAGAATCATTCAATTATCATTCTACTTCATGTACCATGCCAGCTGGCAATAGGTGTTCATGTCACTCCACAACTTCCTGTCTCCAGTGCTGTTTATCAATTCTGTTGCTGACTTATTTCATGGCACAGTGTTTAACTGTCCAGCAGCTTCTGTCATCGCCATCTTCTATTTCTTTTTCCTTCAGCCTTTGCTGTTTTTTTTTCACAATATATTCCAGTTTTCCTCTCCTCATAACATCCCAATGAAAGCATGCAAGTCAATTGAAAGAGTTTAAACAAAAAATAACACCTATAAAAAAAGTACAAAAATGAGTACATAAATATTACATAGTAAGCAGTTTAATTACAGAAGAAGGTAACCTGCTTGAAATAACAATAATTATGCAATAACAGCTTGATCTCTATATAACTGTGCCCAAGCTCGCGCCCTGGACAGGGCACTCCAGCTTCACCCTATAAGCAGGGGAAAACGTCGAAAGGAAGACCAGGAAAATAAGCAGCTGAGGGCTGTCACCTCAGGGGCGCATTCCCACAGTCAGTTATGACTGAAGGGGCTATTATTATTATTATGCAATAAAACAAAACTGATACTTACTGACTGACTTCGACCATTGTCTGAAGAGAAAATAAGAAATACAGTTAAGACAAAAATTATAAATAAATAGGCATTGTTTCATAAGGTGGTCACCACATTTCCTACCAGCATGCCCCTTTCAACCATCAACCACAGACATGGAACTTTTGGTTATATAAATAGGCAATAACTTGAAAAATAAAAATCTAAATGAATACTTGTAACCCCATACAGTTCCCATGAGTCTCTAAGGTGATAAAGAAAGAACTGGCCTACTCCCCCCTCATGCATGTCATAACAGGCAACTAATATGAGGCTGTGCTTGGGTCTGGCAAACCTAACATGCAAAAGAAAGTGCTACATAAATAATCACTGTAAGAGCTCATTGACGTTTTAGTGCAGGCTTCCTACAAAGGGATCAGCTACAGCTTCATCAGTAGAAGAAAGGGGCATGCAACTTTAAAAATTAAATCTCTTCAATGTGTTTTCTCTGGTTGTTGTTATTATTAATAATAACATCTGCTACTTTGCAAGTCCCCTCTTGTTGTTTTCTTCTTTGATCCATAACCGACAACCGTCAAAGCAGTCAGTGGCCATCACGCCTGGTGGCGTCTTGTAGGGCAGCAACAAATTGATTCCACTTTGCTTGGTCGGCGGCAATCCTTCGTACAGTGCCCCAACTCTGGTTCATTCTTTGCATCTCAGCTTCCACAGTTCTCCGCCAAGTTGTTTTTGGTCTGCCTCTTTTTCGCTTTCCCTCAGGGGGTCCATAGCATAGCTGTTCTTGTGATGGTATCAGGGTCCCTTCTGAGGACGTGGCCAACCGAACTCCAGCGTCTGCCAGCTATGATGAAGTGCATGTCCTCTTGGTTACTCCGAATAAGTAGTTCTTGGTTGCTGATGGTGTTTGGCCAAAACATTCGGAGAATTTTCCTTAGGCAGATTGTGTGGAAGGAGGACAGTTTCGACATTTCCTTCTCTGTTACTCTCCAGCATTCCGCACCATAGAGAAGCACAGAAAGTACACAGCTCTCATACAGTCTTAGTTTGGTGTTTGTGCTGTACTGGGAAGACTTGGGAAATGTTGTTGAGACTAGCAAAGGCTGTTCTCGCTTTATTCATTCTGTTGTTAATGTCCTTGCTTGTTCCGCCATCAGGTGTTACTATGCATCCTAGGTAAGTAAATGTGTCTGTCTGTTCTAACTTCTGGTTCCTTACTGTTATTGGCTCAGGATTGCCCACATAGTGTCATGACCTCTGTCTTCTTCAGATTGATGTTCAGGCCAACCTGCTGGCCATACTCTTGTTGTTTTGCTTGCCCTTATATTTGCTGTTTTGCAAAACATTATACTCTTGTGTATATGCCCTTATATGTAATCATTTGCATCTTCTTAGATTTCCTTATTTGTATGCCCTTAAATTTACTGCTGCGAATGTTTTTAGGACTGTTGCATTGCAATGTTTCCCTCAATAATTCCATGATTATGAAAATGATTACAAAACAACTGGTGCCCATTTAAAAAAAATAAAAATGACTTTTATTTAAGATCAGCCGTGCTTTGTAAATTTGTTGTTTCAAATCTTTGACACTCAAACTTCTATGTTCCACACATAACAGAGAACTGAAACTTTGCAAACAGCTCCCTTTCTTGATACATTTTAATCTACTAAGTTTTGATAGATGTTGATTCAGCTGATTTTATACAATACCTAAAACAATGTAACAAATAAAAAATGTGGAAACAACTCAGATAATGGTCCAACATAAGGTAAATGGTGAATTGCCTCACAACACGTGTTTGGGTAAACTCCAAACTCACAATGAAGACCAAAGCTGCAGTATATAATGCCTGTGTCACCAGCATGCTTCTATATGGCAATGAGAGATGGACAACCTATGCTAAGCAAGAAAGAAGGCTCAATACCTTTCATCTAAAGTGTATACACCACATCATTGGTATTTTGTGGAAGGACAAAGTGACAAATGTTGAGGTGCTGTCACGGGCTGGCCTTCAAAGCATGCATACACTGCTTAGACAGCACAGACTATGCTGGCTTGGCCATGTCTGTTGCATGGAAGATGGATGCATCCCTAAAGATATCTTCTATGGACAACTGGCAGATGGCAAAAGAACAGCCAGGCGACCGCAGCTGAGGTTCAAAGATATGTGCAAGAGAGACATGAAGGCACTGGACATATATCCAGCAGCCTGGAAAGGTAAAACTGCCAGTCGCACCAAGTGGCGAGACTCCCTTTGGCACCACCTCAGATTTAGCAAAAGGAAGCAACAAGCAAAAGAGAAAAATAACACACGTAAAGGAACACCAGGAAAAAAGCAGCTGAATGTTATCACATCAGGGGCGCATTCCCATAATCAGTTATGACTGAAGGTGGTACGATGCTATATATCAATTTCACTCTAAGGAAAAACTAATATTCAGTTATGACTTAAAATCATAAATCAGGTAAAGGAAAAAACAAGAGGATCCCTAAAACTTGTCTTTTCCTTCACTCGCTTTAAATTATGATGGAGCGCAAGAATGAGGAACAATGCTTTGGTCATACAATGTTTGCTGTTCTGGTTCCTGGGGTGCTGTCATTACAGTGTCTTGAATTGCCTGGACATCCTGATGGAGTGTCTGATTCTCTCTCTTCATCTCCTCCACAACTTTAGAGAGTTCCTGAACTTCACATTGTCTGGGAGAAAAATGTGGAGATGGCTTAAAAAATGGCAAAAAATCCAGTTATTGTTCTTTATCAGTTAAATATCATGTTTGTTTTATTGTTTTGTTAGCATAGTTATAAAATGTCAAATATATCTAGAGATATATTAAGCATTGTGGGGAAACACAGTTCCTGTTCTTGCATAAGGCTTGTGATCTTGTTAGCTTTTGTCTTTGTTTTTTTCAGGATTTTGCTAATGCTGTCTATCTGTCTTTCTCTCTAGTGTTTCACTGCTCAAAAGTCAGACCTTCTGCAGTTGAAAGATTGGTAACTAGGCTGCATTCTGACAGAACAATCAAACCATGCTCTGTCTTGCTGTGTAACCCCAAGGAGTTAAACACTTTCATCATGTAGGCCACCTTGTATGCTAGTACGAAGTATAAGCCAAGCATGAAGAATACAGTGCTATAGCTGGCAAGTTTCATTACTGCAATTTATACACACACATATAAGGATGCATGCGTGCATGTACACACGCACAGCATTATGTAGCACTGATACTGCATAATTATAAAACAGAGAATTAAATGGAGTATAATTAACAGAACTATAAATAGATCTGACCTAACAAACATTTCTTGAAGGCCTCTGCTCCTTTGGCATGTTCTAGATTTAGCTCATACAAAGAATTTTTAAATATAATTCTTCTTCTGCATTCAGGTCATTAGTCATACAGGCCTGTTACAAGGATGAAGTCCAAAGTCCTCTTTAAGTCCAGGTGACGGCCCCTTCGCTTCTTCCTGAGCTCTAAACTCTCTGGTCAGGTTTGACATTGCAGGTCTTTATGGGCTAGGTAGTCCTTAAGAATGTATTCAGTGCTGTTGATCCAAGTCCCACATGGACATTCATTTGTACGAGATACTGATATACAACGTTAGATGGCACTTTTTATAATTATCATGTGTGTGTTTTCCTCCCAAATAAGTTGAGCAGCAGATGCAGAGACAGAAGCCTGAATTTGTTTAAGGTAAGTGTTGTCAATATCATTCTGGTATTAATATTTTTATTTTTTTTTATTTTTATTTTTGAAGGAAAGCGAAAGAGAAATATGTGGAGGCTGATCCAGAGCTGGGACAGCATTATGTAAAGTTCTTTGTTGTGCCTTACCCACTTTCTGTATGGAGATACTATTGCAACCATTAATATCTATGGTATTTCAAAGCAGTAAATAAAACATAATCTTAAATACTTCTCGTTCTCACTTTGCTTCGGCCAATTCTTTTGAAGATTTCAATTCAACCTCCAGGTTCTTAATAGTTTCATCCTTTTGCTCTATTTCTCTCAACAGTTCTTGTTGCTTGTCCTTTGTCTGTTGTAGCTCTGACTTCCCATCCTCTGAAATGCTCTGTAAATGGAAACAAGCAGGTTAATCAAAGCTCAATCTAATTTATACATATATTAGTTAGCTAATAAATCCTGATCATGCTGACATGCAGATGACACAGTTTTAAGCAGAACGATAAAGAGACATAGTTATCACCAGCAGCACCATACAGGCATAGAATTATACAGCAAGAAGGCAGAAAAAATGATAATATCAAGAAAGAAATGACCTCAGAATGTAAAGTATCTAGACAGGGAAAAACATTGTAACAAAGGGAAAAGTGTAATTATCTCAGATCTATTATACCATCAGATGGCAACTGCCAAACTGATAGCACAGTAGAAATTGCAAATTCAAAACCAACTTTCCAGCGAAAGAAAAGCATTCTTACCAACAAAATACTATCCTGGAAATGATGAAGAGAATATTACAATGCTTCATACATCCTCTAGAAATCTTCCCAGTACAATACATACATGAAATTAAGAATATTTGATAGTTGCGTACATTCTGTACTTCTGTATGGTGCAGAATCCTGGAGAGTAACATCAAAGAAAGTGTTAAAACTTGTTTCTTGACAAAACCTGCCTAAAGAAAATTCTCTGAATTTTTTGGCCGAACACATCACCAACCAAGAACTGCTTACTCTAAGTAGCCAAGAAGATATGCAAAGCATCATTGCTGGTAGATAACTGGAATTAGCTTGGTCATGTCCTTAAAAGAGACCCTGACACCTTCACCAGAACTGCTATGCTGTGGACCCCAGAAGGAAGGTGAAAGAGAGGCCAACCAAGAACAACCTGGCGGAGAACTGTGGACACTGAGATGAAAAGTGTGAACCAGAACTGAGGCCCCACATGAAAGTTGGCCACAGACCAAGCAAAGTGGAGAATGTCTGTTGCTGTCCTCAAGCACACCACTAGGAGTAATGGTCATTGATTGCTTTGTCAGTCAGAAGCTAAGGATCCATACAGAAGAAGATATACATCCTATTTTACGTTGTCCAAGTGAGACCTGAATAAAAAACAAACATACAGAAAGACAACTGGAGGCAGCAGAGGCGTGGTTCTTAAGAAGAATGCAAAGGTTACCTTGGACAGTCAGAAAATCCAATGTGGAAGCCCTAAGAGAAATAGGAAAAACATCAATTAATGAGATGGGGAAAATTAGAGAATCTGGTAACAACTGGTCAATTAAATTGAAAGAGAAGAGGAAGATAGAAATGTGGTCAATTAAATTGAAAGAGAGAGAGAAATCATGGGAGGAGACTGAAGACACAGGTCATTCAAGACACAGGAAAAGGACAGCGAGGCACTTGATGACTGAATGACTGATCACACAATTACTGCTATTAGTGTAAGCACATATTGGTAAAAACATTCTTTTTTAAATTAAAAAATCTGTGCTTATTGCTACAGAACAAACATAAGGGGGGAGAAGAGAAAGGGCCATCCTGCAAACACAAGCAAGTATGCAACTGTGGTGAAGCTTGTAAACAAGGACAATATCAAACACAATAAAGGATCAGCTTGCTTAGCCAACATGTCTCCTTAAAAATAAACTAAGAGTGCAAAAAAGAACTATCCAAAATAAGATGACCTTGTGACTTATCTGAAATATCAATACACTAAGGCAAGATTCCACTTCCGTATATGACAAGAAATGTGAGGTTGATATAAAGAAATTTTGAAGACTGTTTTCTATTTGTGAAAAGAAATGTGAGGAGGGAGTTAAAACTACCAAGGTTACAAAGCCTCTGCAAAGAACCCCAATAAGGATTTATAATATTTGGTTGGTGCATAATAATATAATTTCCCATGCCAGATATCAAGAGCCTTTTGCATAAATGCATAATAGCAAATCTTGATAAAATCATAAGGAGGAAGCACGATGTGTACACTTTAGCAAAGTTTAACGCAATCAGAAATTCTGAGACTATTGAAAAAAAAACAACACAAAATTAAGCACATGAATGGCATGACATGCATTAGCACACTGCACAAGTTTCAATAATTTTTTGTTTAAGTTTTAAAAACATGTTGAATGTTGCATAAACCAAATAATACTGTCTTATCACTGCTTTAAGCTCAACCACTAACCTCTCGGAGATTCTCTATAAAATTTTTCTGTAATTTTTGGTCTTCCTTGGCTTTATCAAGCTGCTGTTTCAATATTTCTACTTCTTGCTGCAGTGAGCTGTCTTCATCAGGAGAAACGCTATTTATGACACACAGATATAATCATAATCAAAGGACTGATATGATTAATAATTACAAATTTGAGGATTTGCAAAAAAATAAATAAACATACAAGAGTAAACAATGGAGTGGAAAATCTGGCACAGTAAATACACTGCATCATGCACAAAGGAACAATACACTTTTTGGGAAAAACACTTCATCGGCCACTGCAACCAAACAAGACACAGGCAAAAGGTAACTAAAGGAAATCAATAAACTGGTTAATGTTTACTAATGACACTGAGTGCAGAAACAAGCTGAAAAAAATATGCAAGAAAATACACAACAAAAATTTAAAAAAAAAAAAAAAACCAAAAATACAAATAACACAAACATGACTTCATTTAAAGAATGGAGAAAAAATTCTTGTTAAGTCATGATGACAGATAAAGGAGGATAAGGGCTGAAGTAAACATAAGGTTCAACAAGGCATTTGTGAATCAGAGAACGAAATATGTGAAATAATAAATGAAAAAAGGACCAAGAAATACATAATGGAAGAAAAAGACAAAGAATGAATAACAAGTTAGAAAGAGAAGAGGGAGAAGAAGAAAATGAAGAAGATGAGTGTAAACCACTGTAAAGTGCCTGGTGTATGGTGTGTTCTCTTTCTTTTGTAAAGCTCCACTATCAATCACTGTAGCATGTTGTTTGTGGTGCCACTACTGTATATGTCCATTGTAGTGTACAGAGTTGTTGAGATCAGGCATGCTCCAGTCTACCCAGCTGTAAATGGGTAACTCACCCTAGTCCTGAGTTAGGGAAGGCAAAGGCAACTGTAAGCAGTAGTTTCCCTCTAAGGCTCCAGGGGGAGTAGGCCCTAAACTTGGTCAATTCAACCGACGCAGGATGGTGTATATATGAAGTGGAAGTGTAGAGTGTGATTAACGCGAATGGTGGACTGTTCGTGTTCTGACCAATCTAAGCACTCATTCACTTGTGTCTACAAGGCACCAATGCAGACTGCTGGAATCTTTTTTACACAGTTTATTTAGACGCACACACTGGGACATAACGAGTAAATCATGGGTATATGTTGACACATCAATTTTCAGGCATACATAGTAGATCCCATGTCATGACACATTCATAAATAATGGGTAGTACATCAATAGCTTCCAATGTCGTGATACATTATGGCCGCAACCCCTATCTGACTAAATGCGTCAGTGAAGGCGGATCGGTAAGTAACTAAAGTTGCTTTATGTTCACAGTTTATATCATATTATGAAACCACGATAAGGGGTTTCTATCAAAATTGAGATCTCCTTGCCACTGTCCGAATAGTAAGATACATGCCCCGTTCTCTGGACAGTGATTCAAAAATATGATGACAGGAATGTAACATGGCCGCCTTCCTGAGTTGTCGCTCACTCACTCATAGGAGGGTATATATATAAGCCAAAGTTAATTTGAAATGCATATGAATAATTTCCTAAAGTTTCTCCATACAGTTCTACAGTAATCCAGTTACTTCACGTAGACATAACTGCTGTATGGAAGCCCGTCATCTTCGTCGATACAAACATGACCCTAGCATTGCGAAGCATAATATTCCAGCTAGGTCTAACCGACATGAGATCATCAAAAATAGGGTCTGGCATTACCTGGAGTCCGAATCATACATGATACCGTACATTAGGAGAGTCTCTAACACAAACTCTAGTAGAGACACAATCTCCTACAGAAGAAAAACCACTTCATAAATCATTTTTACTTAAGAATGTACCAGCCCTTGAAAATGCGTAACCCGCCATTGTAAACGGTACATCGGAACTCATCACGACTTGTCAAGACAACTCATACTTCCGCTAGAGCGGCATAACAAGAATATAGTCCTGCCTACCCATCCAAAATATACAATATAGGACTGATTCTACTTGTACTAATAATATGTAATACATATGAATTCAGGCCATAAACATAATAAGCAAATTAATCTATTTTCTGGCCCTAACAAATAAGTACGGACATGAGTGTAATATCCATGCGCCGAATCAATATCAAGAACGATTACTGCTTCTGCGTAGCATCCTTTTCTTTCTTCAGTTCAAGCATTTCTTCTTTTTCTATTTTGGCACAAAAAAAACCAGGCATTGGCATTTAACTTCTGCATTTAACTGAGACACATGATAAACATGTCAAAATATAGATTTTTTCCAACAATTTTGAAACAAAATAAAGCCAAATAAATCAGTGTTAAAAATGTGTAACAACAGAGGGGATCGCAGTTTTTAAAATGATACCATTACAGCTGAATCAACATGTCAATATTATACTGCAGGATGATGATGATAGGAAACTCTATACAGAGCAATACAACAGGAGGCAATCTGATCATCAGAAAAGGTCCCCCCGTCGATCAAGTGTTTCGGCCCCTTATTCTCCTTTACACTCTAAGGGGGTTGGGCCCACTTGGGTCATGACTCCCAAGTGTTTCAGCCTCCTGTTGTCTTGTGTAGAAAATGAACCCATTCCACCTTGGTTGCAGCTTTAAAATCCACAATTCTGCCAGCCGGAGGCAATTGTGAAAGTAACAAAGTGAAGACAAATTATTGCGGTTGTTCTGCAGCACACCACTGACACACCTGCGTGAAGCTGACGAAGCGTGAAACCATTATGAGCTATTTCATTCAAACCCACGAGCTGTATGGTGTGCCACATGGTAGGCCCGCTTGATACAAGTTCCGAATTTGAATGAAAAATTAGAAAATAAGTGGCCATTGCTTGTTCAAATCATGTAAACAGTTCCTGTGGACCACATGTTTTGAACTGGTAGTGAAAGAAGTATTCTGGTGCTTAATTTTTGCATACCTTTATCAATTAATGATGTCAGTAGGCAGTTTGTTTACAAGTAGAGTGGTCACACACATAACACTCATAAACTGTCAATGGATCAACTGCAATAGATTATTTCTAGATCAATTTTAGCAATATCGATAATAACCTCTTATTGATTCCGAGAAGGACGTTTAACAAATCTGATATTTTTAAGTAATAAATTAATTAAATTGCGTGGGACAGGACTGTGTGAGATTCCAGTGCAGCAATATGTGACTTCACCAACAAAATCATAAAAATTAGAATTTTCATTTTTTTGTGATCAAACTTCTTGGATTAATTTTCAATTGGATATATGTTAAGTAGAGCTGAAATATTTACGTGTAAGTGCACAATTTTGATAAATATTTTATTTTGATTTTTTAATGGTTTCTAGACTTCACAAGACTTAGCAAACAATTATTACATCACATAAGAACTCAACATTCTTTAGCCAATTTCCTAAAGTTTGATGCATAATACATATATCCGTCGAATTAACAGATATGTCTACTGCCTGTTTTTAAAACGTCACCTATAGAAAAGAAATGCCTGCATTTTGGAGCCTGGGTAAAACTGGAAAACTGCCTGGGCTAGAATGACTTTAAGTGTTAAAATTATACTGCTCCGCTGGAACAAAATCTTAAAATTGTGTTACTTATTGCTGAATCAATGTTTTTTTGAAAATATATTGTTACAGCTGGATCAAGTTTTAAAAACTTTATTAATACAGCTCAGTCAGTCTTAGCCGCATAATTACAGCTGAATCAGCCATAACATAACACTGTTGCAGACAAAATGAAGTATTAGCCATCTCCCTATCCTGGGTGAAATAGCGCAGCTTTGTTGAATTGCGTCTAATGCAGAGCCACAGCCAGTAGCTTGCTTTTACGTTTTTTTGGTCAGAATTGATTAATTTTTTTTATTACCACACAAACTCTTATCGAAAATGGCTTCTGGTCTCATTCTCTTGAATGCTTGTTAAACTTTGGCAGCAGAAGAATAGTTCCAAAAAAAAAAAGGTAAAGGTAATACCATAGCAGATACTGCTATAGGGGAGGGAAGTGTTAGAGACTTTATTATATTAGGTCCAGCTTTATGAGGTTGAGTGAATAGTTCCTTGCCTCACTGCCTTTATCTTCCCTTACTCAAGAGCAGAGTCAGAAAACCGATTTACAGCTGGGTGTTGCTACCAGGTTTCAATCCTGGAACATACCAACTTTGATTCCAGAGGCAAGCACTCTAACCACTTGCCAATTAGACACTACTAGAATAGTTAGAAATACTTTTTAAAAAGTAAATCATATTCTAGAACAGCACATTCCACTTCTTAAAGTAGACCTAAGTGTTTCACAGCAGCCTAAGCTAGACCTGCCATGCCGTGAGATCGAAATCATTCAATTATAACTGTTTGGTTTGGTTTTATGGACTATCTTCATTGCACACAGACAACTTCATCAGTGCTCTGATCTCCTCCCTTAGATCACACAAGGAGGATCTCAGCACAGTGCACGAACTCCGTAGCACTGGTGAGAATCCCAATGTGTGTAAATAGGAATCACACATTCTACAAATATTTTTGTGGTTGGTAGGTTTCTAATTTTAAATTTTTCCAAGGCAGCGGCCATACAGCCTACTCTTCACGATTTCCAACTGCCGTGGGATTTTTAACGTCCGCAACTTGCACACGGGACATCCTATTTTTTTGCCCTTATCTGAGAAGGCTACACATCTGATCTCACTACCCAGGACACCAGGGGGGAGTATGACATCATTAGGACCACTGGTTCCGAAAAAAAATTTCCATAAATTATATTCCCTCAACTGGGAATTGAACCTGGTACTTCAGGAATCCAAGGCGGACACCACACCTCTTAGCCACTCCGACCCCAATATAACTGTTTGTTTCAAGTAAGCAGACAATGCATATTTAATAAGTAAGTTTGACAAAGATTCCACAAGTAACAACATAACAGTGAAGAATCCTGTGAGCATAAGTGGGTCAACTGGTAACACAAGATGAGAAGGAAAGTAAAAATTGATTACATCGGCCCTAGAATAGAGGTAGAAGTTGCCACGCAATGTTGCAGCAACAGCAGCTGTGGAATTTGAAGGTTTCATAACAACATAAGTGTAACTGAAGCAGTGTACATTCCGTGCAAATATTTCTGACAGGAGAATATGATTTCACATCCATATTTAACACATTACAACAACAAAAAATTAAAATAATATATAGTTAGAAAATGAGTATCGGTCTTTATCATTTTACCCAAACACCGAAAACTGAAATATTCTGATAAATAAAAGTTTTCTTGTGCTACATTTTGATCCCAATTTGGGCAATTTCTGGCAACTATGTGATTTGGGCGACAACTGAAAACAATCCGGTTCCTAAACAACGCTGTCCTCGAAGGTTTGGTTTGGTTTTGAAGACCATCTTCATTGCACACAGACAACTCCATCCTAAAACTGTAATGAGAGTCATTTGTTAGTTGATTACAGTTTTCATTCATTCATAACCCTCCACTCCCAAAGGAGCATAGGCCTTCAACAAACACATGCCAAGTCCTCCTGTCACGTGCCATCATCTCAAGTTCTTTCCACGTTCTCCTTATCATTTTCATCTCTGTTTCCAGCTCTCTTCTCCATGTGCTTCTTGGTCTACCTCTGCCTCTCTTGCCCTGGGGGTTCCACAACAAGGACTGCCTTGTAATGCTATCAACAGGTTTCCTCAGTGTGTGTCCTATCCATCGCCTTCTTCTCATCTCGTTCCACTGGCACTTGTCTAGTTCTTGTCATCAGTTCCACGTCGGTAACCTTGTCATACCATTTTAATCCCTCTATTCTACGCAAGCACCCATTTATGAAAGTCTGTAGCTTTTTGGTTGTTGTCTTTGTTGTTCTCCATGTCTCAGCCATACAATAGGACTGACTTCACATTTGAGTTGAAGATTCTTATTTTCATGTTGGATCCGATTTCTCTTGATCTCCATATATTTCCCAATGCTATGAAAGCTCATCTTGCTTTTTGTATTCTTATTTTGATATCACTGTCTGTCCCTCCAACTTTGTCTATATTGCTGCCAAGATATGTGTACGATTCTACATCTTGTATTGGTGCTTCTTCAAGTTCAACCCTGTTTTCATTACCTGCATTTATTCTCATTATCTTTGTCTTTTCCCTGTGTATTTTCAGACCCAATTGCTGTGACCTCTCATCGAGTGTTTTCAATTTGTCCTGCATCTGATTACGGTTATGGGACAGAAGAGCCAAGTCATCAGCAAAATCCAGATCATCCAACTGCTTAGTCAGAGTCCACTGGATTCCATTTCTGTTGTGTGTTGTTGATGTTCTCATAACCCATTCTATTGCTAATAAGAAAAGAAATGGAGACAAGAGGCATCCCTGTCGCACTCCTGTTCTTATCCCAAATGGTTCTGTAAGCTGTCCTTCATGAAGAAATCTGCATGTCATGTCTTCATATGTTTTCTTTATTAAATTAATGATCTTCAGGGGAATTCCATAATGCCTCATCAATTTCCAAAGTGATTCTCTGTCTACACTGTCAAATGCCTTTTCGTAGTCCACAAATCCGATGTATAATGGTGAATTCCATTCCAGACTTTGTTCAACTATTATTCTCAAAGTGGCTATCTACAACATGCTTGGCAGGGAACAGTGTTACTATTCTTTGCTCCCGATTACAGTTTTAGGATGCCATTTTTGTTTTGTGTCCTGTGTAAATTCCAGGGGGTCTCTGAGCAGAGAAAGAAAAAATAGAACTACTCAGGCATGTCGTAACAGGCGACTAATTTGAGGTTATGTGTGGAGCTGGCAACTTTATCATTTACAAAAACTGCTACAGAAACCACTCCTGTAAAAACACATAAATGCATTGAAGCAGATGTCCTGCAAGATCATCAGCGGCAGTGGTGGTTCAATGCTCTATAACAGAGGCTAAGGGCGTCGCGGTGGCTTGGGAAAAGTGTTGGGCTCGATATTATGAGCCAAGGTCCATCAATAAATATAGATCTTCGTAGTATAGATAGGAGCCGCGGTGATTTATGCACAGGTCAAGGGAGCCGTGGACCAAACAAGTTTGAAAACCTCTGCTCTATAAGGAACAAAAAAGAGAAATTATAACAAAAACACAAAAAAAAACAGAAGAAAAAATACCTTTATATCTATATTCTGAAAGTAAACTCATAACAACGCTAACAGTAGTAACAAAGTTATCTCAACGGAAAGAAATAACACAACCCAGTAGAAAAAAAAAACATAAATAAACTACAAACCAATACTAAAATCATGCCAGCATAGACGCAAATGTGCGTCTGAAACACAACAAACGGAACTATTCACCAAAAAGTAAAAAACAAAAAATCCTACGTGAGGAATAATACAGTGCAGAAGGTATAATAATCACAATCAAGAGAATTGAACACTACATGAAAAAAAAATGGCCTGATATAACCAACAGTACCATATATATGGTAAATGGTTGAAAGGGACGTGCTACACACAGGAAAATAGCAAACACCTAAAAAAAAAATGATTTTTATTCTGTCCAAAGAAAGCAAATATTTTTTTTGTTTGTTCTGGTGAAAGACTAAAATTGGATGGTTGCAGCTGATTTTAAGTTTTAAAGTTGCATCATCACCTGAATACAGTTGTAAAACTATATAAAATATAAAGTTATATAGCTGTGTTTTGAAGCTGACATCTTTAACCGCAAGAGGCCTATGCGCCAAGGAAACTTATTTTACAAGTTAGAAAGAAGCAATCCACATTTTTTGGGCATGTTATGAGAAGAGGAAAGCTGGAATATATCATAATTACAAGTAAGATTGAAGGAAAGAGAGATAGAGGAAGACAAAGAGAGCAAATACTGGACAGTTTGACATCGTGGCATGGAAGGAGGTCAATAACACAAATTGTACTGGAGATATGAAGTTGTGGAGAGACATAATCTCATCCGCCACTTGGCATGGTACTTGAATGAATAGAGCTATGGTACAGGGTGTTCCACGAATAAGCGGCCCGTGACGTCATGGAATGCTGACGTATTGTGTCGGAAGTAGTGTGAATGGGGCCGCTTATTCGTGGAACCCCTTGTAGAACGAAAGTCTTAAAATTATATCATCACCTTCCTTTCTGCTCCCTATGGAGTATGGAGCCACCACTGCAGTTGGTCTCCTTGCAGGCAGCCAAAATCAAACAGACGTGAGTTCTTATTGCAATTTGTTTTACATGATGAGGTTGCCAGCCATATGCCCAACCTCATATTAGTCGGCTTGTATGACATGCCTGAGGTGCAGTAGTACTATTCTTTCTTTCTCTCTTCATAGACCCCCCTGGGAACTTCACCGGGCTTAAAATTATACAGATGTGGTTAAATCAAAATCTTGCCTCTTCCTATCATTTCTCCACCTGTCCATAATTTTTGATGAACTGCTGACGTTTCACCCAAAAGGTAAAAAATTGTTGTATTCTTAAGTGAGGATCAATATTACACAGTTACAGCCAATTCCAAGTCTTAAAGTTAAAATATTTCATCTGAATACAGTTGGAAAATGGTATAAAATACAAAATTTTATAGTTTCAGTAGAACTATAGTTTTAAAATTATACAACTCTGGTTGAATCAAAATCTTGCCTTTTTCTATAACTTCTCCATCATGTCCATAATTAATGATGAACTGCTGATGTTTGGTAACAAGTGAAACATACTCAAGTTTTAGATTACTATATTCCAAATGAAGCTTTTCATGCTCTTCAAGCAGCCTGAAAAGAATGGACCACAGAAAATACAAGCTTCACAATCAGTGCATCCATTTGTTCTAGTCATGCTGTAGCTAAGATTAATGACAACAAAGCATGCAGATACAGCTATGAAAAAAATGTGTTCTATCACTTGCAAACAGTCACCAGCTTTAACTCTTTTTACTCCACATGCCGTGAGGTGCCGACTGGTAAGCCCTATTTGGTTATAATATGATTTCTGCCTGTCTTCACTTTGGTCGAGATAAAACAAACAGAATTTTTGCTATCAGTACTTACAACACCTCAAAATATTCCTCATCCAATTTACAAAGAGAGTGTGCATCTTTGTGTGTGTGAGAGAGCTTATTTCTCACACGTGCTGAATAAAGTCTAAAAAGACCCTGGGATTAAAAGAGTTAGGCTTGAGCTGAAACATGGATTTTTAACATGAAAGGTGAAATGCCAACAAGTTTTCATAATCTAGCACTCCTACAGGATGGCATAAGGTAAGTGAATTTAAAAAAAAAATGAAACAGGATGCAACATAAATGCAGGAAATAATTTTTTGCACGATAATTGTTTACTCAGGTGCACTGTCAAAATTTAACAGGAAAAATAACACATGCATGCATACACACATACTTTTGATACATAAAGTGAGGAAGGGAGAAATCTGAACCTGTGAACTATATCTGGCAGCAAGATTAGTTCATAAGTTCAAATTTTAAGCTAATCTTCACTAAGCACAGCTGTATCTGTCATGGTATGTTTATAGCTGCCTTGACTTAACTGCTCTGTCGGAAGCGATGGTTCAAGATTTTGCGGTTGAACAATTTTAAGTCGACTCGTTGATGGTTGGTCATGTGATTAGGTGATTGTTGGTGGGAAAGAGAAGCCATTATTCACTGGAGTCTTGGCAGCCGCATTGAAGAGGTTTTTTTTTTGAATAGCTGGTACCTTCATATCGCAAGGATGGCCAACAGTGGGACAGTTGCTTTTTGCCATTTAGTTTATAGCTAGTCCTTATGTTTTCTGTATTGGACAGATAGTGTTGAGCATGTCGTGGCGGCGACCTATGTTAGGTCTTTTTCTAAGGTTGTGAGTATTTTGTTATTTAGCATTGCAGTTTGCCTACATTTTTGATATGATGAGTTGTAGTCATTCGTGGCTGCGGGGCATGTTGATATTACACCTGTGTTCAGGAATATTTACGATAGTAACAGTCATTTGCTTAGTCCATTCATGCTATTGTTTGGCCATGTTATGTAGTTCAGAATAAAAGGGATAGAAGGGACTTAAGTTTTCCTTCTTTTCATTTGACATGTCATTAGTATGTAGTCCCCTAGTTTAGATGTGCCCATGTTTCTGTCCCGTACTGTAAACCCACTACGGTGACGTTGATAATGTGGTTGTTAACCCTTTATATTATCTTGTCAGTATGGATTAGCCAGGTTTAGGAAGTCTGAATTGAAGGAAAGTTTTACTTCTTTACTTCCCAAAACTGCAACCTTTTTTTTAACTTAGTTTGAAAGTATTAGAACCACAAAAACACCTTCAAGAAAATCATACTTCAGTTTTAGTTACTGACACAATTAAAAGAAGTAACTGCAGACAGACTCAGAAGATAATGGATGGTCTAGGATAAGTGGTATGGAGTGAAAACAGTGACAGATGTGATCACATGTACTAGAAAGGTCCCAAATGTTGTCACAGTCAGGAGTGGAGTGTGAGCTTTCATCTTATTTTAAATGCTCCAAAGACAAGCAACTCAAAAAGCCTCTGAAAGCAGATATCCAGTATCTGGTCTTCTCGTAGTAGAATTATTTCAGCCAATAAAAAAGAAGGGGCAATGGGATGTCTCTAGCACCCTAAAATCAGAATGCTTTGGGTTAATGTGTGGCGATTCATTTGGGAGAAGTAAAACTCTGATTTCAAACCACCTAATGCCTTGCAGCTAGGCTGGGGACAGCCAAAGGCTAATGAGAGCAAACCTGAATTTAAAAAATGCTTATTAAAATTGAACCTGCTGGGCCATAAGGTGCAGATAACACTGCCTAATAGTAAACTATCATCACCATCATCATCATAATTTTCCTTCCTCTCCTTATAAAGCATGGAGCCACCACAGTAGCTGGTCCCTTTGCAGGAAGCCTGCACCAAGCAGTCACATGCTCTTGCAGCCGTGGTTTATGTGACAATTTGTTTGACATGATGAGGTTGCCAGCCCCAAGCACAACCTCATTAATAGTCACCTTGGACAATATGCCCGAGGGTGAATAGTAAACTATGGCACAGTATATTCATTATGCTCCTAAAAATTCAACACATCAATCAAGGAAGTGTATTAAAGAGACAGAAATGGTCTGCCAGGATCGCAGAAGATAAATACAGGTAATTAACTGGCACTCATTGGATAGAAAGGAAGAAACCAGACAACATAAAAGAAATATAAGTGATAGGCTTACCAGGAATTGAACCAAGGACCATCCAAACAGTGCCATCACTTTGCTGTGAAAGAAAATCGTGACAGGATGCACAGCCAATTTAGCACCACAAAAGAAAAGTGCTTCACTGGCCAAGGTCATTCTCATGACACCTACACAACTATGTTATATAGAACCTGTGAATGACCCAGACATTTAAAGACTCAATCACTAATATAAATTTAACATAACCCGTAGATAAATCAGCATTTGACAAAACGATGATGAACACTGAATAAATGATGAACATACTTCTCAGATTCAGCTGTGCTTAAGTGGCTTCCTTGGGCTGCCTGCTTCATTCTTGTGTTCTCCTGAAAATAAAAGTGAAACATTACTATATGGAGCTTGTTATGAGTAAAATTCATAATATTTGTGTCGATATCATTAGATGGTTCAACAAGGCTCCTCGTTTGTTTATTATACGTAGTCCTTGGTAACACAGGAAGTGACATCATTGCCTCGGGGTGTAGATGGGCAGACGTCAAAGTTGGCATTGGCAGACGACAGTGATCGTCTGTAGGGTCTTCTATGTGTGTGGCTTATGGTGAGTGGACGTATGTCTCTGAGCTCATGAAATTTATATAATATTGTGACATATCCCTATTATGTACCATCACTAGTGCATCAATATACTTCTGTGAGATGTATCTAGCTATATTTTACAAGGGAGAATGAATTCTGCATAGAAAGTGAGTCTGAATTAATAAAACTTTGAAGTCGATCAAAGGACAGTGTTTGAGCTACGACGGTACAGAGACTTTTCTAAGACTGCATATGTAATGCCATAATATATTGGCTTGATTGTTTAAATATGCATGTGGAGCAGCGTCTCAAGTAATATTAAATATATTGTATTTGTGCCACTTCGCCTTAGTAATGTTGCCATGGCATTTTATGTGGATTGTGTGCGGTGGTCTCTATGTGTAACCCTAGCAACTGTCTTGGCCAGAGTAAACAGTCGGTTACCACATAATAACATTCATAAAGAAAATTATAAGACCCGCAACACAACAGAGCTTTATGAATAAAGCCACAGAAAAAGAACAAGTAACGTTATGATAAACATGGTTACATCAAATTTGTAAAGGAATTCTGCTCCTATTCTGACCATTACAGGACATCCTTCTTGTACCAAAATACTAGGGTCAATATTGTTGTCACAACTTTACTACAATTGACAACAGTATCGGTGTGTTTCCTATATTTCTAACCAGAATTGGCTCTAAGTTCTGATTCAAAGTGAATTATCAGTATCTAAAGCATAGGGAAGGAAATTTGCAACATGCACGATAAGATGCTTCAGAAAGTTGGTGGAAACATCACTGTGAATTAGATACATAGAGACAGAAATGAAATGGTAAAAACACGTGTTTCCAAATGCAGAAAAATCAGCTATTAGCTCAAGCCTCCAAGAACAGCAAGTGTGATGAAGAGCAAGGAGTTGCCTCAGAGGAAAGTGAAAAGGCAATGTTGGAGAAATCCTGATGAACCTTGATGTAACACTGGCTGTAACAACACACTTTGCCCAAAGGTGAAAATTATTTCTCATGATATTTAAAAAGAATGTGTGGGGTAACAAACAAAAAACAAACAAAATTAAGTAGCAAATTAAAAAAATATTTATATTCTCATTAGCTGTATCTTTTAATAGGAAAAAACCTTTCATCATATTAGTTTGTGGAGAAAACCATCCACCGATCTAACAAATTTTTTTTTCTCACAATAGTTGACTTTTAATTTAAAAAGACATTACCTAATTTACTTCTTATTTCATTGCATTATCTCACAGAAAGGTTTACTAAATTATCTTACTAAGGCTTCATTTTGTCAAAACTCGAATGTTCAAGACAACAGAAAAGTTTTCAATGCACATATAAACTTACTTACTTACTTAGTCGTTCCCCTTCTACCGTGAGGTGTAGAGGTCACATATAAACAAGTGCACTTATTTTTTTAAAAACAAAATATTTCTTCAAATTTTATACTTAACTCATTAACTACCGCAAGCCGATGGGGGCGGCTTACGAAAGAAACACATTTGGACGGCAAACCGGTCCCATCGGCTTTCTAAGTTTAGTAAGATAACGAATGAAATATATGACGAAACACATTCTGATCTGGTTCGAGATTTTAATTTAACACCGGAAAACAACATTCCAAAGCGTGGGTAAATTTGTGCCTCTCAAAAGTGATATTATATTCATATTTATCACACGTTTCAGGTTAGTTACCAAATCGCAAAACTGTTTACTATGGCAACGAATGATAGCGCCACAAAAAACGCACGTATACCTCGTCTAACTGCTGAACAGGCTAGAAACTTATTTCAGCAATTGATTGATAGCTCTAGCGACGATGAGGACAATGAAAACAATGTGGATATTTATTCAGGTAGGCCTAGTGAATTTTATGGCAGTGATAACAGTAGTAGTGACAATTCAAGCAATGAAGATATTAGAAGTCCTGGGCCATCAGTAGGTCGTAAAAGAGCGAAAACCTCGGTTAGAGTTACCAATAGTGCAGGAAATACTGTAGGCCTAGGCCTAACTAAAATAAGAGAACAATGGGAGCAAGTGACTGAGGGTGAAACAACAAGTAGTTTTTATTTTGATCCAACTCATGAACCAGGTTTGCAAGCAAATCTTGATGCAACTTCCTCTGTGCTTGATTGCTGGCTTACATTGCTGACACCAGATGTTTTACATTCTTTGGTCAAAGTAATAAATGACTATGCTGAAGTAAAGAATTCAAAACCCCCATCTTCAAACAGATCTTCATCTGCTGCTTGGAAACCTGTCACTGACTATGAGCTTTTGAAATTTTTCGCAGTAACAACTGCGATGGGTTTACATAAAAAGCCATCGGTAAAAGATTATTGGGCACATACACCTCATAATTATACACCCTGGTATGGCAATATGTTTTCAAGATCTAGGTTTGAAATAATTTACCATGCAATGATGCATGTTGGAGATGCTGATTCAGAAGGGAAGGACAAAATAGAGCCTTTTTTAAATTTGCTCGTTGCGAAGTTCCAGGATGCATTTTATCCATTTCAGAATTTAGCCATTGATGAAATGGTTATTGGGTATAATGGACGCTGGAAACACAAGCAGTACAATGCAACAAAGCCAAGCAAGTATCACATTAAGACCTTTGGATTGTGTGATTCTGCCACTGGATATTCTATTCTGTATTGACATACTTTGGGAAGAATACATCATATATTCTTGCTAATGACTCTACAACAAGTCAGGCGGTGAAGGTATTTGATTTCTTGCTGCAAGGAATTGGGAAGGGCCACCATGTATTTGCTGACAGATACTACACTGTGGATACACTGATAACCTATCTGTTGAGTAGGGGCATTCATTATACTGGCACAGTCAACATCAACAGAAAAAATTTTTCAAAGACAAACTGATTGATCAGTTGACTGAGAAGGCTGCCTCCATAACTCCACCTGATCTAGTAGATACCAGTAGCAACAAGAAAGGTAGGAAATTGTTAGGAAACAAAGTTAAAAGATTTGAGGGTGCAAAGCACATTGTGGATTACACCGACAAAGATAGGAACTGTATAGTGTGCTCAACACCTGCGAAACGAGTCCGAACAAATTTTTATTGCATCGGTTGCCCCGAAAAGCCCCATCTCCATCCAAAGAGCTGTTTTAGGCTGTACCATACGCATGATCCTTCAGCTGTAACTTACTAAAGACATTGATATATTGTAAATAAGTTATAGATGTTGTGCTTTGTCAAAGGAGCTATTTATTCAAAATTTCTGAGATTTTTTGGAAGTGGTGTAGGTGTGATAATGTAAGTCATTAATAGTGTATTTATTAGCTATTGTGTGTGTTCTTGGGCTTGTTTTTCTTGTCATTGGATATACTACATGAAAATCACCAAGAAAAGAAATTAGCTGCCTCAGGAACAAGCAAGTTCCAGGTAAGTTGATAATTTAAAGAAAATGTTGCATGCTTTTTCTTTCTTTCAATCATTTTTCATTACTAATAATATCTAACATATTAAGTAAACTTTCCTTTTATCAGCTTTAGGCAACAGTACATTCATTTATCATCAAATTGACATATCAGTAATAAAAATCTGTTTAAAATTAATAAATCTGCAGCTTAAGTTCTCCAAACACTTACAGGGAGAAAATGAAACAATTTCTGACATTTTTTGGGAAGTGGCATAGGTGTGATAATGTAAGTTACCAATAGTGTAAATATTAGTCAGTGTGTGTGTTCTTGGGCTTGTTTTTCTTGTTATTGGATATACTACATAATAATCACCTTAAGAAAGGTATTACCTACCATAGAAACAAGAAATTTGAACATAAGTTGATAATTTGGAAACAAATTTGAATTGAATTTTGTCTGTCAATCATTTTACATTACTAATAATATCTACCATATTAAGTAAACTTTCCTTTTATCAGCTTTAGGCAACAGTACATTCATTTATCATTAAAATGACATATAATTCATAAAAATATGTTTAAAATTAAGAAAACTACAGATTAAATTCTTCATACACCTACAGAATGAAAATGGGAACAAAATTTAATTCGGCCACAGTGTGTTTTTTAATTCGGTAGTTAATGTGTTAATTACTTACTTCGGGAGCCGTGGTAGCTCAGTGGTTAGTGCACTGGCTTCCTAGCTCGGTGGTCCATGGTTCAATCCCCAGTTGAGGTGGGATTTTTCAGACCATAAATGGCTCTAGGGTCGACCCAGCCTCATGAACTGGGTAAAAGAGCAACTCTGGGAAGGTTAAGGCGGCCGGCGTGATGCTGACCACATCACCCCTAGTGTGCCGATGGTCAAGAAAATATGGGCCTAACACCATATTCCCAATATGCCTCAATGGGCATGTAATGGGATCCTGCTCCCATACTTACTTACTAAGTCATTCCCAACTCTGGGTCATCCTGGAGGTCTGGGTCCCTGGCTCGTAGTTTCCCATGTTTATCACGGTAGCTGATCTCCTCCCAAATTTTATACTTGTAAATTGCTTTACACTTTCTTTTGTTTGTTTGTTTGTTTGAATCCCTGGGCGCGAGTTATTCACTCTTTTGCCCTTTAGGGGACGAGTTATTTACTCGTTCATACCCTTGAGCCAGACCGCCTGGGGAGGCGGTGGCACAGCCACCGCCGCCCTTCTGCACATGGTCCGTGTTGCGACACAGCCGGGAAGCCACCCATCGTGACACCAGGCGATGGTACCGCAACCCGCCGTGCATCCCACATGGTATCAGACGATTAGGGGGTGTGTTTTGGGCTTTCTTTCAACCCCAGGGAGCATCCTAGACTCGAGACAGGGTACACCAGGCCCACTTTGGCGTGTGTGTAATGTACTGCCTGAAGGTTTGATAACTCTCTACCCTGCAAAGGGGGTTATACCACCGAGGACAGTGATGACTGGCAGAGAGGCCAGTCACCAGTGGGCTTTGTTGCAACCCCAGGGAACCTCTTGTCGGGTGGCGAGAGTGCAATGCCACGAGAAAAGTGGTTCTCTACCCTGCAAAGGGGGTTATATCTCCGAGACAAGACGTATCGAGGGATCGGCACAGCCAGCGCCGATCCTCTACCACTGCCGAGCTGTATTACCAAGGAGAAACAAGCTCCGGCCCATCTGAACTGGGAGGACCCGGACCCGGGACCAAACAGTCTCGATAGATCACGGCTCTGTTCATCAATGGCGTAGCAGCGACCGAGCCTCAACCACTGTCAAATGACGTTATCGGACACAGACACATATCACTGCCTCTACTTTACTGGGAAGACCCGAAAGCCGGGACCACACACAGTCTTGAGAGGACAAAGATCGCTTGCAACGATTACACTTTCTTTAAAATTGTATGCATGAGATTAATTTACATTTTCTTTCTATACTTTCTACATTTATTCAGAATTTATATAGGTAGATTAGTTAAGGCTTTCTTTCTGTGCTTTGTTCTTGTGTCTGGTTCCTCTTGTAATGCAGGTTGTATTCTTCCTGTTCCCTAGAAAGATGTTCTAAATTAGACATTGTTTCTTCAATTCACTGTCTTACCAAATCTTAATTTATATTCCTCTGCAGCTGACAGCATCACAAGGCAGTCTATTGTTTCAGAATCCCAAGGTGAGAGAAATAGAGGGAGGAAGAATAAGACATGAAGAAGAGAACTTGAGACAGACATGAGAAAGACATAAAGATGATATGAAAGTACCTTAAATAGATGGCACAGGACTGGAAGGCTTGGTGTGATTTTATTTAGGAACTATGCTCTACAAACAGCGTCCAATTGACAGAGTGGTTAGAGCACTGGCCTCTCGCAGCAAAGGTGCAGTGTTCGAATCAAGGCACGGACACACTCCAGTCTACCCAGATGTAAATGGGTACCTGACTTTGAGTTAGGGAAGGAAAAGGCAGCGAGGAAAAGAACTGGTGACCCCACCACTAGATGCCGGACCTAGTATGGTGAAGTCTCTAACCCTTCACTCCCCTACGACAGTATCTGCTATGGGACTACCTTTACCTTTTTTAATGCTTTACAAGAAACTGAAAGGTACTGACTGACTGACTGACTGATTGACTGATTGATGATGATGGTTTTTTCATATATAAACAATAAAAGTAGGCACTCTTGGGGTATAACAGAAGGCCATTCCATTCCAACTGAAGCACTTACATCTGTCAGCTCCTGAAACTTGTTCTCTAGGTCAGTTTTCTCAAAATTCACTTGCTGCAGCTCATCCTAGTGGAATGGTCAAGCAATTTCAAGAAAAGAAATGTCTGAAAGGCATGAATTAATCTGTATGCAAACACAACAGTTATGTAATGAAACATTTATCTGTAACATCTCAAAAATATAATTTATAATTTTTTAAAAATCCTATGATTTACAACAGGTTATTTAAAAATATGAAAACCCCTTCACTCATCACCTTGCAGCTCCCTTTAAAGTATAGTCATCAGCTAAAACCCTCCTAGCCTTCGTGTTCTCTGCCAACTGCTCAAGATCTTTCCATGTCATTTTTATCCCTTTCATGTCTGTCCCAGTTCTCTTCTTTATGTGGTTTTTTTTTTTTTGGTCTCCTATTTCCCTTACCCCAGGGGACTGTCTTTTAATGCTATCTACTATGCAGGAGAACGCTGCCCCAAAAGACTACGTGGTGCTCCTGGCAACGGGCCCTCCCAGTTCAAATGATCGGGCAGAGCTACGTGTGTCTGTTCGAACGGTGTCTTTGGGCGGAACGGTGGTGGCTGCACACCACCGGCTCAGGTGACAATAGTCTCCTTCCACAATGACCCCCTTGCAGGGTAGAGAACCATTCTTCTTGTGGCATTGCACACACACCAATTAGTGGGGCTGGTGTCACCTCCACCAGCTGCGCTCGCTGAGTTAGGGAAGTTCTCTGGGGTTGCAAGAAAGCCCAAAATGACACCCCCAAATTGCCACAAGGGTAAAAGCTTGAATAACTCAAATCCCTGGGGATCAAACAACAGCAACAACAACAACAACAACAACAGCAACAACAATAATGCTATCAACTGGTTTTCTCAATTTTTTTCCTATCCAATGCCAGTCTTGTCACATCTTGTTCCACTGGTATTTGTCGGGCTCTTTTCATCAGTTTCAAACTGGTGATCTTGTCATAACAGTTTAATCCTTCTATTCTGTGCATGTACACATTCATGAAAATTTATCAGTTCAAGGGCTAATAATTGCTTACTTACTTACTTACTTAGTCGTTCCCCTTCTACCATGAGGTGTAGAGGTTTGGAAGAGAGAGCGCCAGACTATCCTATCGGCTGTTTACCTCCTGGCCTGATTCCATTCTAGTCCTCGGTCCTTCAAAGATTGTCTAATGTTGTCCTCCCAGCGGACTCTGGGTCGTCTTGGGGGTCTGGATCCCTGGCTCTTTGTTTCCCACGCTTGTCGTGGTAGCCGATCTTCTCCCATTCTGCAGACATGGCCAAACCATCTTAGTTGGGACTGTTCTACTTGGGTCTGCAGGGGGTGGGATTTTAGGCCTTGACGTATCGTCTGGTTGCGGACCATGTCTCTTCTTGTTACTTCAACCACCTTCCTCAGATACCTCATTTCTGAGGTTTGGATCTAGATTTTGTGGGTTGTAGTCATTGCCCATGACTCGCATCCATATGTCAAGACTGGGACATAGGTGGAGCGGTAATAATTGCAATGAGTAGAATTACTTACTCTGAGTTTATGAACCATCTCGTCTTGGCTGTCATGATCTTGCTTCCTCTCTTGGCTCTGAGTGTCACACATCTAAGGGTGCAAAATGTATTCAAGAAATCATCTTTTAAGTTAGGTCATTATTATATTTGCAACATCTGAATGTCCTATCTGTCAAAAGTGTAGATTTATTAATAATTTCTCCAGTTTTTGCAAGAATCATAATAATACCTTTATAAAGGATTTCTCTACTATTTGTGCCAGCAATGGGTTATTAGTTGGCAGTTCTGTATGTACGAGGTCTGTTCAAAAAGTTCCGGAACTTTTTTTGTATAACTTTTTCGGGCTTACCTGGAACCTAGTCAGCCTTGTCTCCTTCAAAATACATCGCTCCCAAAGCTGTTTCTACTTCTGGAAGCAGTCGTGGTAAACATTTTTGGGGGTGCGTAGGTCCGTCTGCAAATTGCCCTTAATCTCTTCAATGGTCTGAAACCGTCGTCCTTTCAAGCTGGATTTCAGTTTGGGAAATAGAAAAAAGTCTGCTGGGGCCAGGTCAGGTGAGTAGGGTGGCTGGGGAAGCACAGTTGTCTTCGTTTTTGCTAAAAAATCGCGAACGAGCAGTGATGTGTGGGCTGGCGCATTGTCATGGTGAAGGAACCGGGAGTTGTTTCTCCGCAACTCAGGCCTTTTTCTCTGGCATTTGTAATTTCTCTGTTAGAATGTCATGGCACGATCTATGGAGATGTTGCATTCTTCTGCTATTTCCCGAACTGCCAGACGATGATTGGAACGCACCATCTCCTGAACCTGGGCAACATGAGCATCGTCAGATGATGTTGTGTGTCGTCCCGAACACGAGTCATCTGCTGACTGCCGACCATCCTTAAATCGCTTAAACCATTCGTAACAACGCGTACAGCTCATGCACTGATCCCCATAAACTTATTTTAACATTTCATGAGTCTCCGTGAACGTCTTCCCGAGCTTGGAGCAAAACTTGAAGTTGATTCGCTGCTCATGAAATTCAGACATCTCAAAAAACACAATCTGTAAGCACATAAACAATCAGCTACAGGACGATAAACAATCACAACAGAAAAACGTGGGAAATGGTAGGTTACTCAAGAAAGTCATCACTAGGCAGCGCCACTGACCAGAAGTTGCTATGACACCGCATTGGCACACAATTTCAAAAGTTTCAGAACTTTTTAAACAGACCTCGTATGTGCTCTAAATATAACACAACAGTGACAGACAGGTAAAGGGAGACTAAAGAACACATGGAGAAAAGAGTCAGAGACAGACATGAATGAAATGAAGAAAACATGGAGCGTCCTTGAGCCAATGGCATGAGATATGAAGACTCCTTGGGGAGTTGAGGATGATGATGAAGATGGTCACTGTTGTTTCCATATGAAAAGAGTGTCCAAAATGAGTAGTTAAAATGACCGCTCAAAATTCTGTACTTCAAGTATTTTACCATGCACTTAGAAATTCTGAATCATCACACAGAGAGGGTTGTTTGTGCTAACCGCCCAGTCTTGACGTATGGGTGTGAGTCATGGGCAATGACTACAACCCACAAAAGTCAGATCCAAACCTCAGAAATGAGGTATCTGAGAAAGGTGGTTAAAGTAAAAGAACAGACATAGTCCGCAACCCCGCAACCAGACGATACATCAAGGCATAAAAATCCAACCTCTGCAGATCCTAGTACAACAATCCCAACTAAGATGGTTTAGCCATGTCTGCAGAATGGGAGAAGATCGGCTGCCATGGCAGGAATGGGAGGCTAAGAGCCAGGGATCCAGACCTCCAGGACAACCCAGATTCCGCTGGAAGGACAACATTAGGTGGTCTCTAAAGGATCGAGGGGTGGAATGGAGCCAGGCCAGAAGGAAGACAGCCGATATATGTATGAGTGTGGCGCTCTCTATTCTAAACCACTATACCTCACAGTAGAAGAGGAACGACTAAGTAAGTAAGTCTGTTCTAACCGCACAGGAATACTGAACAACCTAACAACATGGCACAAGACACAGTAAATAAATAAACTGACAGTGACAAACGAGGACCAGAGGCTGTGGAATGACATGACTGCATAAACTGGTGGAAATGCACTGGAAGAGAATACTACCATCACTATGAGTGCCTTAAGTCTGACAAAAATTATATGCATAGCATCAAATGATGGAACAAGATTTTTGCTGTAAAAGGTGAAGCACAGAAGCAATACCTGTGTAAGTCTATAAACTTCTTGTTCAAGCCTACATCTTTCTTGTTCTGTAAGGTTATATTGAGACTGATGTAAGGACTTGTCCCTGTCTAGATCGGCTATCTGTTTTAAGGCATGTTCATAAGAACCTTTCGTAAGTGTCAGTTCTGCACTCAGTTCTTCTTTCATCTGATGAGAAAAAGAAATGTAAAGATGATTATTCTATGAGTACAGGTATACATTTTAAACAGGTTGCTGAAAATGTATAGGTATGAGTGATTATTTCAAAACTACTTGTACATAATTTAAGTGTACAGGTGATTATGTTAACTCTTTCTGCCCCAAGCAGTTTTTAAGTTTTACCCAGGCACCAAAAAAGGATATTGATTTTGTTTTCCACATGTGATTTTTTTTTAAAACAACTAGTGAACAAATACATTTATGACAAAATATCTTATAAGATAGGTAGGACACAGAAATTGACATCCACATTGGCAAAGCTGCAGCTACCTTTGCCCACCTCACAACACGTGTTTGGGGAAACTTCAAACTCACAACGAAAACCAAAACTGCGGTATATAACGCCTGCATCACCAGCACACTTCTATATGGCAGCGAGACATGGACAACCTATGCTAAGCAAGAAAGAAGGCTCAATACCTTCCATCTACGGAGTCTACGCCACATCCTTGACATTTCGTGGAAAGATAAAGTGACAAATGTCGAGGTGTTGTCACCTGCTGGCCTTCTAGAATATATACACTGCTTAGACAGCGCTGGCTTGGCCATGTCCACCGCATGGAAGATGATTGCATCCCTAAAGATATCTTCTACGGACAACTGGCAGATGGCAAAAGAACAGTTGGGCGACCGCAGCTGAGATTCAAAGATGTGTGCAAGAGAGACATCAGGGCACTGGACATAAATCCAGCAACCTGGGAGGATGAAGCAACTGATCCCACCAAGTGGTGATGTTATCTGTGGCACCACCTCAGATTGGACGAAAAGAAGCTCACACAACAAGCAGAAGAGAGGAGAAAACATCGAAAGGAACACCAGGAAAATAAGCAGCTGAGGGCTGTCACCTCAGGGGCGCATTCCCATAGTCAGTTATGACTGAAGGGGCTATTATTATTATTATTATAAAATAGTTGTAAATTTACTGAAGAATATTTTGAAATTACGTAAGTCTTCTTATTCTCCTTCTTCAAGTACCATGCCTGGTGGCGTAGGAGATCTCTTCACAGCTTCCCATGTCCAGTACTATTGATCAATTCTGTTGTTGACTTCTTTCCATACGATGTCAAACTGTGCTGTATCTTCTCTCTTTTTCATCCTCTGTCTATTTTTCTTTCAATCTTTCCTGTTGTCATGATATACTACAGCTTTCTTCTTCTCTCATAACATGCCCAAAGAAAGTGGATTACTTCCCTCTAACATTAAGAATACGCTTCCTTTGTGCCTTTGCCTCTTTCAGGACATCCTCGTTACTCTTGTAAGTCTTACATGCAGAAATTATGTTTGTTTTGTATTGTGTAAAGTGCAGACATGAGGAAAGCTGACTATAAACCCACGGGCGAATGAGGCGGCCTTTGGCAGACTGATGTACCGTTTTGTGATGTTTCATACGACTTGTGGGGTAGAAAGAGTTGAAAGACTGCTAAAATATTATGGGATAAGTGATTAATTTGAGACTACTGTCTGTGTATATTTTAAGAATAAATATGCTTATTTTAAGAGACTGCTGATAATTTAGGATTGCAATGAACATTTTAAGAAAATGCTAATAATATAGAACTGCAATGTACATTTTATAAGGCGGTCAATATTTTTAAACAGTGTAATGTACATTTTAAGAGACTGTTTATAATTGAGCAATGCAATGTACATTGTAAGAGGCTGATACTAATTTAGCAATGTAATGTACATTGTAAGATACCGCTACTAATTTAGCAATGTAATGTACATTGTAAGATACCGCTACTAATTTAGCAATGCAATGTACATTGTAAGATACTGCTGCTAATTTAGTAATGCAATGTACACTGTAAGATACAGCTACTAATTGAGCAATGCAATGTACATTGTAAGACACCCCTACTAATATAGTAATGCAATATACATTGTAAGACACTCTACTAATTTAGTAATGCAATGTACATTGTAAGACACCCCTACTAATTTAGTAATGCAAAGTATATTTGATGAAACTGCTGACAATTTAAGAGTACATGTGATGATTTATAAAACCATGCAAATGTATCTTAAGAATATATGTGATTATTATAAGAGCTTTGGTCCATATTTTAAGAGTAGATCTGACTAAATCAAGAGTAACGGGCAGCATTCTACGAAATACCTATTTCTGGCAGATATGTACTGCCATGAATGTCCATTAATCATCTCATATAATTTACAGCTGCAAACAATAGAATAGGTTTGATGCTGCAACTGATTGTTAGGATCCAGCAGTATACAAGTTTTCCCTTTAGCCTACTGCTGCATAATGGTATCTACATGAATGTTTGTGCTGATACAAGGAATGCAATGTGCTGACAAACGTGTTGGTGTTAGCAAAGTGCACAAGGTGGATATTACCTTCTTCACTGAGTTAAGTTCTTTGGCAACTTCTATTTCCTTCGTATTTTGCTTGAGTTCTGAAACTTGAGAGTAAGAGTGATGGGACAATCGCTCACCAAGCTGGTCATCAGAAATAGGCTCTGCCTGCAATTGCTGGAATGAGTGGAGGTAAATAGTTTCACAGACAGAAGGCATTTCACTAGAGCTAAGTATTTTTAAAAAATAATATATAACTACCAGATCAAATGGCAATGATAAAGCATGAACAAAGCACCAAAAGAAAATATCACCCCTCCCCCCACTATCAGTATGAGAAGTAAAAAAAAAAACTACCAGTATTAAAAAATCAACATATGTCCAGTAGATACATTTAAAATAATGCCAATTGCAGTTTTAAAAAAACAAGATAGAAAGATACAGTAAAACACAACCTACAAACCACTAAAATTACAAAGGGTATCGAGAGATTAGCCTAAGAACACGGAAGGGGGTGCACCATAAACATTACAGACATTAGGCAATGATACAACAGACGACAGAAAAATTGCAGCCTGGAAGAACCAACACAGAAAGCACATTCAATGGAAATATGCTATACAGAATAAAGAACACAATATACCCAAATTATAACCTACATGGGGTTGAACTGAGTATTCCATGCAAAAGACAAGACAAAACAAGTACAAAAACAGTACTGCCGTTGCCAGTGCTAATGATTCTAACCAGCATGAACAAAATACACAAGAACAATCTAGAAATCCACACAGAAAAATAGTAAACGCAAGTTTAAAAAAAAACATGTTAAGATCTTTTAAAAGAAACACAGAACAATAAACTGTGCACAAAACAAAATAGAAGACTTTAGCACGCAGATACATAAGAAGGATCCTGAAAGTGGGTGGCTGGAGACCTCTTATGATAGGAAACTCTATACAGTGCGATACAACCGGAAGCAATCTGATCATCAGAAGACTTCCCCGTGTCAATTCTCAGAGAAAAGTAAACCTTTCTCAGTTATCACTGTAAAATCTCAGAGAACAGTAAACATTTCTCAGTTGTCACAGTAAAATCTCAGAGAACAGTAAACATTTCTCAGTTGTGACAGTAAAATCTAAGAGAAAAGTTAACATTTCTCAGTTGTCACAGTAAAATCTCAGAGAACAGTAAACATTTCTCAGTTGTCACAGTAAAATCTCAGAGAACAGTAAACATTTCTCAGTTGTCACAGTAAAATCTCAGAGAATAGTAAAAAATTTCTGTTGTCACAGTAAAATCTCAGAGAACAGTAAACATTTCTCAGTTGTCACAGTAAAATCTCAGAGAACAGTAAACATTTCTCAGTTGTCATAGTAAAATCTCAGAGAACAGTAAACATTTCTCAGTTGTCACTGTAAAATCTCAGAGAACGGTAAACATTTCTCAGTTGTCACTGTAAAATCTCAGAGAAAATGGCCTGTTGTCATAGTCAAAAATATAAATTAGCATCTCTCTGTCATTTAAAAATGAGACAACATTTTTCTCTTGGCAATGAACAATCTAAGCAAACATTTAACTGCTACAAAAATAAACAATCTAAGTAAATTTTTCTTTAGGAAAACTCTATTTTTTTTTTTTTTAAACCAGCGGCACTTGGGCTTTCAGCCCTTTGGCCCAATGACATTGTCACGAAGTGGATTTAAGTTTAGAGCTTGTCCAAGTATATAGACAAGACACTAGTATGAGAAAGTCTGAGAAGATAGATTTTGTATGAGAAATGACAGTGACTGTGGAAAGATGAGACTTATAGCTTCGAGGGTGAGAACCTAGATTGACTCTCCCTTGCCACTCGCGACTTAGTTAAGAGCTAAGGACTCACCACCTCTGACTACCATAAAGGAGATAAGGTTTCACTAAAAGTCCACAGACACAACTATACAGACAAGCATATACGTACAGTATAGTTATAGAGAAACTGATCCAGTATACACTTTATAATTTATTTAAACAACAAAATAAATAACACATCAAAATAAATAACGTGCGAGGTCGCACACCTGAAAAGAACCAAAACAATTAAAATGACAGACAATATAACCCAACCCTTTCACCCACTCTTTCAACCTGCATGGGAAAAAGAATTAAGGATTAACCACACTGTACTTGGTGGGGGTCTCTAAGTACTAGCCACCACTCCTAACTATCCTATTATTAATTTTAAATCTAATCCACTGTCCGGCTGCAGACGTAACTAAATGTCTACACAAATCTGAATGAACTATCTAATGTCCTACACAGCTAATCACAAGCACTGATCCACTAACGGACTTCTTCAGTGCAAACTCAGAGGCTGTCCTCTGACTCTGACTATCTGACTTTGACTTGGGATGTATATGCTTCACTGCTGCTGACAATTCTTTAACAGCCAATTTAACCCTCTTAGGGTTTAGGGACAAACAGCATTATTATTGCCGTGTATACATAAAACCAACCTCTAGGCCATGCGCCTCTTTGGAGTGGTATAACGAGCTAAGAGCTCTGGATTTTAAAGATAAACCCGTTCCCGCTGAAGCATGGGCTTTACTGCATGAGAACTGCTTTCTATTACTGGTGCAGACGTACTTGGCGCCAGTAAATACTGCGTCACCAGTTCTCTTTCACCTCTGGCGATGCCTCGAACCTTCTACTCCTGAGAAGGCCGAATACCTTGGCAAGTTGTAAGGCAATTTACAACCCTTCCTGTGTGCCATGAAAATGCTGTAAAACGAAAAAAATAACAACGACTGTACAACAATTCAACGTATTCTCATCCCTAACATATAACCACCTAAATAAATACATCTCCCTTACACAAGAGTCAACTAATTTACCATCACCTTCCCGCCCCAACTTACTATCTGACTGTTATGTGAACTCCCAGACACAGGCTGACCTAACTCTGTTGCGCGAGTCTTGCCTCAGCCGTCAAAACATTTAGCTTCGATGAAGCGAAACGTTCCCTGGTATAAGTTCCCCGGCCCTACTTTTCTATTAAAGACTGACCCGGGAAAGTTATCACTTAACACAATATTAAACACACTGACGCTACACCAACTCAGTAATATTAATTACATCCCTTACGCCCCTGTCTCCTGACTACCTAACGAATTAATACACAATTAAATAAAGTACACAAATGCGCTCGCGTATTTACACTGCAAATATCATAATCAAATTGCGATTTTCACAACTTATTCACTACACAATACAGAGCGCCCGTATATCTAAGCGCTTATCCTCACACAGTTAATATCTCAAAGCCGCTACACAAATCAAAGATACTACTAGCTTATTTCCAAGAAAATCATAGACACTACTTACACTACATTCTATCGTTTAGCATAAGTAAGCAATTGAGGCGCTTTTGTTTAATAAACTTAAATTAACTCCCAGAAGAAAACTTTACTTTAACATGCTAAGATCTATTATGAAACGAACTATCTACTCGCTAATAAGTTATAGACATACCCAATTTATCAAATTTCTCACAAAGAGCAGACGATATGACGTTGTTTCCATGGCAGTAAATTATCAGAGGGTTTATCACAGGAGCAGTTCAGGTTATTCAGTCAAAATCCTGGTCGATGACACTCCTACAAATGCCCGCACCCGGGCTTGAACCTTGATCACCTGATCGCTAGCGCAGTGTGGTAACCATTACACCAGCGCGGCTCCCAGGAAAATTCTGTAAAAATTTATTTCCTGCTAATTTAAAATATTATTTCTATGTTGTCTCTCTCCAGGAATACTTTATATCCTACATCTCTGTCCCTGTGTCTCTTCACCATGTATTAATTCTCTCATAGGCATTTTTACATTGTACTTATAGTTCATATTGTTTTACTGTTAAGACAAAAGGTAGTGTCTATACTAGTATGCATTTAAAATTGATTGGAGGTTTATTTATAGTCAATGTCACGAAGTGGATTTAAGTTTATAGAGTTTGCCTGAATGAAAACAAGACCCTAGTATGAGAAAGTCTGAGAAGATAGAATTTAGATGAAAATGACATGCCTGTGGACAGATGAGACTATTAACTCAAGGGATAGAACCAGGAGTTGACTCTCCCCTTGCCGCTTCGTGACTTCAGAAAAAAGTTATAATCTCACTCCCTCTAGCTACCTTTAAACACAAGGAGATAAGGTGTATAAAACGACCACAGACACCACTATACAGACCACATGTAGGTATAGTATAGAATAGAAGCTGATCCAGTAAATAATATATGTATATATTTATTTACATACAAGAAAAACATAAAATGGCATCAAACGTCATCAAGTCAGTCGATAGCGTGCACTGTTGCACGGCCTGAAAACAACGTACCAATTAGATTAGATAGACACTAGAAAAAAAAAACCTCAACTCACATTCACTCTTTCTGTCACCCTGCTGAGGAACAATAAAATTGGTTAGTGATTTACACAATCTAATTTGGTGGGGCTGTCAACTTAAGCCTCCACTCTCTAATACCACTAAGATTGCTACTGTCTCAGTCTTGTTGACTCTTCCTCAACGAACCGTCTACACCGCTTTCCTCTTGTTAGGCGATATGCGCCGCTAACTAACACCACTGGAAATGCTACAAATAATAGACTTGGAGTAACACAATGGCTCAGTATCTATCCGTCAAGTGGATACTGAACAGACCCTACCGGTCCTGTCTATTTTCTCCCTCCTTTCCTCTCTCTTTATCTCTCTCTCTCTCTTGGTCTCAGTGTCTCTCTAACTCTTGATGACTGATGATGCGGCGTCTCCATTACGCTCTTCTCTCGTTACTTTCAAGATCCAGGTATTTTAACCCTCTCACCTGTTCCTGAATTCTGCGATGATGATGATGAAGTTCTGGTGTCAAGCATGAGGTACTTGATGAACTGTCGACAAAACTTCTCTGCTGCTGAATAGCTTCCCTCTTTTAACCCGCTCCGGAGTTAGAGAAAAAAAACCCACAGCCTTGATTTCCGGCTGTACGCAATTGAAACCAGTCTCATGGCCACCGGCCGTTGCTAGAGACTATAATAGCGATGCTCTCGGCTGTATGATAAATAAACCACGGTCCAGCTGAAGCATAGGGACTTCACTGCCAGAGACCATAGGTCTGACCCTTAAGATAGGTCCTGTTGCCGTGGGTAATTTTGCACATGGGCAAATTTACGCTCCCCCACTATTCTTGCCGCGACTCGCTGAAATTAAAAGAAGATGCGTCTATTGTATAACAATTCCAACCTAACGCATCTCTAACCTAACTCCCCTTCACTCGTCATTTACAACAATACATAAAATAATATTGCCCACGTGGCTCACTCGTCATGTACAACAATACAAAAATTAATATTACCCACGTGGCACTTACATCTCTCTCCTCCCTCTCCCCTTCTCTCGTTCTGAAAACGATACATAAAATATTTCTATTCCACGTGGCACTTAAATCTCTCTCCTCCCTTCTCTCTCTCAACTAAAATCCGCCAGCCAAATAAACAAAACCTGTCTGACGGGCCACTTGGCCGTCACACATGGCTACCCACGTGTCAACATTTTCAACTCTGGAACTTCTTTTGTCCGAAATTCCGGGGTCTCCCTTTTTAACATTACCCATTGAGGTTTCCTACTTAAGCCCCAATTTAAATGAAATCTCGCTATAGGAATAGTTTACTCCTCTAAGCAGTATAATTCACTTACAACGTAAATCTGAACCCTCCGACAATATTTCTCACATTTTAAGGCTCAGAAAAATTAACGAACACACCAGGGATTTCCCCATAAAATTACATTAGTAAATACACAGAAATAAATGGTGGTTTTACATACCATTCTACAAATATGGGCACACGTGTTTCTCACAACTACACACACTCCTATCTACTGCCAAAATCATAGAAAGAATAAGCACACTGTTGCATTTACGTCGTTCTTCAAAAAATGATAATGGATGGCACTATCGTTTATTTAAAAACTGAAAAGTTAATGTCCCCCGAAGAAATTAACTACGGGCGAAATTCTAAAAGAACCTCTAATAAGTAAAACGATTAATAAAATAGTTACATACCGATTATCGTTTTTTGTTCCCACAATGGAGACGATAATTCGAAGTCTTGCGGCTGACACTTATTTCTACATAGAGACCGAATCCCCGTTTTCTGTCTCATTATATACAAGAGAAAACACCCACGCAAATATACTCCTACGTATCTGCTCGGACCAATGGGAGCGCTAAAAAAAATCAATACTATCAACTTACGCAAATCCCGCGTGTCTGAAAATTGCGTCACATTACGCGATGGCCGCGTGGTTCTGACGCGTCATACAGGAGTGCCCGAAAATGACGATTTTTCGTAAACAACGATAATCTGCTTGCTAGCGGAAAAATTCAGAAGAGGGTAAAACCGCGTCATACAGGAGTGCCCGAAAATGACGATTTTTCGTAAACAACGATAATCTGCTTGCTAGCGGAAAAATTCAGAAGAGGGTAAAACTGATGCTAGAATAAAATAAACCTACCATCATAAACGAACCCTATTAAATTTATCTACTCAAAAATTACCAAACACGATATATATTCAAATGAGAAGAAAAAAATGGTGAAAATACCAAAATAGACGACAGAATCGGGCCGGTTGAAAGTCAGAATTACAGTGTAGCATCACAGTCAATCCATATTTATTTGGGGGGAAATAATACAGCATAGAGTATAAATTAAATACAAACAAGAAAATATTAGAAAGCTACAAAGAAAAGTAGTAAACACCTTGATAAAAAAAACATTCACGTGTATTCTTTCACCTCTCCTTTTACTGTTTCCTTCTGGATTCTATGCCAGTGCCTAATATGTTAATCCAGAAGTCAGTTGTTTTCAGTGTACAATCTGTCCTCACTTCTAAATTATTATCTATTTCTTGGTGGATTATTGGCAGACAAATTTCTATGCTATCAGAACTAACAATCTTATTAAATATTTACCTCCTGTCAATGAAAAATCTCTCAAACATTTCTCTACTGACCCAAAAAAAAAAGTTATAATAATCTAAAAACACTTCTCTGATGTCAATAAACAATCTAAATAAACAGTTTCCTGTTCTTAACTCATCCTGCCCAAATGGGTGTATGGCGCGCCAGATAGGCCTTTCATTATATTCAGGCCGTATGGTGCGCCAAGGTGATATATGCCGCATTTGAGCAGAAAATTATAGAATATCTGGCTATAAGCCAGTTTAAAATTATTTATTTCATCCAGCACATCTGTGTGAACGTAGTGAAAAAAAAATTTATGAAGTTACAATTGTGTGCTTTATATCCGTTGCTAGAGTTGCTTTGGATCTAGCAGCAGGCTGCATGGTACGCCCGCTTTATAAGATTCCGAAATTGAACTTCCTGTGGACATCGTATTTTGAACTGGTAGCGAAATAATTATATTGGTGATTAGTTTTTGCATACTTTTATCAATTAATGACATCATAGGGTTATTTGTTTACATGTAGTGTAGTCACATACATAACCCTCATAAACTGTTAACGAATCAACCTCAATATATAACTTTGAAATGAATTTTTGAACCTATTTTTGATTCCCATAAGGACGTTGAACAAACGTGATATTTTTAAGTAATAAATTAATTAATTTGCATGGGAAAGGAATATGTAAGTGAGATTCCAGTTCAGCAATATGTGACTTCACAAAAATATTTATATAAATTACAATTTTCATTTGGTTTTTATCAAACTTCTTGAATTAGTTTTCAACTGGATATATGTTTCAATTCTTGGTGTTTTACTACCATGGGATTAAGTACAGCTGAAATATTTACATGTATGTGCATAATTTTTATTCATGTTTTATTTTGATTTTTTAATTGTTTCTACACTTCACAAGATATAACAAATTATAACATCACATAAGAACTCAACAGTATTTCACAACATTCCGCAGCCAATTTCCTAAAGTTTGATGCATAATACATATATCTACTAAATTGATATATGTTTCTACTGCCTGTTTTTAAAACATTACTTGTAGAAAAAAAATGTCTCCATATTGGGTCCTGGGTAAAACCGAAAAAACGCCTGGGTTAGAATGAGTTAATAAACGATCTAAACAAACTTTTCTCGAGGTCTCAATGGAAAATCTAAGACAGTTAAAACACATGAAAACAAGTACCCGCATTAGCTGCTCTTTGTCTAACATCATCTGTTGAAGTTTACTATTCATGTCCAGTTTTTCCTGAAACAAGTGGTCACGATCAGCACTGGTAGCAGAAAGTCGGCTCTTCAAGCCTGATATTGTTTCTTGATAGCCCTGTATCTGTTTAGCCGACCGGGACTTGTCCTAAATAATGGAAGGAAAATGATGACCTGCTGTGAGTGCTGGTTAATGTAAAACCAGGAAAATAAAGTAACTTTCTATTCTGTCTTCAACTCTCTAGACCCCTGGAAACCAGATGGGGTAAACATACACACACACACCCACATCTTTCAGAAACATACAGGTCCACAACCCTTCATCAGAATTTCGATAAGCTCTGAAAAACAAAAGTTTTTGTGTGGATTGTCACTTGTGTGCATGACATGACCCAAGCAGGTGTGAGTCAGCTGCATCATGTTTCCTGCCCATGTGCTTATACTGCCAAGCTAGTGCATGCACAATACATTAGACAAGTAGAGCATCATAAAACTTTCAAGCATAGAGCCGTCAGTTGTGTCTAGCACTGCTACCAGCTATATGTGTGTAAGTGTGGCTCTCAGATATTTTTGTACATTTCTTGTTGTTATGATTTTGGGTTTAATTTCATTGAGAAAATGTCAAAAAGAGCTGCAGATACCCCTGTGGGTAACAGAGAGAAGAAAAGGAAGCATAATTTCAATATCGATAGAGCAGAAAGTGGAGTTACTGCAGAAGCTTGATTGTGGTGTGTCTGTGTGTCATATTACTGAAGAGAATACAGTGTGGGAACTACCACAGTGTTTGACTTAACAAACAGAAAGACAAGTTGCTGAAGTTTTACACGGACAGTGATGTACACTGACAGTGATGACCATGAAGTAATAACAAATAGGAAAACTGCCTGGAAGGTGCTGCCACAGACCTACTACTGTACTACCACAGCAACTGGTCCCCCACAGGAAGCCTGCACCAAGTAGTCAGATGGTTGTGCCATGGTGGTTTCAGTGGCAATTCGTTTTACATGATAAGGTTGCCAGCCCAATGCTCAACCTCATATCAGTCACCTTGTACAGATGCCTAAGGATACAGTAGTCCTGTTCTTTCTTTGTCTCTTTAGAAACTTCCCCCCAGGAACTACTCGGGGGAAAAATGAAGAAGGATTACCAATAATTCAGAGGAAACAGACTGCTTGTCGCCAAAGAAAAAATATGATTGTTGAAGAGGAACATAAAGGTTGCACAGATTAAGTGAAAATACAAACAATTTAAATTCCTCTATAACTCCTAGGGACAAACCTCTGTAGAAGTTTTCAATGTAGAAAAGAGATGCTCATTCTCATCTCTAACTGCCTTCATCAAGCTGCGTAGCTCACTTATTTGGCCAGCCATTTCCTGTACTTGTTTCGACAATGCAGTGTTTTCCTAGATAACAAGATGGAAGAACTTTGTTACTAGTCAATGGGAAATAATACAACTCGCTATTGAGGAATTAGGAGACGGCACTTCTCTAGAGGCCCAAACACAGTTCCTGGAAAGAATAGCACTACTGCACCCATAGGCATGCAGTCATCATCATCAGCTGCCATCTCCACAACGAAGG
This sequence comes from Oreohelix idahoensis, assembly GCA_024509875.1. NCBI lineage: Eukaryota > Metazoa > Mollusca > Gastropoda > Stylommatophora > Oreohelicidae > Oreohelix > Oreohelix idahoensis. Next base: position 181,786 of record JAMPIV010006967.1, on the reverse strand, counting down.
TTGGCTGTAATGGATCTCCAATGTCTTCTGTCTATTGTCTTGGTGGTGCACTCTGATAGACTCTTTCCTGCCCATCTCTTGATGTTATCTTCCCACTTATAGCGCTTTTTTCCCCTTGCATGTTTGTCTTCAACTCTCCCTTCTATTATGGTCTTCTGCAAGGTGTTTTGCTTTTTTATGTGGCCAAAGTATTTTAGCTGCCTAACTTTGATCTCCCTCATTAGTTCTCTTTTCATACCTAGATTTTCTAGGACCTCCTTATTTGTTTTCTTCTCTTTCCATGAGATGCACCCCATTCTTCTATATATCCACATTTCAAGAGTCTCAATTCGTTCTTCCAATTGCTTATTCATCGTCCATGTTTCTACACCATACAGTAGTGCAGAATATATATAACATTTTATAATTCTCAGTTTTAATTTGTGAGTTAACTGTTTAGATTTCAGTATATGTTTCATGTTGTTGAATGTAGCTGTTACCTTATACTCATTGAAGGCTATGGGTAACGAGTATATTAATGTGCTGCCCTGGTCTTGTAAGGCATTTTTGTTATAATAGACCACAGTCTAAACAGTACATGACGAATGGCCAACTTGAATAATCTTGATCAACAGCTTGTTGTACGTTTTATAACATTTAATATGTCAACAATACAACATGAGTGTACTTCACTTCTTTTGAGAGCATATGATAATATGACGGTACATCCGTAATACAAATGTGTTTAGTAGCAGACATAAGCAATAATGTCGTTGTGCCGGTTTAAAGTCAGAATGTCTATGTATCGTCTACGACGTCTTCATTCTTTACAAATCAGATAATAAATTAAGGGGCTGCTGAACGTATTTCTGAATTCCTTGATAGTATTTTCCAGCCTTTAGTCGCCAATCTGCCTTCTTATTTGAAAGACACTACTCATGCTATCACTACTTTTGATTCGATCAGATTCACGCCTGATCGTACTTACCGTCTTTTGCTCCTAGATGTTTGTTCCCTTTATACTTCTATTCCACATGCCGATGGTCTCAAGGCACTACAATTTTTTCTCGATCAGCGTACTGATCTTACTATAAGTACAGGTCCGCTTCTTCGCCTTGCTGAGTTGGTTCTTATTCTCAACTCTTTTGAGTTTAATGGCCAATTCTTCAACCAAATCAGTGGCGTCGCTATGGGTACTAAGATGGGCCCTAGTTTATGGGCCACTTTGAATATTTGGTCTTTCAAAATTATGATGGTTCAATACCCGAGTTTTACCGCCGCTACATTGATGATGGTATTGGCATTACTGACATGTCTGAGGTAGACCTCCGTCGATTTATTGACTATGTTGGTAATTTCATTCCTGCCATCAAATTCACTTCTTAAATCTCTATGACCTCAGTGAACTTCCTTGACATCACTGTGACTATTAGCCCTACTTGTCTTAAAACGTCTGTCTATTATAAGGCTACTGACGCTCATGGTTTCCTTCTTTATACTTCATCGCATCCTCTTAGTTGTAAAAATTCCATTCCCTTTTCTCAACTTCTTTGCTTGCGTCGGTTATGTCACGATGACGACAATTTTCATCAGCAAGCTCAAGAGATGCTTGAGTTCTTTCGCCGACGTCTTTATCCAAAACATGTTTTATCTGATGCCCTTAATCGTATCACACGCGTCACTCGTCAGACGGCACTCACTGCTAAACCTTCTGTCCAATCTGACAGACTCAAACTGGTTCTAACTTTCCATCCTCACTGTCTGGCGGTAAAGAGAATTCTGTTTCGACATCTGTCTATTCTCAACTCTGATCCTGATACCAAAGAGTTGTTTCGTGATACACCTTTGGTAGCTTATCGTAGGGATAAGAATTTTAGGGATATTCTTGTACACAGTCGCTTGCGACATTCTAGCCCATCTTACTTTGGTACTAAACCGTGCCAACGCCGGATATGCAAGACCTGTCCGTTTGTACTCCAAACTCAGACAGTCACTTTTCCGAAAGGAAAATTTATCATTAGAGAGTCTTTTACGTGCGAATCCAGAAACCTGATTTATGCTATCATCTGCAAGAGGTGTGGCATGACCTATATTGGTGAAACTGGTAGGCGTTTGGCAGACAGGTTTCGTGAGCACTTGAATGACATCTATCATGACAAACATTTACCGGTGGCCCTTCATTTCAATAGGCCTGACCATTCAGGTAATTCCGATATACATGTCACTGCCCTCCGTTCATGTGCCGGGAATGACAAGACTCGCTTTTCGTTGGAGAATCGCCTTATTTTTAAAATGGGCGTTTTAGCTCCCGATGGTTTGAATATACAACATCATTTTGCATAAATTCTGGTAGCTTTTCTCTTTTTCATTCTTTATTCGTTGTCTTTTAGATCTATCTTTTTATGTTTTTGTTTTGGTTCGTTTCGTATCTTTTTATATCTCTTGTTTTGTCGCTATCGTACATCACTTCCTTGTGATTTCTGTGACAAGAGACTACCGCTTTCTTCCACAGATTCTTTGGATCGAGCTAAGCTAACTTCTACTAGTTCCACAGTTTTGTTTATTCTTCTTTTTTTCGTTTCATTGATTATTTACTTTCTTGTTTCAGTATTTCTTTTAGATTTTACGGTTTTCTTGTATTATTATTGTTCTTTTTTCTCTCTCATCACTTTTTCCATCTGCTTGTATCGCCCATTTGTTGTATATTTCTCATCATCGTATAGTTTTGTAGTACCTATATGTAATTTTTGTCTTTGTCACCTGTTTGTGGCTGACGAAGGGTAAAACCCGAAACGTCCCTTGTTTCTTGTGAACCGTAATTTGTAAAACTGATTAAATACTGTGTTATTTATTTAAATATTTACAAATCAGAACCGTATTCATTCAAATAACTTACTGTCCTTCTCCTTAAGCCACATACAATCAGGCACACATCATAATGTAGTCAGTCAATGATCCTGACTCTGAAATATTTTATAACATTGAACACTGGTCTGTCGCTCTCACATATATATCCGTACACTTTGAAAAACACAAGTCAAACTTAACTGCCCTAACGATAACCTTCGTTTACCGCAGCAGACCCTGCCCACGTCATAAACTAATTACCTGTGCGACACAACTTTCACCACTCACACGCTTTCACACTCGAAGCGTTTTCGTGTTCTGCTCAGTTGCGCACAGCGATGATTTAACAAGCCTGTGAGCAAAGTGAGAGGTAACAGTAGCTTTGGCCATTCCTATTCTCTTCTTGATTTCTGTTTCACATCTGCCATCTTCTGTTATTATATGACCAAGATATGAGTAGCTCTTGACTTGTTCCAGGATTTACCCATTTATGCTTATCTTTAATGTGGGCTTATCGTCTGTTTTGCTAATTATCATAGTTTTTGTTTTCTCAATATTAATGTCCAATCCATATTCATGACTTATACTGTTCACTTTCTTCACTAGTTCTTGTAAATCCTGTTCACTTTCAGCTAACAACATGGTATCATCTGTATATCTAAGGTTGTTTATTGACCTTCCACTCATGTTCAGTCCTGGTATTTCCTGTATATGTTTGAAAATATTTTGGGTATATAAATTAAATAAGCAGGGGGACAGAACACAACCTTGCCTGACACCTCTTTTTATGACTTATGTATGGTCAATAATTCCTTCCAGATCTTACTGTAGCTGTTTGCTCCCAATAAAGGTTACTGAGTATTCTTATGTCTTTTCCATCAATACCTATGTCTTCGAGGCATTCAATTATTTTCTCATGATGGACTCTGTCAAAAGCCTTCTTATAGTCAATGAAGCACATGTACATACATTTTGGACCTCTGTATATTTTTCTGCTAATATTCTTAGGCAAAATATTGCCTCTCTTGTTCTGCTGTTCCATCTAAAACCAAACTGTTCTTCTTGGATTCCGCTGTCTACCTTACTTTTTATTCTTTCCTGTATGATTTTGAGCAGTATTTTAATTGCATGACTCATCAGGCTGATTGTTCTGAAGTCTGAACATTCTGTTGCATTAGGTTTTTTGGGCAATGTTATAAAGACTGATGTCTTCATGTCATGTGGTATATATCCTGTATTGTATATATTGTTGCATAGATCTGTGATTGAATATATACCAAAGCTCTCCAGGGCTTCTATCATTTCAATTTTTAAGTTGTCCATGCCTGCTGATTTTCCTTTTTGTATCATACGTACTGCATTCTCTACTTCTGACCTGAGAATGTTTAGGCCTTCATTAGAATTTGGTGATGGTTTTTTTACCTCTGTTGTCCTCGAATAGTTCTTATATGTACTCTGCCCATCTGTTTGATATGTCTTTCTCATCAAGTAAGATTACACCATTTTTGTTCTTGAAACAGCCTCCTCCTTGGGGGGTCAATGTACTTGCCCATTGGTATGTGATATTTTTCCGGGGGGGGCGGGGGGGGGGGGGGGGGCGGGGGGGGGGGGGGGTTGGCCTAGGTTTCCTGAAGGAGAATTTCTGGGGGGGGGGGGGGGGGTCGTTGTTTATTTGCTAGTTGTCCTACTTATTGATTGGCAAACCATTTTTTACGTATTTTGAAAAGCAGCCTTTTTTCTTTTGCAAAATCCCGCGACGTATTTGATCCAATTTCTTTATTTCCTTGTATTTGCATATCTCTTTATCTATGCTTTCCTTCCAAGTCTTCTATTTCCTTGTATTTTGTTTCTATCCACCGTTCTTTTGCTTGTCTACACATAGTACGTATGTCATTGTCTATTGTTTTATATTCTGGAGTGTTTTTTGCTCTCTTTCTTTCTGCCATTTTATTCAAGATGTCATTTGTCATCCAACTTTGATTTTTCTTAGGCTCTTTTTTAGGTAAATTTGCATTTGCTGATTGTATGCTTATTTTTAAACATTTCCATTTTGCTGCTTCTTTGTCTTCTGGGTTTTCTCTTCTGTACTGTTCCATGCTTTCTGTCAGTAACTGTTCATACTTATTTTTGACATCGACAAGATGTATTTGTTTTATATCTGGTTGTTTCAGTGCTTATATTTCTATCTGGGGTTCCTCCTTTCTTCAGTTTCCTATTCTTTTTAGCTTTATATTTACTTTGATGATGACCGGATTGTGATCTGAATTTATGTGAGTGCCAGGATGTGTCTTTGCACTTGTGACACTGTTCTTAAATCTATGTTTTATCATGATAAAGTCAATCTGATTTCTTGTTACATCGCCTGGGCTTTTCCATGTGTATAGTTTCCTTGGGTGGTGTTCAAAAAAGGTGTTACATATAACCAGCTGGTTTTCTTCACAGAACTGGATAAGTCTGTCTCCTCTATCATTTCGTGTCCCTAGTCCATACTGTTCTACTATTTTCTTGTATTTTCTTTTTCCTAAGGCATGTAGTTCAAAGCAACTAATATGAAATTTAGCATGGGGCTGGCAACCTCATCGTGTAAAACAAACTGTCACAGAAACCATCACTACGTGAATGCTTGGTGCAGGTGTCCTGCAAGTGGACCATTTGCAGCAGTGGCTCCATGCTCCATAAGGAGCTATACAAAAGAAAATCATGATGACTTCTCCAAAGGTAATAAATAAGTAAAGACAGTATCTATCATTTAAATAACTTACACCACAAGCTTCACGGCTCCTCATGAGCAGTGTCATCATTGTCTCCTTTTTCGCTCCTCATGGAGAATCAGCGAATACTGTGGATGACCCTCTTTGAGGAAGCCTACACCAAACTACAAACTCTTGCATCAGTGGTTCCTGTAGCCATTAGTATTAAATGATGAAGTTGTCCGCCACATGCACAACCTCATATCAATCATCTGGGACCGAAGACGCAGCAAGAGAGATGAATGCAGTCAGCGACTCATAGCTTGACTGCTTGCGTCAGGGTCAGCGAACCAGAGCTGACCAAGACCCTACTCCACCTCCAAGTGGTGGTCCTGGAAACAGGCTGCATCACTGCAGTCTGGCCGAGAGAGTAGGGATCGAAGAGGAAAGGCAAACCCGGTCCCAAAAAAAGCAATGCGGAAGTCGGATGTGTCGGGCCGAAAGGCGCAAATATCACAGCTTCGCTGTAAACGGCAACACAACGCAACCAACGTCCTTTTCAGGACGAACGAGGAAGAAGAAGAAGAATATCAATCATCTTTTACTACATGCCGGTGGGAGCAGTTGTTCTATTCTTTCTTTGAATTTTGATATACTAATGTAATAAAAGATTATTCCATCATTATCTTTCCCTGAGGAGCATGGGCCTTCAACAAATTCATGTCAAACTTTCAGATCTTGTGATAACCATTTAAGGTCTTTCCATGCCTTCTTTATTGTTTCACTTCTACCTCCAGTTTCTTTGTCCATGTGCTTTTTAATTTCCCTCTACCTCTCTTATCCTAGGGGTTCCAGAACAAGGACTACATTGTAATTCTATCAACAGGTGTCCTCAATGAAAGATCATAAATACTTGAAATCAGACACAACAAGTAATAATCAGACATGACAGAGGAAATCACCGAGAGACAATTACTTTCTTCACAGATCCACTGCCAGTAATTGCAACACTGAAGAATAATGCAGATCTGGATGACCTAAGAGTAATACTCCACAAACTATGTCAGCAATTCAAAAGAGTTGTGACTGTTATGTGTAAAATCATAACATGCTCTATCGCACTCAACGGGGTTTGTGTACTCATTTCCTTGTTGATAAGCGTTGCCCAGACTACCCCGGAAGTACGTCATATAATCTGCTGTTTTCGAGCAGACGATCCTTTGCCGGCTTTAGGTCGAAGATTCGATCTTGAAGTCGGCCTCTTTCACTGTGTATTCTCCGTGTGAGAAAGACGTGTTTTGGACGAGCTCCAGATAGTGTACTCTTGTTATAGAGTTTTATCATTTATATCAGCTAGGTCGTCCTACAGTTGGAGCCTAAGCTTGATTATTTTAAACAGACAAGTCATTGCTGAAAAGAGAGGAATGTGTGTGGAACTATATATTAAATATTTCAGCAATATGCCTCTGACATTGTTTCCGTAGTCTACGTGACAATAGACTGATCTTATGGACTGGCTAGAGATTGCCATTGACAATTTTTATGGATGCCTTCAATTAGGAGCTATGTCGTGTAATAAAATAAATGTTGTCTAAACGTCAACCAGGAATTATGGAGTTTTCTACTGTTGAAGACTAGCCTTACGTTTTGAAGACTGTTTTAAAAAGTTGGACTGAAAGGCCTAATGAAAATTATACCCTAGACAGGCTGGACACTAAAATCCAGCTACTGAGGACTCTAAATGAGCTCGGAGAGGGAAGATAGATCTAAACCATCTACCAGATGAAATTATCCCTCTACAGTGACATAATGGATCCCATCTCATTGCACAATACCCGGCAATGACGAGGGTGACAAACTGGCAAAGGAAGGTGGAAAGTTAACTTAGACTGATAAGCATAACTTTTGAAGAAGCAAAGAGTTTTATCAGAAGCAGATACAAGAACGAATGGGATGCAGATCATCTGGGCCACTGTTACAGTCTATTTTCATTGAAGACCAGTTGGTTATTATTGGTTGACTGTCGTTCTGTCATATAAAATTCTTTACAGTATTCTTGACAGTATTCTTCCAAGTTCGTTAGTATCTCATTCCCTTTTTAAGTAATCGTGCTTGATGGTGAATCGCGAATGGTGGGGTGAACTTCAAATTCAACAGTAATGGATTCCACAACGCTTCTTATGTATGGGTCCATAGATACGTACATAGTTTAATGAACGAGACATTTCATCAATTGACATTTGCATAAGTAAAAATACATCAGCTCCGTGCAGTTATTCTAGTCTTCTTCAAATAAATCCTTTAACGTCAAAATGTCCTGTGGTTTACACGCGATTTCCGTATGTCGGTAAATCCGGTAACGAACCACTATACTTCTGGCGAATACTAATGATTCTGACAAATCATAACATAAATACCTGCAGTTCCTCATCTAAGGAAATTCATACAAACAAATTGGAATGCTTCGCTCTTGCATCCATAATACGAGATAATTGACCCTACCGTTTATCTCCGTGAAGAAACTACTGCACCATATAATACCAAACAGGAGCTATTAACAATGCGCCTATCTCGGACGCCTTCATGGTCTGAAGTCCCAATGTAATATGTTGTCAAGTGGTGCCTTAACAACTCACCGCGTCATACTTTATCCTAGACAACTCTATCAATTTGCGTTCATCACCGTGAAGCGCGAAAACCTCTAAACTTTATAGAATACCCCTAAGTTAATGTGAAATTATAAAATGCACACTATAGAAGTGGCTAACATCATTACACGAGTCGTATATTTCCTGACCGACCGGGATAAAAAAAATCTATTATATAGATTTTTTTTTTTTTTTTAAATAATAATGCGAAAAATTATAATAATAACGCGATTAATTCTTGCAAAAATTAATTTCCCGACATACGGCCCCACGATGTTTTGAACCAACCAGTGTTTGAGGTCGCTGTCAAAGTATTAAAATGTCATATAATAACTACAGTAAGTAAAGAAAAGTCAACGGTCAGGTGTAATATCATGCAATTAACTACGGGTGTCTTAACTAAACTAAGGTGTAGTGACTTACTAAGGTATAACTAAGTACTGTCATCTAAATAACTAATGTACTAAAGTATGGAGTAAATCTAACTAATTAAACTAATAACGTATTGTATTAGAGAAAATAATACAAAGAAAACATATGAGAGAGAAAAAAAAAATGAATATATGAGACAAAAGAAATGAAAGGAAGTAATACAGAATATAAGTAATTAGACAAACTAATTATGAAATCTGTAAGTGAGAAATAAACTAACTTAATTTACATATAAAATCTAGTAAAGAAATGTGAGTCATATATATTTAACCTAAAACTAATAATAATCTTCAATTATCATCTATTTGAATTACGATTCCTTTTATAGGAAATATATCAATTATTATTTTCCTAATGTTCATTTAAAGTATATACTAGTACAACAGTCTTGAAAGGAAAGTGTCGTATCACCTAATTAACTACTCTAAGTTATAACCATAAAATAAAAATATAATTATATAATATTATATAACTAAAGTATTATATATAACGAAAAGAAGGCAAAGAATACGCCATGAGTATATGAGCAAATAAAAATGACAGTATGGAAATGAGATGATGGTAGGTGTGAAAGAATAAAATTAATTTAAGAACAGTAGATTAATAAAGTTAATTATGAACTATCTATCTAAGTAAGAAATAAAATAAATTAAGTTACTTATTCAAATTAAAATATTCTATCTACCATCTAAGATATAAAAGTTAAATCATAATATTAAATGTAAATAGTATTGTTGTATTAATCTGTATGTTAATACGAAGGTAAGTAATATGTTAATTAATATTAACTAATGTTTAGTTTAATGTATATACTTGATATTCATAAGTGTCACTAATACAACGTGTATTCTTATTAATCATACAGAATATAAATGTTCATTATTTTCACAATTGCTGTAAATGTTCCTTCTGTAGTCGTAGTCACGAATTGTTCGAATACAATATTGAATGTGTGTCACGTGAATGTTTCCATTCAGTTTAAAGTGTAAATTGATGGCAAATCGTTCTGTAGAAATAGTAGATCGTTATGGACACTATCCAAAGTCCTTAATAGTAGACAAGGAAAACCAAGAAAGGGTCTTCAATCACACTTTTTTTTCGAATGATAAAATGTACATTGTTATTGAGTTTCTAGTAGTGATTAATTATATCTCCAACATCAATTTCATGGTAGACGATAACGAAATATCTTGATCAATCATTGGAAACCACTTGGAAGCAATGACAGTTGATTGAAATATTTGTAAATATGTTCATGTCCTAATTGTTTGGACATACGGCCTTGACTCGGTATCGTTTCCATCATTTGACTTTGTAATTTGAGCAGATACATATTCTGATGTAGAACTTGCCTTATGTCGAAGTTTGAATGGAAAGTCGATAGTTAACATGAATTTTCATAGTGTAATCACAATTTTGAAATGTGAAAATGAATTGATGTCTGTAAATGTCTAAACGTTATTAAACCATCGAGTGTCTTTCCTAGTTTCAAATCGTGAACCAGCATAATCATGTGACGAATATATACATATATATATATATATATACGAGGGGTGGTCGAAAAGTTTTGCACTTAACTAAGAAAGCGTTTAGACAGGCGGGATTGCTGTGTATCATTGAAAAGACACACTATTGGTTTACATTTCCCGCGCGTACATGGCGCATGCGGGGTGCCATGTGAAAGAGAAATTGGCGGGAAACTGGTTCAGGTGGGTTCCCCGCCTTCTCTCGCCATTCCAAAAGGAGCATCGAGCCGAAACATCCGCACAGATGTTGGACATTTGCAATGCTGACGAAGATGATTTTTTTCGTAGACTGGTTACTGTGGACGAATGTTGGGTGCATTTCTATGACCTGGAGACTAAAAAAGCTTCGTGGACGTCGTTTTTCTAATGACTAGGACTTGATTACTGAACTGGAAACGTGGTTCCGGGCCCAGACGGGGGTGTTCTACAATCAGGGCATCAGGAAGGTGAAGAAGAGATGGGAGAAGTGCATTGCCTTGAGGGGTGAATACATAGAGAAGGACTAAAGTTCACACCAATTTCCAGGTACGTGCCTTGACTCCTTCATACTAAAGTGCAAAACTTTTCGACCGCCCCTCGTATATATATATATATATATATATATATATATTGATCGAAGTGGATAGTGATTGAAACATCATCCATAAAGTCATCGACTTTGTAATATTCCATAATCGTTCGTAATTCAGTACACTTGTATCGTTAATTATTATCAGCTGATGATGAAAAGTGGCGAGATATTGAGTCTGTGACAACGTTCTCCGATACTGAAATCGACTCTATGGTGACCTGGAATGTTGATTACGACGTAGTCATGTAGTAGTGATATGCCTGACTCAAGAGCCTTACGTTCGTGCCATATAATCGACCATGTGATAAAGTAGACTCGCATCATTGTTTTACAGTCGATGTGGAACTGAGATTCTTCGAAATTGAATTCTTTTCAATCGATTACCTGATCTTGTTTGAGAGCAACACCGAAGACGACGTTGCCTGCACTGTCGAAAATGCAAATTTGTGTAAAATTTAGTAACGTATTTTGATTTCTAAATAGAATGTTTAATAAAAATGTCCCTAGTGATTTAGTGAGCGTGATTTTAGCAATGTAAGTCCACTTGTATCTCATAAGCATGTCTATCCACAAACGAATAGATGATATACGAACTTATACTGCATTAGCTGAGCATAGTTATGACCATCAACGAAGTTATTGTCTATCGTCGGCATGGTAAACACAATGTAAAGACAAAATACAAATTGTCATAGTAGACAAGACAACAAAATTGTTCTCTACCAGAAAAGTTTACACTAACCAATCTATGTAAGAATAGATGACAAGAGAAAAAAGAAATGATGACTGACTATGCTGAGTCATCAAAGATATGAGACAAATAGTGTTACTACAACATGTTATCTGCGTGACGCAGAATCAGGTACTAATTGTAACTTTAGATAATGGCGATGAAAGTAAGCACCATTATCACGCTCGACAACTATACGAGCATCCCTATTGTTACATAAGGTAACCAACGCCTTACTGTTCTGACCATTGAATGATGGCAGAAGACGAACAAACTTAACGTTTGCCGTATACTGAAAAAAATTACCAAGTTCCTGCCATGTCGTACCTTGTGGCAGATTATGTACTAATACCGTGCGAGAATATGCACTTTTCCCAATATATGTAGTATCATTAACACTAACATGGGAAAATGATTGATGTGTAACCTTAGTTGCATGAGGTACATTGCAATGTATGTCCCTCCCGTAAGTATAATTATTTCTATAGACTGTATTGTTATGTTGAGTCCGAGTAAGATGAACCTTATCCTGTAATAGTACATTTGTAGAACCTGTAGTTGTCGACGGATCAGAAGACCTACATACATTCTTTTGTTTCATTGTGCTGGTATTAATTTTATTGAGTGTCTTCCTATCACTCTTAACTCCAACATTATTTTCCAACATATTACTCTTCTTCGTAACGTCCTTGTCAATGTTGACAACGGCAACAGTTTTCTTAGGAGCAGTTGTCATCTGATCCTGTCGCCAAGACTCATTGCCCGAATCGGCAGTATTCTTCTTTCGAGGGAAGGTATATCTCCCCCGGAATGATTTCTTAATATTAACTGGTTGTGTTGAAACCTTAATGTCGCCCTTAGTACTTGAAACATGTCGTATGATAGGTCTATCATACCTGGTTTTGGACAATATATTGTTGTCCAATATCATATCTAGCAGACCATCAACCCGTTTTTTTAAATTAATAATTTCACCATTTAACTGTGAGATTTCCTCACTTGCTTGACCTGCATTTGTTTTAATTCAATATTTTCATTTACCTCACCCTGCAGTAATGATTTTGATGTAGTCAATTGGTCCTCATACTTACTTTCGTGTTGAACATGTGGATGTTCATCGTCATGAGTTACCATCTCTTCGTTCTGAGTTAACTTCAATTGACTCACTTCCAACTTCAAGTCATTAAGCTGAGCAGCATGAGACTGAGTCTCTATATGTACTCTTCTTTCTATGTTTTTTTCTATCTTTGCTCTCCTCTGTCGTGCTATTTTCTTTAATTTCTTCTTTTGTTCTACCAACACATTTGGCTGCAATCGAGCTACTTCTGAAGTAAGCTCTTGAATCTTAACACATTGTGTGATAGTTTCTAGTTTTAAAGCTACATTTGTCTGATCAAGTGATTTCAGTCGCTCAACCTCAGATAACAACGACTGAATGTGTGCACACTGTGCATGAAGTTTTCTTTGGTAAGATGAGGCATTATCTTGTGAAATTTTCAATGCAAGTTTCTTAACCTCAGACTCCAAAGCTTTATTTTTTTCCATGGTGGATTCTAATGAGGCTTCTAATTCGTTCTTCTGACTACGACATTTAGTAAGATCTACTATCAACACCGACAATTGATTATTCGAACCAGTTATTTCAAAATCCATTGCTGACAGCTTCTTCTCATATTCACCTTTTTGCTGTATCAGCTCATTAGTAAGGGCAATCTCCCTATCCTTATGCCTCGTTATAGTTTCCTTCAACTCATTCAACTCAATACTACTACCTTCCTGAGTAGTCATTTTACCTTCATCATGAAAAATAGTGGATAATAGTTTATAGAGTCTCACTGCTTTCTTCTGTGAAGGGGCATACCTACACACACGCCAAGCAAACTCCTCAAGATCATGGCTCATTTGAGTTAAGAAATGTTCTATGGCATATTCCTCACAGCTTGCACCAATTAAACCCAATCTATCTCCCTCCTGGAAAAAATGTTCAAAAATATCCATAGTAACTATATAAATATATGACTCCCTGAGTAAATTACCTTATTATATGTATGTGCAATAACGCAATATAAACAATATAATATTCATTAGCCAGTCAATTATATAAATCTCCAATACTGATATACTCAATTATATATATACCCCAATTGTGAATAAGGTACTGTGACTAGCCCCGTCACCTAATTACCCATTCATATGCGTAACAAATTCGTTGTAAGCTCAAAATTTATATTTATTTCCCAATATTTTATACCAGTATTACATATTCATAACAACACCTAGTAGTTATAAACTTCCTAGTTTAAGATGCTGAAAATATTTAATGCATCCAATATCCTCACTTAATACTCAAGGGTATCGTCCATCCGTTCTTATATTATTCAATTATCTATCATATTATGCCATACTCAGGCAGAAAAAATAGTTGCTACTTGCACCACTAGAAAAAACACCCAGAAAATATTTCCTGTATCAAATATTTTCAAATTAATCACCTATAAGTGATATATTATTTATTATATATGTATCTTATAATAATATTAAGGTTATTAATGAGGAACATATACAATTATTAACTAAAGAGTTTGACAATACAATTTTCACAAGACAAGTCGAATTACCAACATTAAAATGATTTTACAACTAAATAAACATCACGGAAGTGACGAAGTATACTTAACTTAGGATATAGGTCAGAGTACAAAAAATTCTACCGAAACGTTAACAAAACATGAACCCTTACAAATGACGTCAAAGTTTTATGTGTCAAAATGAAAGATAGCAAGGTCAGGGTTAACGGACATATTACAAACAGCAGACAAAAACTCAATTATAATAAAAAAAAACTAAAGACAAAGATAATACAACATGCATATACAAAACTTCACAACTAACAAATAATATTCGACTGAATTCAATGACGAACAAAGTATGCCGCAGCCGTTAGCGGATTTTTCGTCAGTCGAAGATAGTCAAACGGTTTCCTATCGAACGATTCTAGATTCTACGGTCTGCGAAGCGACATTGTAGACATATCTAGAATTTTCGTTTAGACAAACACCAACAACTTACAAGCATTTCACAAACCATGGAACATATAATGACAATCTTAAATAAACATGCCTAGAAACATCAAATGGACTAATGTTTGCTTATTGGACCAACAACGGGTAGGCTACTTAGCTTTTTGTGTACGAATAGCTTCCTCGTTCAGTGCTGGCATGTATCAACGGAATGACCAGATGTTGAGAAATGTACTTCAATGTTAGATCGATCTTGTTTTTCTTGATTCATTCCTCGTAAATTGACTTGATTCATTTTGACTTGACATTCGATACAATTGTTACCGGCCACTACTTGACTTTCAACTTGCAGCGATGATGACGTCGGTTTGACCTTTATGACACATGCGCAATGGTTCATATCGTGCTCAAATCACGTGAGCGCACGACAAAAGTAAACAGTTCTTGACACATGTGAATGAGAATTCGGTAACCTGGAAGAAAAATTTTTCGTCCCCACACATTGGACGCCAGATTGTTACAGTCTATTTTCATTGAAGACCAGTTGGTTATTATTGGTTGACTGTCGTTCTGTCATATAAAATTCTTTACAGTATTCTTGACAGTATTCTTCCAAGTTCGTTAGTATCTTATTCCCTTTTTAAGTAATCGTGCTTGATGGTGAATCGCGAATGGTGGGGTGAACTTCAAATTCAACAGTAATGGATTCCACAACGCTTCTTATGTATGGGTCCATAGATACGTACATAGTTTAATGAACGAGACATTTCATCAATTGACATTTGCATAAGTAAAAGCAGTTATTCTAGTCTTCTTCAAATAAATCCTTTAACGTCAAAATGTCCTGTGGTTTACACGCGATTTCCGTATGTCGGTAAATCCGGTAACGAACCACTATACTTCTGGCGAATACTAATGATTCTGACAAATCATAACATAAATACCTGCAGTTCCTCATCTAAGGAAATTCATACAACCAAATTGGAATGCTTCGCTCTTGCATCCATAATACGAGATAATTGACCCTACCGTTTATCTCCGTGAAGAAACTACTGCACCATATAATACCAAACAGGAGCTATTAACAATGCGCCTATCTCGGACGCCTTCATGGTCTGAAGTCCCAATGTAATATGTTGTCAAGTGGTGCCTTAACAACTCACCGCGTCATACTTTATCCTAGACAACTCTATCAATTTGCGTTCATCACCGTGAAGCGCGAAAACCTCTAAACTTTATAGAATACCCCTAAGTTAATGTGAAATTATAAAATGCACACTATAGAAGTGGCTAACAGTTCTGTGATTTTGTTCATAATTTTGTGTATATCACCAAGTTCTGTGATCTATTCAGATTCAGAGCTGTAATCTTGTAAAATGTATATGCATTTTTTAACTTTAATTTTGTGTATAGGGGGTGGGTCAGAGACATATCACTTGATGTTCCTTCAAATTCTGAAAGTTTAAAATGTACCATAAAAGAAGGTTGTGTGCAAAATTTCAGCTCCCTAGGTCATCTGAAACCTAGTGAACAAAAGGCTCAAAGATTTGAAACATTCTAATAACATTCATATCAAATTAAACAAAGTGCTTAAAAAGGACATGTATTTATTTCTTAAGCCTGCTGACAGAAATGAGAGTTTTACTTGAAGCTGACAGACACTAACCTCTTTTAATTTCACTGATCCATTTCTCTTATTTCTACTGTCATCCTCCAGAGCACCATATCTTGCTTTTACCACCTCAAAAGACTCTTTCAGCAACAATATCTCGGACTGCAGCTTTTCCTTGTCCTGAGAAAGAAGAAAGTTATTTGCACTTTTAAAAAATATGACCAATCCCAAATAATTATCACCGCAAGAAACCTGAAATTTTGGATTACATACGAAACCTATAATAATCAAACTAAATAAAATAAATATTTCATGGATTAAACATGTATTAAACAAAATATAAAGCATCAACTGTTGCATCAAAAATGGTTAAATGATGGTAAAAATCTGTAACGGTTAAAAAAAAATGTCACAGACACAGATACCATCACATACAGTAATTTCTTGGAAGCTCCTGATGCTGACAAGGGTACTAATACTGGTCTGTAGATGTTGTGCCATAGGGACAATGCTGCAGAATCTTCTTGTTCTTCAAGTACCATACCTGGTGATGTAGATGATCACGTCTCTCCACAACTTCCTGTCACTAGTACTGTTTATCAATTATGTTGTTGAATTCTTGCCAAACCATAATGTCAGACTGACCAGTATCTTCTCTCTATGGCGCCTGTATCTCTTTCTCCTTCAATGTTTCCTGTTACCATAATATATTCCAGCTTTCGTTTTCTCATAGCATGCCCAAAGAAAGTGAATTACTTCCTTCTAATGTGACTAAGAAGCTTCCTTTGTGCACTGACCTCTTTCAGGACATCCTCATTAATCTTTTTAGCTATTCATGGTATTTTTAACATTCTTCTGTAGAATCACATATCTATCGCCTCTGGTGCTTTTCCTACTTGTTTGCTAATTGTCCATGACTCACTTCCTGTAGAATCAGAAATTAATAAATCAGATAAAAACATTGTCTTTTTATCAGCTCAAAATCAAACAGCCACGTGACTAATTTGTATACTGTAGGGGAAACTTGGAACTTCTTGTTTCAAGTCTCGTTGACACCTTTGCAATGTTTCTTCCTTTCCTTTCTGTGTGTGTAGAATGTCTTTCAAGTGCTGACAATCTTCTTCTTCTTCTTTGATCCTTAGCCGCCGACCGTCAAAGCAGTCAGTGGCCATTACGCCTAGTGGCGTCTTGTAGGGCAACAACAAATTGATTCCACTTTGCTCGGTCGGCGGCCATCCTTCGTACAGTGCCCCAACTCTGGTTCATTCTTTGCATCTCAGCCTCCACAGTCCTCCGCCAGGTTGTTTTTGGTCGGCCTCTCTTTCGTTTTCCTTCAGGGGTCCATAGCACAGCTGTTCTTGTGATGGCATCGGGGTCTCTTCT
Organism: Oreohelix idahoensis; assembly: GCA_024509875.1. NCBI lineage: Eukaryota > Metazoa > Mollusca > Gastropoda > Stylommatophora > Oreohelicidae > Oreohelix > Oreohelix idahoensis. The sequence continues at coordinate 164,348 of JAMPIV010006967.1, read as the reverse complement.
GAGGACATGGCCAACCCAGCTCCAGCGTCTGCCAGCTATGATGGTGTGCATGTCCTCTTGCTTGCTCCGAGTAGGCAGATCTTGGTTGGTGATGGTATTTGGCCAAAAGATTTGGAGAATTTTTCTTAGGCATGTTGTGTGAAAAGAGGACAATTTCGACATTTCCTTCTCTGTAACTCTCCAGCATTCTGCACCATAGAGAAGCACAGAAAGCACACAGCTCTGATATAATCTTAATTTTGTGATTGTGCTGTATTGAGAGGACTTCCAGATGTTGTTTAGGCTAAAAAAGGCTGTTCTTGCCTTATTCATTCTGATGTTGATGTCTTTGCCTGCCCCGCCATCTGGTGTTACTATGCATCCTAGGTATGTGAAGGTGTCTGTCTGTACCAGTTGCTGATTCCTTACTGATATGGGCTCAGGGCTGCTCACATTGAGCGTCATGACCTCTGACTTCTTTAAATTGATGTTCAAGCCCACCTGCTGGCTAAACTTATTAAGTCTATCCGTTTTTTCCTAGATGTGTTGATGAGAATGTGCTAGTAGTGCAATGTTATCTGCATATTCCAGATCTTCCAATGTAGAAAATGTAGTCCAACTTTATTCCTCTTGGACTGCCCTCTGTTGTCTGGCGCATCACCCAGTCTATGACTTTTAAAAATATAGTGGTTGATAAGGGGCATCCCTGTCGTACTCCTGTCTTCACCTCAAAGGTTAGGTTGCTCTGCCAAACACTACACGTAAAGTTGGCATAGAGGCTTTTTATGATTGACACTATGCAGCTTGGAATTCCATAAGCCCTCAGTATTTTCCATAAACTGTCTCTATGTATGCTGTCAAAAGCCTTTTCAAAATCAACGAAGTTAATGTACAGCTGTCTTTGCCATTCTGAGCACTGCTCTATAATGTTCCTGAGAATAAATATATGATCTACACATCTTCTGTTCTTTCTAAATCCTGCTTGTTCCTTCCTCAGTTTGTGGTCTACTGCTTTTGAAATTCTCTGTATAATTATCCTGCCTAGTATTTTGCTGGGAACTGAGAGAAGAGTGATTCCTCTCCAATTATTGCAGTCTGCAAGATCTCCCTTCTTGGGCAATTTGACAATTATTCCTTTGTTCCACTCTGATGGTGTTGTCCCCGTTTTCCACACTTGTGCAAATAGTGGTTCTAATAGTTATGCTGCTAGCTCAGGGTCTGTCTTAAATAGCTCTGCATTTAAGTTATCATGGCCAGGAGCTTTTCCGTTCTTTAACCCTTTGATTGCTGTGATGATTTCTTCTTTTCGTGGGATGTCTGTATTAACATCTAGATCATTTTCAGCCTCAGGAACATTCAATTGTGTCTCTGGTGGTTCCTTATTCAGATTTTCTCTGAAATGCTCTGCCCATCTTGTTTCCTGTCCCTCTACTGTCGTGATGAGATTTCCGTGCTTATCTCTTACTAATGTAATATTGTTTGCACCTCGTTTTCCACTGATGATTTTAGTTATTTTGTATACTGTGCTTTGTTCATTTCTCAGTGCTGCCTCTTCTGCCTGTCTTGCAAGGTCATCCAGAAATGTCCTTTTGTTAGCACGGGTTTGACGTTTAACTTCCTTGTCCAGCTGACTGTACTGTTCACTATATATTGCCTTTAACCTGGGAGACTTAGCTTCTGTTTTCTTTCTTTTCATTTCCTTTCTCTTCGCTATGGTGTTTAGCGTATCTGGTGTTATCCAGTCTTGGCTCTTTCTTTCCTCGAATCCCAAGCATGACTTGCTGTTTTCCTTGTATATTGTTGAGATGGTGTTGAATCTCTGGTCAACATCATCGGTCTCTGTTCTTTCCTGGCTTTTGATAATCTCATATCTTCTCTTTACGTCGACCACGAAAGCTTTTCTGGTGAGGGGATCCTTCAGTTTCGTGATGTTGTATCTTTTCTGTTTGACTGCAACTGGTCCAGCAGCTCTGAGTTTCACTTTCAGTCTTGCTACTACTAGGTGATGATCACTTCCCACATCTGCGCCTCTTCTTACTTTCACGTCTTGTAGTGCATGTCTCCATCTGCCATTGATCATTATGTGATCTATCTGGTTTCTGTCTCGTCCGTTTGATGATTCCCATGTTAACTTGTGCACTTCCTTGTGTGGAAAAAGTGTTCCTCCAATGACCAGGTTGTTAATACTGCAGAAGCTTATTAATTTGTCCCCATTCTCATTTGCTGTTCCACTGCCGCTTTCCCCATTACTCTATCGTTATAATTATTGTGTGCTCCCACTTTCGCATTTAGGTCTCCCATTACTATAATGAGATCGTACCTGGGTATAGTTTCCATTTCTTTTGTACCTGTTGATAGAACTTGTCCTTGATCTCTTCATCGCTGTCGTTTGTTGGTGCATAGCATTGTATAATTGTGGTGTTGGTGAACCTCCCTCTCAGTCTTGCTCTTATCAGTCTGTTGTTGATGGGTTTCATTCCAGTAAAGACCTTTCCATTCCTTTCTTCAGGATAATGGCTACACCTTCGTTGTGCTGACCATCCTCTCTGCCAGAATAAAGTACTGTTTCTCCTGTAGCTGTTTTTATTCTCCCCTTACCTGTCCATCTGCTCTCGCTTATTCCCAGGATATGTATTTTGTAGTTCCTCATCTCTGCTGTGATTTGTCTCAGCTTTCCTGCCTCATTCATAGTTCTGACGTTCCAAAAACTAATTCTGGTTTCGTGTTTTGCGGTTGGGGCATCCGTTTTCATGCCAGTGGCTTCCTTTCGGCTTTCACCACTGACAGTCATACGAGCCTGAGACTCCGGATGTCCGTCCCGCAGCAAAGTTTTTCCATTTATTGTTGTTTCCGTAACATATGCGATTTTTTACATAGACAGGGGTGTCGGCCCTGTGCTAAAACCCCCAACCTGGAGGACCAGAGTACCAGCTTTTGTCTGACCCCTACCCACGCAGACCAGTCTAGCTTGGTTGAACCTACCAGGAGCTGACAATCTACATTTATGCAACTGTTCTGGTTATTAATTTGAGAGAATATTATTGGAGTTTCACCACCAGAGGGGCGTTCAGAAAGTAATGCACCACATTGTTTTTCTCAGGAGCTGTTTATTCAAAAAGCATGAAATTTATACACAATATACATGGATATGTCATGTAAACATCGGTATTATTCAACATAATCCCCATCAACTTGTACGGCTTTATGCCAGCGCAAAACAAGTGCATGTATTCCTAGCCCGTACCAGATTTTGTCTTGAGCATGTAGCCATTTCGTCGCTGCATGAATCACTCCTTCATCATCTTCAAACCTTGTCCCACGGAGTGCATCTTTAAGAGGACCAAATAGATGAAAATCAGAGGGTGCCAAATCGGGACTATAGGGTGCATGGGGTAGTACAGTCCAACCCAATATGGTGATTGCTTCCCGTGTTGCCAGACTTGTGTGAGGGCGCGCATTGTCGTGAAGGAGAAGCAGGTCTGCTGGATTCTTGTGCGGCCGAACTCTGCGAAAACGTTGAGTTTTTTCAATGTCTTAATGTAAGCTTGTGAATTGATTGTCTCTCCTCTTGGCATAACATCCACAAGAATCACACCTTCAATGTCCCAAAAGACAGTGATCATGACCTTTCCAGCTGAAGGAATTGTCTTGAATTTCTTTCTTCTTGGTGATTGCGGATGATGCCACTCCATTGACTGTCTTTTTGTCTCAGGTTCAAAATGATGTGCCCAGGTTTCGTCACCTGTAACGATCTTAGCCAAAAAGGTCTTTCTATCAGCATTGAAATGCTCCAACAATTCAGAAGAAATTGCTTTCCTTTGCAATCGGTGGTCATTTGTGAGACTTCGAGGAACCCATCTTGCGCAAACCTTAGAAAATCCGAGAGTTTTTATAACTGCATTTGCACTACCAATGCTGACTGACAGCTGTAAGGCCAATTGTTGAGTAGTGATTCGCTTATCAGTAAGAATAATGCCCTCAGTGCATTTCAACATTTCTGCGTTGGTGACTGTGGCAGGACGTCCACAGCGCGGCCGATCAAGCAGCTCCGTATCTCTACTTCCTGATTCTTTGATTCTCTGAACCCAGCGACTGACTGTACTCCTGTCGACTGCAAAACTTCCATACACATCACACAGACGCTTGTGAATATTCACAACAGTTTCCTTCTCTGCAACGAGAAATTCTATCACAATTCGCTGTTTATAACGCAAGTTGCTAACATGCTCCATTTCAACGGTTTAGGGCAGCCGTATTATTTGGCCGGTTGCGGTGCTATTTGGTGCACACAATTGGCACATGCCATATTTGAAGTGTGCAAAATTTCATGCTTTTATCTTCATTATTAGCTGAGAAAAACGATGTGGTGCATTACTTTCTGAATGCCCCTCGTATCTTGGCAGCTTTATAGGCAAAGTTGGAGGGACAGACAATGATATCAAAATAAGAATACAAAAAGCAAGAAGAGCTTTCACTGCATTGGGAAACATAGAGATCAAGAGAAATCAAGTCCAACGTGAAAATAAGAATCTTCAACTTAAATATCGTCAGTCCTATTGTATGGCTCTGAAACATGGAGAACAACAAAAACAACAACCAAAAAGCTACAGACTTTCATTGTTGGGTGCTTGCATTGAATAGAAGGATTGAAGTGGTATGACAAATTCACTGATGTGGAACTGATGGCAGGAGCAAGATGGGTGCCAGTGGAGCAGAAGATGAGAAGAGGATGCTGGCGATGGGTGGGACAGGCATTGATGAGGCCTGTTGATGGCATTGCAGCGCAGTCCTTGTTCTGGAGTCCCCAGGGAGAGAGAACGAACGAACTTTATTTTCAAAGGGTTTAGAATTGGGCACGCAGGCCCGTCTAACATTCTGCCCTTCCTTTCTCTCGTCTTCCATACTGAATCCATTAATTCCCACATGTATCTTAAATATTACTAAAAAAACACGGAGAAGAGAACTAGATACAGAAGTGAAAAGGACGAGGAAAACATAGAAAGAACTTGAGCGGATGGCATGTGTTTGTTGAAGGCCTATGCTCCCTGGGGAGCTAAAGGGTATTGATTGAATAATTATGGTGTTTTGTCAGGCTCAAATAAGGAGCCAGAAACAGGACTAATACAACAATATCAAGTGGCCAAGGCAGATTTAGCTCAAGGTTGGCTTACCCATTCTGTTCAAAGCTACAATAATGGTCACATCTATTATAATGAACAACTGAGGAAACATAACAAATGTAAATAGCAGCTGTACTAAGTATACTATGAAGATAAAAATCAACACACACAAAATCACTAAAATCAGAAAAACAATGGGCCATTTACAAATCAATACTAAGAAAAAATAAATAAGACATACACTGTCATTAGTAATACAATTAAAGAAACACAACATCATGACTGAGAAGTAATACAGAACATTTTAAAAAGCATGCCCAATCAGGAAATATATCACACTGTATGAGAATGGATCCCAATATAATTAAAATTTCCATGCACATGGTTAATGGTTGAATGTGGCGCTACATCAAATGTAGCAATAACCACAAGTATACTAGACTAGTAAATTCATGTACCCAGGCAGCATTTCTGCAAAGGACAGAAGATCTAGCACAGAAAATGAAGGCATGAATGGAAAAAGCTATCCTGGCAATTACCAGACGAGTCCCTTCTCAAACATCTTAATGTCTATATGTAAGCAAAATGATAAATGATTAATACTATCTCCAAACCCAAACCACACTGTAAGAGCTGAATATGAATATTCAGCAAAATAAAGGCATAGAAAATCACAGCCTCTAAAATGCACTGCCTAATCTGAAGAACAAAAGGGGGAAAAAAGTTGGAGCAAAGTCTTCCCTGGAATATACAGCAGCAATGAACAAAATGATTTGGACTTCTTCTTCAAGACCGTACCAGCTAGCATAGGTGATCACGTTTCTCCACAGCTCTTGCTCAATTTCTAAGCCCTGAGGTTAAATTGCCCAATATCTTTGTCATCCTCTATCTCTTTTTACTTCTGTCTTTCCTGCTGTCATGGTATATTCCTACTTTCTTCTTCCCATAAAATACCAAATGAATGTGGATTACTTACTTTTAATATGAGTAACAAGCTTAATTTGCCCACTGGTCTCTTTCAAGACATCCTCAGTACTCATTTTAAACTGTCCATGGTTTTGACACCTGAATGAAAATTGACCATCCATCAAGTATGACAGAACCCTAGACTAGATCACAGGAAAGTAGAAGATCACAATAACAATAATGACTATGGATGGGGCTCAAATTTTCAAGAGGAGACGATGCATAATTTTACAAGTCTTATGATGGTTAACAGTAAGGCAAATGTGACAGGTCTCTGAAGAGAAAAAGAAAGAATTTCAATGCCAGAGTTGGAAATGACCATGCTGGATGGGGTGGAGTTATCAGAAGGTATGGAGAAGATACACTAAATTACAAACAAAAGTGACTCCTTAGATTCTGCACTGAGCAAAACCTTGTCATTACGAACACAATGTTCCCCCATAAGCACATACATATACCAGATATGAACCAAGGAAGAATGAGAAATCAGTCATCGACTATGCCATTGTTAGAAAGAACTCATTTAAGTATGTGCAGGATGCTAGAGTCTGGATAGGGCCAGAGACTGGAAGTGATCACTACCTGCTGATGATTAAAAGAACAACTGAAAGAGTTGCTCGGCCTAGGCATTGACCACCATCGAACAAGAAACTACGTAATCAAGCAGGATAGATGAGCATTAAGACCTACAAGCTAAGAGAGCCAGAAGTTAAGACAAGGTATCAGAGGCTTATTGCTACAGCAGTGAGAAACATAGAAGAACGACCTAATGAACTGGAAACCATTTGGCTTAAATTTAAGGACATCATAAAGACAGCTGCAGCAGAAGCATGTGTTGAAGTCTGACTTGGGAAGAAGAGAAAGGGGACACCTTGGTGGATGTGAGGAGTTACTGTGATTTGATTTGCAACAGGCCCCATGTCTCTTCTCCTTGCATTATTTACGTTTTTTCTAGGAGGGATTACATGTAATCCACCCCAGGTTTTTTCTCCTTGTAGTATTTTCCGTTTTTTTCAGAAGGAGGGGATTACGGTGGGATTTTTATCTTATTCATTTTTTTTTCCTTCTTTGTGAATAATAATGGTGTTTGGTCTTTTTCTGTAGATAATTAATTACGTTTTCAAGAGGGACGGTAGGTTTTAGATTCTAGACTCGCACCAGTTTTCTTTCCCAGGAAGAAATCGCGCTCATGTAGGAATTTCTAGTGTAACATAGGGGCGGGGCATTTTATTTCTGTAGCAGTGAGTGCGTCCGTAATTATTAGGAGGGGTAATTCTAAGACGGGGAAAAGTTAACGAAAACCCGCATCTACGCAAGCAAAAGTTGGGGGTGGGTGTGATTTAAGCGCGCAGCTCAGTAAGTAATGGTATTACTACGGTTACTCTTACGTTCTAAATTTAGCTTATGACCACGGGCTATTTTTAGATTTGCAGCATGATGATGGATTAGAGAGTGACCCGATAAAGAAAGAAGCCACGCAATAACTCACGTTTGGCGTGGGTCGGCCTCAATTTCTGTAATAAATACGCGCGTCTAATAATGCAGAACTCTCTCTGATAAAAAAAAAACTTCATGCCGTGAAAATCAATGCCTGTATTCAATATACATAGTTGTCTGCTCTACGGAGAAATTCGACTTGGGTAAATATAAAGTTAATTAAGCTAAGATAGTCTGTAAGATTTCAGAAAATTGTAGTCTAGGTTTCTTCAGGAAGTTTTAATTATATTTCGTAACAGAAGTGCCATCTTATAGAAACAATAATATTGTAAGGGGGCATTAATTCTTTCTATGATAGAAAGAGAAATCTTTAGGAGTGTGTAAAGATTTGAGATATTAAAAGTGTCACAATCGTAAAGTACGATGCATGTAACTTCACTGTGATTTTTAAGGATTTGGAGCGGGTGTACGTGAGTGCTAGTTGTGTATTTTCTAGCTGGGCTAATTTGATAACGTAGTGGCAGGAACAGGGGAGAGAGGGGTGTATGTATGTTCTGAGATAGGATTTCAGTTCCTTAAGAGATATATCTATATATAACTTTATAGGAATCGGTTGTAAATAATATTACCGGCATGGGGATGAAGATTTCCCAATATTTGATTTATAACGTTAGCAGAGTTAATACGCTAGGTATTTGTGTGAGTTATTTAAATGTTATTTAAGTGTGTGTAGATTACCTGCGGGCTATTTTGGGTAACGCTGTTAAATAAAAGAGAGTGTATTTAACAGTTCTGATAGAGCATAGAGAATTGTGTATTTACTATGTGTGGGTAAATCATACATTTTGAAGTCAGCAGTTACGGGTCTAGATGGGATTTAATTAGTCCTTTAATAGAGATATATATTTATAGTGGTGAAATTCATGGAGACGGGAGGTTATTCTCTCTAGAGAGTCTAGTTTATTTTGGTTTAGCGAGGACTCACCTCGATCACTGTTAAATAAGTAGGGCCAGGAATTTTACCGGCGATAGGTTTCGTTCAGTGGTTGAAATGTTATGACGGCTGACTGGGCAGCCGGCATGTAATAAATTAAGTCAGCTGAGTCTGCAGATAGGGGTTTTCCGATAGGACAGTATTTGAGGGCAAGTAGGGGTAGCCATATTTACGTATCGCTGTGCGATGATAGAGAAGGGGAGAGGTGTTCAATTATGGGAGTTAAGTGTTAAAGAGATGTAAATTTGATGTGTGGTATATCTGTTGTTATTGTTTGTTCCACAGCAAATATTTTCACGGCTGGCAGCTAAGGGTGGCAGTTTTGTCCTACAGCTTGCCAGAAGTTGTCGGCCTTCTCAGGAGAAGAAGAGTTGAGGCAGCGCCAGAAGAGAAAGAGGAGTGGTGACGTGATGGTCACTGGCGCAAATTCTGTTTGCACCAGAAAGAGAGAGAGCAGGGCGCTGGAAGCGAAGCCTTCTCCAGAAAGAACGGATTTCTTAACAAATCCTGAGCGCTACGCTCATATACGCACACACCGAACCTAGGCACTGGGCCTAGAGGTGTCGTGAAATTCGGTTAAAAAAAAACCGACGGCCCTAAACCTAAAGAGGGGTAACCAGGCATGGGAATTAAGATTCGGCATTTTGTGAAGCAGAGATAAACCACGTCACGTATCCAGTCTACCTACCCAAGTCATCAGCTACAACAGGCGGTTAGAGGAAAAAGGGTAAAAATACATCTTAACTGCACTTAAGAGAGAAAAGGAGAGTAGTGGAGGAGACTCTTAGTAGAAACCAGGAGTGTCTTACAGACACCGAACATAGATAGAATTCAGCAATTCGTCGGTTAGTTTGTGATAACACCAGTTCTTTTCGGTGGACATAGTGTTAGCTAGTGAAGGGTAATTTGCCTAAAGCGGAGAAGCTGTGTAGGCCCTTCAAGTTTAGTGACGTCTGCAGACAGACAGACAGTAGGATTTAGATTGTGGTTACATAATATCAGGGGATTTAGAGTAAGGTGGATCTGATGTTAGAGATTCCACTTAACAGGTTGTTGTATTTCTTACCTTTCTTCCTTACAGGTGAAGGGGAGGGCAACATTGTGGGGTTACCTTACGTAATCACTGTAATTGATTGTTATGTTCTTTCCAGGTGTGCTAACTCGCACTCTATTTGATTTTTGTATGTTATCTGAATTTTTGTTGTGTAAATAAAACTATTTAAACTTTAGTCTGGATCAGTCACTTTCGTTAAACTATACGTTATCTATATGTTGTCTGTATAGTGGTGACTGTGGTATTTAGTTAAACCTTATCCCGTCTTGGTAGTTAGAGGTGTTGAGGTTATAGCAACACAATATGTCGCAAGTGGCAAGGGAGAGTCCCAATCTAGGTTCTCGCCCCTTGACGCCAATAGCCTCATCTTCTACAGCCACTGTCATTTTCTTCTAAAATCTATCTTCTTAGACTTTCTTCTCACTAGTGTCCTGTCACTATATGTAGGCAGCCTCTATTCATAAATCCACTTCGTGTCAGTGGACAAAGGAAGTTAAAGAGAAAATAAGAGAGAAGAAAAAGGCGTGGAAACAATATTTAGGAGCTAAAAGCACCTCAGGAAAAACAGAGAATATGTGATACTCAGAAAAGAAGCAAAGAAAAAGGTGCTAGTAGCAAAACAGAAATCCTGGGAAGAATTTGGAGAATAAAATAGAAAAAGATGCTCAAGAAACCCAAAATTTTTTATACAAGACCCAAAAGAACATGGGGAAGGAAAAACAGTGCCCTCTTAAATCCATAAAGGACAAGCAAATCAAATTGCTTACTGCCCCAAAGGAAGTAATGGAAAGATGTAAAAAATATTTCTCAGAGCTCCTTGGTAGTGCTCTTGATATATAGAGTGACGACAACTAAAATTTGGCCGCCATTTTCGGTCGTACCCGTATTGCAGGAAAATGGACCCGATCATGAGTTTCGGACCCAATTTGCATTTTCGTTTAGGTTAGCCAATAATTTGAAATAAAATTAGATGGAAATACAGTAGCACATATTTGTACTATTATTTGTATTTCAAGTAACAAAACAAAAAGAAGAAAACTAGTTTACTTACCGGTTTATTGAAAAGAATCAGTAGCGTGGATTTTTAACACATACTCCGTTGAATTTTATATTCCGTTAGAATTCCACTATTTAGCAACAAAGATTTTATTATAGTTTTATTATATAATTATATTATATAATTATATAATTATATACATATATATATATATATATATATATATATATATATATATATATATATATATATATATATATATATATATATATATATATATATATATATATATAATTTTTATTATTATATAATAATATTATATAATTTATTATATAATTTTGTTATCATGTTATTATAATTAATAAATATTAATAAAATAGAACAAATATAAATATTTATTATATTATATAATTTTGATATTTTATATATTATAATTATACAATTTTATAATTTATATTATATAATTTAAAATAATATAGATTATATAATATATATAATATAAATAAATTTACAATTATGTTATATTTGTTATATATATATATATAATTATATGTATTATAATTTGTATTATTATATAATAATATATAATTTATTATATAATGTTATATAATTTTATTATAATTAAAAAAATATTAATAAAAATATAAAATTTTATTACATGATATCGTTTTATATATTTAAATTATATAATTATAAAATTATAATAATTATATAATTTAAAGTTATATAGATTATATAAAATATTCACATACATACATATATATACACATATATACATATATATACATATATATATATATACATATACACATATACATATATATACATATATATACATATATATATACATATACACATTTACATATATATACATACATATATATATATATATATATATATATATATATATATATATATATATATACTCTTATATATATAGAAGAGGTGTTAAGAATAGACAGACCTAGGGAACTGCATAATATAGTCAAACAATATTTATCACGAACAAATGTTAATATTAGTGTCTGGGAATGTGAAGGTCTGATGCTGTTCTTAACAATGCATATGACTTTTAACAGATGAAAGTCAATTAAATATCTGTTAAAGTCAGTTATATAACTGGAACCACCAGGCCTTTACACCCCTCCATTTTAATATAATTCTTGTTCAGAGTTTCTTCTTGATTTTGTTTGTTTTTTTGTTTTTTTTTGTTTATTTATTTAACGTATTAGCATAATTGTGATTGTCCCTATTTACAATGATTTGACAAATGTGATGCCACTTTCTCATCGGCAGTTGTTCATATTATTTGGAATTGAAAACAATATATATCCTAATTATAACCCATCAGAGGTTGAACGGGATATTTTTCTTCATTAATTTAAAAAAAAAAAAAAATCTTACTCGACGCTTATTCCCGCTACTAACCCAGGTATTGTCGACAAAAAATGGCGTCCACGTCGTTCAGCCTCGTTTTCGATTCTGACTCAGTTGACGTCACTCTATATAGAAATACAGGGCACTACTCCTTGGTGGTGAGCAAGGTCAAGCCTCAGAAATGACAAGCACTATCACAGAAGAAGAAACCAATGGTGGCAAAGATGGCATTAAGTTTTACTCCTGATTAAAAGGGAGTGTGATAAAGGCAGCCTGGTGCCACAAGACCATACCAAAGGATTGGAAGACTGCCATTATAACACCCACATTAAAAAAGGATGACAACCTTTTCAGTGCCACCGGTAAAATTTACTCTAGAATCCTGGAGCAGAGACTCTGACGCCTAGCTGAGCCACAAATGGATGAGGTCCAATGTGGCTTCTGAGCAAACCGAAGTACTCAGGACCTTATCTTCACACTCGGACAACTGAGTGAGAAGGCCCTTGAGTATAAAGGTGAGATACATCTTTATTTCTTGAATCTGCAGAAGGCATTTGACAAGGTCCCCTGGAGCAAACTTTGGAATTGCTTGGCAAAGAAAAACATTCCAGCACCTCTGATCCATGTTATACTGAGCTTCTACAAGAGTTGCAGAAATTATGTGAGGACGGCAAACCATGTCAGAAGAGTTCAGGACATGTCACCGTATCTTTTCATACTCTTCATGGACGATGTCATCAAAGCATGTAAGGAAAGAACAAGAAAGTATTCAGTGGGGTACTGGTAGATGAGACAGGTTTGTACTTCAGAGCTGGCATTTGCTGAGGATGTTGCCCTGATTGCTAAATCAGAGGCACATCTTGAATCCAACCTACAAGTCTGGAAGGAAGAGCTGGAGAAGACAGGGATGGTCATTAGCAGCTCCAAAACTTCTTCTTCTTCTTCTTCGTTCGTCCTGAAAAGGACGGTGGTTGCGTTGTGTCTGTTTCCAACGTAGCTGTGATATCTGCATCTTTCGGTCGACACATCCGACTTCTGCACGGCATTTTTTAGGACCGGGTTTGCCTTCCCATTGCGATCCGTACTCGCTCAGCCAGCCTGCACAGCTGCAGACTGTTTCCAGGACCACCACGTGGAGGTGGAGCACGGTCTTGACCAGCTCTGGTTCGCTGGTCCTGACGCAGGCAGTCAAGCTATGAGTCGCTGACTGCGGTCTCTATTGCTGCGTCTTGAGGTCCCAGCTCCAAAACAAAAACAATGGTGATAACACGAGAGGAAGATGGCATCAGATTAAGCTGGGAGAACAGGTCCTGGAGCAGGTCAACCACTTTAAATACCTCGGAGCTTTCATAGATTGGAAGGAAGGCATTAAAGAAGATTTGGCTACCCAAGAGCAGCAGCTGGGAGACTTTTTCAGGCCATAAATCAAGGATTCCTCAGTAAAAGAGAAGTTGGCAACATGACGAAGATAGCTGTATACCACTCCACCTATGTTCTTTACTTATGGACGTGAGTCAAGGGCAATGACTACAACCCATAAAAGCCAGCTCCAAACTTCAGAAATGAGGTATCTGAGGAAGGTGGTTGAAGTAACAAGAAGAGACATGGTCTGCAACCAGACGATATGGCAAGGCCTCAAAACCCAGCTCCTGCAGACCCAAGTAGAACAGTCCCAACTACAATGGTTCGGTCATGTCTGCAGAAGGGGAGAAGATTGACTACCATGACAAGTATGGGAAACTAAGAGCCAAGGATCCAGACCTCCAGGATGCTGGGAAGACAACATTAGACAATCTCTGAAGAATGGAGGACTAGATTGGAACCAGGTCAGGAGGAAGACAGCCGATAGGATAGTAAGGAGCTCTCTCTGGCAAACCTCTACACCCCAGGGTAGAAGAGGAATGACTAACTAAGAAAATAGTAAGAATTTCACTATGCAAGCAGTAAAGAAAATTCTAACTCTCACCTGCTGGAGTTTTGAGTTCTCTTCTTCCAACAATGATAAGGCAGTTGTTGCATGATCTAGAAGTGTGCTGTTTTTACTATGTTTGCTCTCTGTGCTGAAGTGTTGTGACTTAAGACTCCTTATTTGATAATCCAGTGCATTTATCCTACAAGCAAATTTAAAGTATTATAAGCCCATTATTCTATACAAGACCAAGGACTTTAAAACTGGTAACTGTTTTATAAGTTTATCAGCTCTTTTAACACCACAGGCAGGCAAGTATTCAACTAACAATCTGCTATGGGACTACCTTTTAACACCACAGGCAGGCAAGTATTCAACTAACAATCTGCCATGGGACTACCTTTTAACACCACAGGCAGGCAAGTATTCAACTAACAATCTGCTATGGGGCTACCTTTACCTCTTCAATATTCAAATATCCTTTTATAAGATAACTGAACCCTTTAGGAGAAACAAATTGCCTCCCTTGGGGGAAGCCAACCAAAATAACGTTCTAAATTGTCAAAACAAGCACTCAGAATTCACATGGTCTAAAGTATGTAAATAATAATAATAATAATAAATTCTTTAAGCACCAAACACGGCGCATAAGGCAGAAACCAGTGCTCTCCAGGTTGTTCATTGTGACGCCACTCCTCTTAGCTCTTGCACATTATTTAGGCCCAACGTTCTTCCTTCTCTTATTATTGTTCTTCTGAGTGTTTCTTTTGGTCTTCCTTTTTTCCTCTTACCCTCAGAAACCCAAATGAGCGCCTGTAGAGGTATTCTGTTGTTTTGCATTCGTAGGACATGACCGATATATGACCATCGTCTTTTCCTTATATAGTCGGAGACATATTTCTGCCTAGAGTCTTCGCTTATTTGTCGATTAGTCTTGAATTCTTTCCAACTGATGTTCATGAGTTTTCTAAGACATTTGTTCTCGAATGTATTCAGCTTGTTCTCCAATGATTTTGTTATTTTCCAACTCTCACAGCCGTATGTTAACATTGAGATAACATTTGAATTAAACAGACGAAGCTTGGTATGTATATTCAATGATCGTAATTTCCAAATGTTAGATAATCTATTGAAGGCGCTAGCTGCCAAAGCAATTCTAGTATGGATTTCTCTTGTTGTGTCACCATCCTGAGTCATTTTACTGCCTAAATAATTGAAACTTTCAACTTTCTGTAGTTTTTCCCCATTCAAGATGATATCAAAGGTCTCGTTAGAAAAGTTCATAGCTTTAGTTTTAGAGGCATTTATTTGGAGACCTATTTTAACCGAGAGATGACACAAATTATTTACTGCTTCTTGGGATAGTCTGGGTGTTGAACTTAAGAATGCTAAATCATCTGCGAAATCCAGGTCCCCCAGGAATTTTCCATTTGTCCATTTTATACCTAATTGTTCATTGTGGGTATAGTTTCTCATAACCCAGTCAATAGCTATTCCAAAAAGTAGTGGCGACATAATACAGCCTTGTTTCACCCCTGTTTCTACTGTAAACCATTCTGTATGTAAATAGATCCACTAAAAAAAGTAGTTCACTTATGAACATTACCTCATATAGAGACAAATACTTAGAGACGTACTGGCATCTGAGCAGTGGCATGATTTGGTATGCCAATGTGTTAGCACTCTGACATTTGCTGCTTCAGTTTGTCTCTAATTTTAATGTGATCTGTTCAGTAAGGTGGGCTTGGGAGTCCTGCTGACTATTTTAGATTTCCTGATCATATATCTCTTGCATGCTCTTGGAACTTGGTTATGTATAGCAAGAAGAAGCACATTCATAAAATCAGCACTAAGAATTCGGTTTGTCATCATTTTGTCTGTTCCAGAAGAATTCTGATAAAGCTTTTCATGAAAAAACACTTATTCTCTGTGGAAAGTGTTATTGCATATTTTATCCCCTGTTTGTGATCAAAGAATGTTTCAATACATGCAATAATGTTTTGTTCCTTAAAAATTTACCCCACAGTGCAAGATGTTCTAGACCAGGGTTTCTTAACCATTTGTGTATGCATGGAGGCATATCTGGAGTCATCCTTACATGACCACCAGCTATGCACAACGCTACAATATATGTTCGTGGAAGTGAACCTATGTCTGTGAGGCTAATTACATCCTCATTGACTCTTGAAATCATCCACACATATCCAGGGATTGCCCCTATGGTGAAACTTGTTGAGAACCCAGCATTGCACACTAAGCTTGGATAGGTCACTTGAGCACCAGGCATAATTCTTTGACTTGGTTCTGCATTCAGAAGGATCTCACTATGGACTCCGTGATAGGCAGGGGAAGCTGAGAAGTGACTGTGTGCAGGACATGACAATTCCTTGGGAGAGCCCAGAACCAATTATTTTAGCTCTGCATAGGTGGAGAGTCCCCTTGGATGGCGGGGAATGCACAGTATGCCACACACTTCTTACTCCTAGCTTGGGACCAGATGTGACGATCCTTTAAATGCAAGCCAGGCTGGAGAAAATGGAGCCCATGACTTCAACTCAACATGTTTCGGAATGGCAGAAAAGCCACAGGAAAAGCCTAGATCTACAGTGTAGATAATACCAACTTGGTATTGGCTGCTAAAGAGCGAGAAGCTCAGCAGCCCTAGTTAAACAACAACAACAACAAACATTTTTGTGCCATGGACTACTTTGATTGTCCGATAAAGGCTAAGGACTCATTCGAAACAATGTGCATAAAAGCATAATAAAAAACTTTACATTTTAGGTTATGTACACGAACTCCCTAGAATAAATTCATGGACCCCCCAATGGGTAGGGGTTCATGGACCACAGATTAAGAAACCTTCTTCTAAACAGTTCCATCTGAGCTATTTTCTAGGATTTAAAAACTAATACGTTTTAGGAAAAAAATACATGACCTGAAAAGTTTAAAATAAATATTCACTTGTCATATACCTATTTTGCGTTTCCTCTCTCAGTCGTACATTCTCAATCTGTAATATCTGCTTCTCCTCCTCTAAAGCGTCTAACTTGCTGATTATCTTACGATACTCCTAAGAAGCAAAAATAAATTGTATATTGTTTCATAAGATGCATGAAAATTAAGTGATGGTCCAGAAATTGATTTGCATATTACTGTAGTGAATAAACTTATTTAAAGCCTTTTTCATCTATACAATATGATGTGCAAACTATTATTCAGCTTTCTCATTTCCAAAACATGTTTTGGAAAAAAAAAACCCAATAAAAAACACACAAAAAAGAGGCATTCTGGGTCGATCAAATTCTTCAGTATTTTGGTCACCTAGGTTTTAACTGTGGAAGTTCTCATGCTATTCTATGCTGTAGATCCACAACAGTGAAGTCTCATTGCTCATCATAGATGAAGCTTCTATGCTTTCATGCCACTGTTTCCTTGTTTCTGTACGTCTGAAGCAAAATGGAAATGAATTAAATAACCACAGGAGAATTTAGTTCCATCATCAGGGCATGTAGCAGAAAGAGCACAACATAATTATTACAGATATATATTTGACAGGTGTGTGACGACTTGCCCAATCTTCTCTTCATTTTTTTTTATTATTTACGTGACATCATTTTTTCTCATCCTCAATGCATGATCGCAAAGTCCCGGGAATTGTCACTTGCGGATAATCTCCTAGCGTTCGGTGATTTTCTCCTCGCTATTTTTAGATACGACGTCATTGTTGACCCCTGACCTCGTACGAGGTGTAACCCGCTTTAATTTAGGCCTGCTTAAACTTAGATAGCACCAGTATATGCCACTTTAAGAAGACCCCACGTGACTTTTAACGTTACTGATTGGAGCGTCTATATGAGGCTAAGGTCACATGATTGCACGCTACGGATCACGTTGTCTCCAAGCGGAAATGTCCCCTCTAAAAGGTTGCGCCAAACAACGGCCATTTTTGTTTTGCCCAGGAAACCTCAAGACCGCTAGAACTAATCCCGATATCGGCGAATTCTGCATTATAAGCACATGGCTGAAGCCACGTGTCTAAATTGGGACTGTTAGCGTCCATCTTGGAGTAGTCTATGGTGGAGCCTTGCACGACAGTCCCAATCTCAGAGCAGAATACGGAGTCGAGCACAGAGAAGGTCAAATCTTCCGAACCATTCAAACCACCTACCTGTCAGCAACGTCATTTCTGAGACTGGAGAATCTACGCTTTTATGCTTCACTATCAGCCAGGGGCTGAAAAGATAAGTTCCTTGAAAAAAGGGAACTCACCAAATTAATGCATAATTTTGTCATCCATGATGAAACACACTTGATGTGAGACACATAATACATACAGCAGACACTAATTCCATCGACAATACTATCATTCACCATCTATTCGTTTTAATCGCAATAAACCAATTGGGTGTATATACTGTACCCCATGCTTTGTTCCTTCTATTAGATGTTACATATTGTCTGATGTTTATCTTCCTTTATAAGGGAGGGGGGGCTCGTAAAATCTAATATAAACCCAGTTTAATTGAGAATAATAATAGATAACTGAGAAGGGGACGACGGTAGCGAGAGACCAAATATCTCCTTACAATCTTTTCCAGACCTGTCTAGTTAGGAGAATTTACCCTCTTTGTCTCCCTTCAGTGGTGGAAAACCCAGCAGGAATTCCTTGAGCCAAATCTTCCACATTCAGATCTATTATTTCTTCTTATAAATTCTTATCCTTCAAACGCTACGCGACAAGGTGACCAACTAATTTTTTCATATTCCCCATCTCCTATGGTTTCATTTCTGTTATGTGTATCTATGCTCACAATAATAAATAATCTAATTTTAGTCAAAAGTGAATATAGTACGAGCAGCAAGTGTCAAAACAATTGAAACGTAAAGAAAAGAACACTGAGTAAAACTACTACTACAGTAAAGAAACTTAAGACCTATGCTAAATGATGTCTGTGAAAGAACACCTGAAATAATGAAATAAAACATACACAGAAATGAGGGGAAAATATAAACCATGAAATTAAAGAGATGGAGATAACTGTAAGAAAGTAAAGACAGGCTGGAAATATTTTGTGAGAGTGATCTTAAAAAAAAACACCACCAAGCAATCCCATAACATGGCATCCATAAGAGAAGAGAAAAAGGGGCAGACAAATTTACATATGAAATCAGAATAACAGTACTGGAAATTCTGGGAAGGCAAAAATCCAAGACATTTCCAGAGCATCATTACTGTCAGCCCTCTTCACACCTAGAATAGAGGCTAAAAACTGTTCATCCAACCCAACACTGGGCCTTTTGTTTTTATTAATTTTTATTTTTGAGTTGTATCTCAGATCAATACAGAATAATCTGTAAAGTTACAATGTGCAAGGTGAACAATATAAACAAGAATCAAGCACAGATTGTACCTTAACAGTAAAGCGCAAAAACATTTTTGGATGGTTTTCGCTTCTCTCCTCCTGAATTCAGTACCAGATCAAAACTTGGTGGAAGAAGAGAGTTTGTGTAGTATTCTAATATTCATATGACTCTGGGAAAGCTACCTTTTCTTTTAATTTTAAATTCTCCACAAGCACACTGTTGTCTTTGGCTGAGGATTCAATTCTGATGAGTCGTTCACTTTGTTGTTCCAGAGTGGCTTGTGCCTCTTGTAGTTTTTGCATCAAAACACTTCTCTGGGATTCACTGTTCTCTGAATAAGTAACAATGAAAATTAAAACATTAGACAGTTTTTTTTAAAAACAGACACGCACAATTTTTTTTAAAAAATGTTCTTCTAAAACACAAAAGTGATTTAAGCTTACTTTATATTTTATGCTGTCTTTTCCAGCTCAAGATACCTGCTACCTTGGTTCCTCTTCCTTGTTCTTCTTCAGGTTTTCCTTGGTCTTCCCATTCCTCCATTCCCCTGTGAGTTCCAGTCAAGGGCATGTCTGGTTATACTGTTTGTTCCTTTCCTGAGGCTGCATCTTATCCAGCCCCACTTTCTCTCTTTAATATCCAGCTGTACTTGTTGTTGTTTAGTTCTGTTCCAAAGGTCTGTACCTTTGACTGCATTGATATGGAGGATGAGTTTATACATCGTATTCTATTTGACAGATAATGTTTCTTAGCCACAAAGTAAGACAAGTTTTATACTTGCGCTGAAAAGCCTAGTTTTTTGGTGTGTTTTTTTTTTTTGGAAAGAGCTGCAAACTCCCATATTAGTTTGAAAGAGTTGAAGGTAAGTCAGATGTTATTTATGCTGGTTTTGATATTCTAATTTGTTCTTCCTTCTTTGTTCTTACTTTACAAAGAGATAAAGCTGCATATTTTTTAACATCATCTGATCATTCTTTAAAATATTATGTTTATCCCTGTCAGCAGTATTCATACGTGATAATGATATTTCATGTTATCTGTTAACATATTCTAAAACTAGATATGATTGCTATAACAGTTTCACAACAGAATATGTAGACAATCTTTTCTACGTCTGGTAAATGACAACAATTGTTTCTGTTCACTTTGGCTACATGTCTGAAAAGAATTAATCTATACCTATACTGATCTGTCAACTGAAAGTGTTGCTAATAACATCACTGTGATGATATAATTAGACTTTATTTAGCATTTTACATTTTGGTGTGACTTTGCTCGAAGTTCTTATTTTTGTGGCACACTATAATGCTTTTTACCCCGTGTAGTTCCGCGGGTTTTTGAAGAGACAAAGAAAGAACAGAACTACTGCACCATCAGGCATCAAGCACAAGGCAACTAATCTGAGGATGTGCAGGGGAATAGCAGCCTCATCATGTAAAACAAATTGCCATAGAAACCACAGATCTAACAGCATGTGACTGCTTGGTGCAGACTTCCTGCAAGTGGAACAGCTGCAGTGGTGGCTCCATGCTCCGTAAGGAATACAAAGAAAGATGATGATAATGCTTTTTGAATGAATGAACCAAGGTTGCAAAAGTGTGACGTAGCTTACTTAGGAGACACTGTTTTTTTGGGTAGTCGATGAAGCAGAGCAGGCATGCTTTTTATGTGAGTCAAATGTGAGCAGCTGGAGGTTTTAAAGGACAGTCAGCATTATGGAATATTGCTTTTAACCTTCCAAGAATTGAACTACATTGATGTTTATGTGAGGATTGTGCTCTGGATTCATTTGGAACGCATGCAGAGCAGTTGAATGATTGGAATTGAAAACTTCTTGTCTTTATGATAATAGTTTATAGCAACATCACTGGTATTTGTGATGAATCATATGTACATACAAAACTGGATTGCCAAAAAGCACTGCGGAGAGTTTATTAATATTATGGATTCTCCTGTTTGTTGCACTTTTTTCTTGGAACTGTGATGCAGTTGTTTTCTTGAAGTTTGCCCTAGACATGTTTAATGAACACATGAGTGAACATGATGTCACACCTTTGATTCCCTGAGTGTGACCATCATGTTTATGCATGACTTATTATTCTTTAATTGCAATGTATTTATAGGAAATCACCCAGAAGTATATCATAGTAAGGATGCTAAATTATTTAAGTCTGGAAATGTTACCAAACAAATATGAACAAACCTAAGGAACTTTGTATTTCCTTCATGGCTTGGTGAAGGCAGTCTGGCTCATCTGTGAGTAACATGGACTTTCCACTGAATGACTTGTTTAAGCGTGACATTGAACTTGATCTATTTATCCTCTGTTCTACCCTTGACTTGACATCAGCAGATGTGAAATGAGGACTTCGAGATGTGGAGGAGCTGCAACAATTAGGCCAGCTTTGTTACTTTACCAAATTACTCGTTTGTGCTTTTCACAACCAAATATACTGTATACACAAAAATATGTACAAAAAATAACTACTGTAAATTTACAGGATAACATCTACATAGGGACAGAGCCAAACAAGATACACTGGTAAAACAAAGTAAAGATAAACTATACATTCACTGAGGAAACAACCTGTCACATAATTCATCAAGCACTGGTGACACAACAAGAGAAATCCATACTAGAATTGCTTTGGCATACATAGCACTGGAAATTTACAGGAAATTCAAATGTTATCACATAAATTCACGAGGAAAATAACAAAAGAATTGAGGCTGAATACATTCGAGAACAAAAGTAGAAAGTACAGGTAAGTATAATAACTAGGAAAAAGTTGAAGAATACACAAGCACTTGGCAAAAGAGAAAAAAGGAAGACCAAAAGAAACACTCAGAAGAACAATAATAAGAGAAGGAAGAACGTTGGGCCTAAATAATGTGCAGGTGGTGATTTTACTCTGCTACTTATAGTAACTTTACTCTGCCACTTATGGTAACTTTACTCTGCCACTTCTTTACTCTGCCACTTATGGCAACCAGTAGGCAGACAAGAAGACTTCACTGGCTAGCTACAACCCAAGTCAGTGCCATGAAGCAAAAGTGCCAAAGCACTTGCATGGTTGGTTCCAACTCTGATGACTGCTGCTGATGACTATGATTACTTTCTGTTAAAACGGTTCTGCATATGATGAGTTTGGATGTTTCATACTGTTCACAATGATAACCATAATAACCATAATGAAGTGAAATATAAATATAAAAATATATTGATGTATTGCCATAAATAAGCAGTTTTTGTTATCATCAACAACATCAGGAGCCATCCCAACTACTACAGATGATCATGTCTCTCCAAGAACTTATATTTAATATCCAAGTTTGATCGGGCAAAAGTACATGTGGATATTTTTGTTAATATATCTGAAAGCTTTTAATTCAAATGTTCATAAGTGTGCATTTAGGGGGGGGAAGCTTGTATCAGTATTCTTTTCACAATATATATATAATTGTCTGACACGATAAATACACTGATTAGTTGTATACCTTAAAACAGTCTTCCATTTGCGTCCATTATAATACATGTAGAAAATAGTTTTAAAGTAACTTCTCTAGCTAAATAAAAGTAGAACTAGATGTGAGGACATTATTTTGGCATTCGATGGGACACACTGAGGAAACATGCTAATAGCATTATACCATTCAGAATGCCCAAGATTTAAAAAATTATGGGAGACCCACAAACATATGGAGAAGTGAAATGGACACAGATATCAGAAGGATTACAAAGACATGAAGTGAACTTAAAAGAATAATGCAGGAGAGGACAGCTTGGAATGAACTATTTCAAAGCCTTATGTGCACAGGCAGCTAAAGGTACAGATGAGAAGAAAAAGATGCTTCTTCAATTACCTGCTTCATCTAATGACATCCACATGACAATACCTGACATTTAAAAATAAGAACTCATTTCTGATATATGATGGCTCTTTACCTGACACCACTGTTTGAGTCATGCAGGGATGTCGACATGTAATGGTCAGCTTTGACTGGACCTCGCCAGCTCCCGATAATACCAAGTTTATTATAGACAGTAGGTTGGTGCATCTCCATGTCACTGCTGCAGTCAAGTCTGTGTCCAATGATGTCTTTCTGCATGTGAGAAATGAAGACGGGAATTAAACATTTGTGTCAGTTTATCTGTGACAGCATTTTTTTCTATAGACAAAGAAAAATTTAAACAAACAAGAGCCATAGCTGTAAGAAAAGCATAATACAGGCATACCTCGACTTTCGTCGCTTCGCTCTTTCGTCGATTTTCAATTAAAACCACGTTTCTAAATTTTGTCGCTCGCTTCGCTCTTTCGTCACATTTCATCACAACCACGCGTCATCTTGTTTCTTTCATTGTTCAGTCTTTGAACAGAAGTCGTTCAGTGCGCACTGTTTTTTTAAGTTGTTCGCATTGAATCTCTTATATTTGTGATTAAACATAGTAATACTACTTATTTTTGTGATTAAAATAACCAAATTATTCATACTATATTATTTTTGTGTTTATACTGTAAAGAGTTCATAGTTATTTTTGTGATAACAGTATAATGACAGTGTTCATATCGTGAATATAAGACGTGTACAGTATTTTTACTGTACTTTTGTGTGTGATTAGGCCCTTTACTACTTATTTGTGTGCTTTAATATACTCATAATGGGTCCTAAGTGTAGTGACAAAGTTAAAAGAACCCATAAGGTTTTCAATTTGCAAGAAAAGCTTGAGCTAATCAAGCTTAATGAACAAGGCATCTCAAATGCTGAAATAGGCCGCAAGCTAGGTGTACCTGGCACTACAGTTAGCACACTTGTACAGAACAAAGCTAAAGTGTTAGAGGAAATTAAAAATGCTACGCCAAATAGCCTGTTACAGAAAACTTCTTATGGAGAGGAACAAGACATCAATGAGGCAAACGTCCTTGCTCTCCTTTTTCAAGACGCAACCAACTTCAGTCACCCCTCCCCCTAACCTTTCAGATTCCGAGTCATCAACATCAGCCCCTGTTAGATCTCCTTCAAAGTCCCCTTCTCCTAAAAGAATTAGATAGAGTTCCTCCAGTTCTGAAGCTGAGCCTCCTCAATTTTCTCCATCTGATTTTCTAAGTCTAGAATCCCCCTAGATCACCAACATTCAAAACTGTACATACTGTATTTATTCATCGTCTACTTGCTCAAGAATGATTTTAAGGTAAGATGTTATTTACGTATTTTTTATTTATTACTGTATTTTCTTTATTCTTCTGTTTATTTAGGTGTTGCACGCATTCGCAAGTGTTATATAGTTAGTTATTTATGTTTTTTGCTCTGGTCCCTAGCCTGTCGAAAGAGTGAGGTATGCCTGTACTGTGGAAATGTGTGTGTGCACGCGCGCGTGCATGTGTGTCCCCAATTGGCAGAGTGGTTACAGCCCTGGCAAAGTCACCAGGTTCGAAACACAGTGGCATCACACTCCTGTCTACCCAAATGTAAATGGGTACCTGACTCTGCTCTTGAGTTAGTGAAGGAAAGGCAGCGAGGAAGGGGACTGGTCAACCCTACCTCTCGATGCTGGACCTAGCATAGTGAAGTCTCAAACACTGCTCTCTCCTGCTATGGGAGAACCTTCTCTTTAAAAAAAAAATATATATATATATATATATATATATATATATATATATATATATATATATATCTATCTATCTATCTATCTATCTATCTATCTATCTATCTATCTATCTATCTATCTATCTATCTATCTATCTATCTATCTATCTATCTATCTATCTATCTATCTATCTATCTATCTATCTATCTATGTATCTATGTATCTATCTATCTATCTATCTATCTATCTATCTATCTATCTATCTATCTATCTATCTATCTATCTATCTATCTATCTATCTATATATATATATATATATATATATATATATATATATATATATATATATATATATATATATATATATATATATATATATATATATCTATCTATCTATCTATCTATCTATCTATATATATATATATTAGTAGCTTCCTTCAGTCCTAACTGTCTATGGTATGCGCCCCAGAGGTGATAGCCCTCAGCTGCTTTTTTCCTGGTGTTTTTTTGGCATGTTCTTTTCTCTTCTACATGTAAGAGCTTCTTTTCACCCAGTCTGAGGTAGCCTGTAGGGAGAATCTCTTTGGTGCAATCAGCAGCTTTGTCCTCCCAGGTTGCCAGATTTGTGTCCTGAGTCTTCATGTCTCTCTTGCACACATCTCTGAACCTCATTTACGGTTGCTCAGCTGTCCTTTTGCCACCTACCAGTAGAAAATATCTTTAGGGATACGACCATCTTTCATGCTGCGGATATATCCAAGCCAGCGTAGTCTGTTTGAAGGCTAGTATATGATAGAACCTCAACATTTGTCACTCTAACCTTCCAAGGATATACATGTATGCATATATATATTTAATTTTTGACAGAATCTTTTGGCCGAATACCATCAGCAACCAAGAACTGCTTATTCGGAGTAACCAGGAGGACATGCACACCATCATAGCTGGTAGACGCTGGAGTTGGGTTGGCCACGTCCTCAGGAGGGACCCTGATACCATTACAAGAACAGCTATGCTATGGACCCCTGAAGGAAAGCGAAAGAGAGGCCGACCAAAAACAACCTGGCGGAGAACTGTGGAAGCCGAGATGCAAAGAATGAACCAGAGTTGGGGGCACTGTACGAAGGTTGGCCGCCGACCGAACAAAGTGGAATCAATTTGTTGCTGCCCTACAAGACGCCACCAGGCATGATGGCCACTGACTGCTTTGACGGTCAGCGGCCATGGATCAAAGATAAAGATATATATTTAAGTTTTTAGGTTTTACCTGGGGGAAAATTGAAAAATACATTTTTTTTATTCTACATGTGATGTTTTACAGCAAGCCGCAAACATATATATATCTGAGAAAATATCTTATAATATGCATAACATCATTTTAAACTGGCTGAAGAATATTTTGAATTATTGCAAGTCATATATGCAACAAGTAAATTTGTCTTGTATAGTGGAACTTGCAGATGTAAGTAAATCTGACAACAACCAAATGGGAATACCAGGTGGTCTTTGGGAGAATACCACGTGGAGGTGGAGTGCGGTCTTGACCAGCTCTGGTTCGCTGGTCCTGATGCAAGCAGTACAGCTATGGGTCGCTGACTGCATTCACTATTGCTGCATCTTGGGGTCCCGAAAGCAATCTGAAAAAAATAATTTTTTTTCAGTTTTTAAACATAATAATAACATTTTTAAAATTTATTTCAATTAGAAAATATAAATGTATACCTTGGCTGTTGACCGTAGTGCTGAGAAACTCACTGTTCGCCAGTCTCAGTTTTCTAAACTGTACAAATATAATATTGTCACTAAATTAAGACAATATTTTCATTATTATAACATCACAGAAAGGAATAGGTGAGTGCATGCTGATGTTAAAAAACTGACATCCTAACCTTTATCAAGCATAAGATAATGTTAACAAAGCATGTTTAATTCCACAAAGAAGATAAAAATAACTCACTGATTCACTGACAGAATTCAGTAAATCATGTGTCCACTGTTGCTCTTTTGAGACTCTTGAGGCTGCTGCATCAGATGAATATCCTTGTCTTCTGCTGATGGGATTAGGTGACTTTGACCTAAGAGCAGAGGTGCGTGCTGATGGAGGAGGGCGACTTCTTAAACTAGAAGATCTAGCTCTGATGGGGGATGGAGATCCGAGGAGCTCTTCAACATCCCCATCATTCTTATATCCATTCAGGCACTTGTCAGAAGCGAAACCATTTGTATCAGATGACGTTCTAACCTTGACAGGTGCATGTGAATCCACTGTTACTGTCCACATTATGTGTGTGCCACAAATGCTCAATTTAATGCCCACAAAATATGTTGACTCACAACACTATGACAAAGAAGAGACACAATAATCAATTAAAGTGACATAAAGCTGATATTCATAACCAATTGCTTAAGAAGGATCCTGATTTTGGGCAGCAGGAAAGGATCAGAAGAAAGAAACTAAATATCAGGCCAACATGTGTTCATGTGTGGAAGACAAATAAACAGTAGAGCTTGACATGAATGTCGGCCCCATGAGAAGAGCTGCTTGGCAGCATGGCCTTCACAAACTTCTAGGAGGGAGAAACTGTATGGCGATGAGAGAAACAGATGTGGTCAAGAGAGCAAATGAATAAGAAATTAAGATTTTTTAGACACACTGAAACCAGAAACCATAGAGCAACAAATAAAATAATACTCCTAGCTCTTAACCCATCCCCTCGCACCCCTTCATTTAACCAAAAATAAACAACACAAAAAGTATGAATAATCTACCACTTTAAAAAAAAACAAAATACACACACAAATTATAAATTGTCATTAACCCTATATATCATAAACTGAATATACTATCTAGAATTTTAGATGATATATATCCTAGTTAAATAACCCATCAGGGGTTAAACAGAATATCTTTCTCCACCAATAAAAATTATCATCAGCTGCTATCTCCACATCAAAGGTTGGCTGCAATGCATCTCCACTGCCTTCTGTCTCTTGTTTTGTGCACTCTAATGGATTTTTTTCCCTGTCCATCTCTTGATGTCATCTTCAAACTTACTGTTTTCCTCTGGCACACTGCCTTCCATTATGGTCTTTGGTAAGGCGTTATGTCTTTTCATATGGCCAAAATATCTGAGCTGTCTAACTTTCATCTGCTTCATTAATTCTCTGTTCATACTTGTGCGTTAATTCACCGGGTAATAATTATTTTGCAAATTTATTGCCCAAACCGATCACCGTACTCTTTCTTGACTGAAAACGTGACATTTCACATTGTGAGCTCTCCCCCATTTGTAGTGTAGAATTTTTTTTTTTTTCTTAAATTTTTTTTCCCTTAAATTATGTGTTTTGGCGCGGCTTTGGAGCCCGTATTTTTTTTTAAAAGTTTATAAACCAATAGAACGGAATTGAATCAGTTCTACAAGTTAACGGTACACCGGAAACAAGGGAAATCGCTGCCGTTGCCTTCTCTACCTCAAGATCAGAGTGAGGTACCCATTTACAGCTGGTTTGACTGATGCGTGACACCTGTTCCCTTCCTCGCTGCCGTTGCCTTCTCTAACTCAGGATCAGAGTCAGGTACCCATTTACAGCTGGTTATGGAATGTTAGAGACTTCACCATACTAGGTCCAGCATCGAGAGGTGGGGAGACCAGTTTCCTTCCTCACTGTCTTTTCCTTCCCTAACTCAAAGTTAAGTACCCATTTATAGCTAGGTAGGCCCCATCTCTCGAAAATGACTGCTTCTGTACGCAAACAGTTAAGATCAAAGTAATAAAGAGTCACACTAAGTCACCATGTTATGCTATTTCTCTCACAATTTCGTGACATCAAATGAAAAGGCGCTAAAGATGGCATACATCACAAGATCATTGGTTCAACGCTCGTATTAGAAGATGACCAAAAAATGATGTACATATTTATTGGCGCGGGGCCCTAAAAGAAAGGGGCTCGTAGCATATGCTACTTTTGCTACTACGTTAATCCGGCTCTGATTAGGTAAATATTTGACAAGGATCAGTGTATAGTGAGGGAGGGGACCAACTCCCCACCCAGCCCTCCACACCCAGCGGTGAAAACAAATAAAGGCTTTCTTGCCAGGGTACAGTTTTGTTGGTTTTGGGGGCCCTAAACAGGACCGTGGTCCAGTTTTGTGGGCCCTGTAAAAAAAACCGTGGTGGGTAAATTTTTGTGGGTTTTGTGGGCCCTGAATAGGACCGTGGTAGGTGCAGTTTTGTGGGCCCTGAAAAGGACCGTGAGGGGAACAGATTACCAAAGATCGCTGAAGCTTGGCACATATCAGGACATACACATGTTCGTTCGTAGCTGCATAATTTACAGAGGAGGCCAAAATTCTGCAATGTCAAGCAGTATACTGTGGGTACCTGACTCTGATCCTGAGTTAGAGAAGGCAACGGCAGCGAGGAAGGGAACAGGTGTCACGCATCAGTCAAACCAGCTGTAAATGGGTACCTCACTCTGATCTTGAGGTAGAGAAGGCAACGGCAGCGATTTCCCTTGTTTCCGGTGTACCGTTAACTTGTAGAACTGATTCAATTCCGTTCTATTGGTTTATAAACTTTAAAAAAAAAATACGGGGGGGGGGGGGGGGTTTGAGGGCGGGTCTGTCGTAAGCGTCTCAACTATGAATGCAAGAGACACGCTTTTTTTTTAACTTGCCTCCCAAATCACAATGTGAAATCAACATTTTTCGGTCAAGAAAAAGTACGGTTCTCAGTTTTGGTAATAAATTTCCAGAATTTGATTTAACCGGTGAATAAACGCACAAGTACCGAATATATATATAATTTGATGATTCTAAGTTTCAATTTGTGAGTTTATTGTTTAGATGTTAGTATTTTTTCGTGTTGTTGAATGTAGCTTGAACCATTCCTATTCTCTTCCTGATTTCTCTTTCCCATCTGCCATCTTCTGTTATTATATGACCAAGATATGAGAAACTCTTGACTTGTTCCAGGATTTTTCAATATATACTTATCTTTAATGCTGGCTTATCGTCTGTTTTGCTAATTATAATAGTTTTTGTTTTCTCAGTGTTAACATGTCCAATCCATACTAATGACTTATGCTGCTTACTTGATTCACTAGTTCTTGTAATTCCTACTCACTTTCAGCTAGCAAAGCTGTATCATCTGCATACCTAAGGTCGTTTGCTGATCTACCACCACTGGTCAATCCTGGCATTTCTTGGGTCTGTTTGAAAATCTTTCTGTGTTGGTATTAAATAGGCAGGGGACAGTACAGAATCTTGCCTCACACTTCTTTTTTCATCTATCTACGGTGAATAATTCCTGCCAGATTTTACGGTAGAAGTTTGTTCCAATAAAGATCACTGAGTATTCTTTTATGTCTTTTCCATCAATACCTATGTCTTCGAGGCATACAATTATTTTCTCATGGTGGAAATACAAATTAATAGACCTAAATATCTTCTATGCACAGTATTAAGGAACATTTGCTACTTTTTCGCCAAAACAATGTTTGGGCATTACAGGTGACTAGGGGAGTAGTTAGTTATATCTTCAAATCATTGGCACCGATTTGCTCACTCACTTATGTGGCGCTGGGCGTGCAAATAAAGTATCACAAATGAAAGTTTGACCGAAGCGACAATGTATATGTCAGACAATAGGCCTACTGATTTGAAAACGTAGGTTAGTAGTAACAACAAAATAATCTAAAATAAAAATACAAAAATAAAAATGCTCAGATGATTAAAAAAATATCCGCCACAGATTACAAAGACGATTAAAGCACCATCTTCCCTATAGAGCTGCTATTTATTTGTTGATGTATGATATTTTACCTCTGTAGTTCTAGGCCTATGAATAGCTAGCTGTACAACGATGTTAAGCTTGTAGTTGGGGTATAGGGCCTACTAATAATTAGGGTTTAAAAAGCAGGCGTGTGATTTTGTAGCCAGTAAAATACTAGTTAAAGTCATATTCAAAGCAGGTGAAAGTAAACAAACTTTCACGTCTTTAAGTGGGCATTTTATTTTTAAAACATACGCTGAACGTCCCTCTATCACTAATCAACGTCCCTCAGCTGTGTTTACATGTTTGGACTAGTCCCGCGAGCGTCGCTCGACACCTGAAAAAAAATTATCATCCTTTCCGGCGAGATACGAAATAATTTTTGTATTTGTTTATTTTTATTTCTTTTTATTTACATCACTTAATTTTGAAATTAATGCAACAGATTGATCATATATGTCCTAAGAATGTAATAAGCTATGTAATAGGCTTGGTATATGCTGATTACACTTAAGAGCAAGTCTATTAACTTTCCCGGTTTCTAAATTATAACGCCTCAGTTTCTGTTTACATCCAAGATTTTTAAATTTCCGAATCAGGAAGTATAGCAGAAGCTTTTCCTAGTTCAGTAACGCAAAGGGAAACAAATGTTTGGTTGAACTTGTGATTTGACTTCACTTTCTCTAAAGGAATACTAATTTTTCATCGATGCTATGTCGAACCCACCGAGGCCAGCACGTCCACCACCTCCTGTTCCTAAGCCTGGTCAGTTTTAACTAGTTTTGATCTGTGACACCCCTTTTGTGGCGTCAAATGTGTCCGTCACTCACTGTTTAGTGGCCTAATATGGCTAGCCGGTTGAAATGAAGAATAGTGGACCATCTGTTCGATATGGCCTTTAAAAAAAATTCAGAGACGCAGTAAAGAGTGTTTAGGATTAGTATCCTAAACCCTAACCTCAATCTAACCCTAATGACGTTGGCGACTTACTATGATTACATCGACTGGTCAGCCAGTTTAATATAGCCTAGCGCGATTGGTTGAAATGAAGCACAGTGGGCCGTCTGTTCGATACGACCTTAAAAGAAAGAATTTAGAGACGCAGTAAAAAGAGGTAAGGGTTAGGTTTAGGTATCCTAACCCTAAAACATAATCCTAACCCTTATGACGTTGGCGAGTTACTGGGATAACATGAAAGAAGACGGCCCATAGTGCTTCATTTAAACTGCTTGATCCGCTAAATCTGTTATTTTATACAAATCCAGTAGCCTAATTAGGGTATTCGCCCGAATTGCACAGGGCAGGGGGCTACAAGTTTACCACTAAATTAGAAAAATGCATATTTTTTTGGTTAGTTTTTTTTTCCTGCTTTGTTCAGTTTGCTTGCTCCAAACCAGGATACCATTTAAATAATTAAGGAGGGTGCTTTTTTTTTTTTTAAATTTACTTTCCTCCAGATATCAACTGACACATACTGTTAATAGGAGAACAACAGAAGTGATTGCGTCATTTAAGGGCTGAGTTGCCCACTGTATACTTCCGGTGTTATCTTGTGTGTTTCGTACTGATAAATAGCCAGCAAAGCATCTCTTTTTGGGGATGCCTAGCTGGCCGTGGGGTCAGTGTGATTCGCTTGATAGCTAGGCGGAGTTGTCGTACGGAAGGTACGGGGTTCGAACCCTGGGTAAGCCACTCACGTCTGTTGTTTTTCTGTTGTCCAAGTGTTCTACTTCTTTATTTCTTACGAGTGCCTGAAAACATACCTTTATGTTTGTCTAATATTAATTTATTGATATCAAACCAAAGTGGGTGCATTTTTTTTCTGTAAGTGATGTTTTAAAAACAGGCCGTATATATATTAATTCAGCAGACATAAGTAATATGCATCAAACTTTAGGAAATTGATTGAAGAATATTGTGAAATGCAATGAGTTTTTAGGTGATGTAATAATTGTTTGTTATGTCCTGTGAAGTGCAGAAACATTAAAAAATTATAACAAAAAATAAATTAAAATTGTGCACCGACTCAGGAATATTTCAGCTCTACTTAATTCTGTGGTAAAAGCTGTGGAATTAAAACCTAAATCCAGTGGAAAATTAATCGAAGAAATTTGATTACAAGCAAATGAAAATTCTGATTTTTAATGATTTTTTTGCGTGGTCACATATTACTGAACTAGAATCTCACCTACCCAGTCATGTCCCACTCATCTTAACTAATTTATTACTTGTCTTGTATTTGATCCACCATCACTGAGCGTTAGCTCTAGGTGATTTTGATGCCATAATGTGAAAAATGTATTACTTAAAAATATAATTCCAAGAATTTGTTAAACATCCTTCTTGGAATCTAAAATAGGTTAGTATCACTACAAATATCACTAAAATTCATTTAGAAATAATCTATTAATCTATTGTGGTTGATCATCTGATAGTCAATGACTATGATATCTGTAACTACATTGTTTGTAAATAAATGGCCTAATGACATTACTGATTGATAAAAGTATGCAAAAATTAAGCACTATAATATGTCTTTCACGGCCAGTTTAAAAAAATATGGTCCACAGGAAGTGCTTATGTATGTGATTTAGACAAACTGTTGTCCACTTATTTTCTGATTTATCGTTCTAATACGGAATCGTATCAGTGGGTGCACATGCAGCCTGCGGGTAGATCTGTTGGGTGATTTAGCACAAGATGTGGCTTGTGGGTTAGAATGAATTTAAAAAAAAACACCCCTGCAAGATGTAGTCATAAATATATTTTTGGAACAATATTGACAAAGTTGAAGGACAGACAGTGATATCAAAATAGAAATACAAAAGGTTAAAGAAACTTTAATTGGGAAATATATGGAAATCAACAGAAATCCAGCCTGACACAAAGATAAGAATTTTCAGCCCAAATACAAATTTATTCCTATTGTATGGCTCTGAAACATGGATAACATAAAAAAAAAACAAGTAAAAAGCTACAGACTTTCATAAATGGGTGTTTGCATAAAGTAGAAGCATGGAAATTGTGTAATAAGATCACCAGTATGGAACTAGTGACAAAAACCAGACAGTAGCCAGTGGAATAGATGAGAAGAAGACCTTAGCGATAGCACACACAGTGAGGAAACCTGTTGATAGCATTACAAGGCAGCTCATGTTCTGGAATCCACAGGATAAGAGAAATAGGAGACAAAAAAACACATGAAGAAGAGAACTGGAGTCAGACTTAAAAGGGAGAAAGAAGACATAGAAAGATCTTGAGCGGATAGCATAGGACAGGAGGCCCTGGCATAAATATGTTGATGGCCTATGCTCTATGGGGAGCTGAAGGGTAATGAAGATATGTGTATTTGCTGCCATCTGCTCTTCTTCTTCTTCTTTGATCCTTAGCTGCCGACCGTCAAAGCAGTCAGTGGCCATCACGCCTAGTGGCGTCTTGTAGGGCAACAACAAATTGATTCCACTTTGCTCGGTCGGTGGCCATCCTTCGTACAGTGCCCAACTCTGGTTCATTCTTTGCATCTCAGCCTCCACAGTCCTCCGCCAGGTTGTTTTTGGTCGGCCTCTCTTTCGTTTTCCTTCAGGGGTCCAAAGCATAGCTGTTCTTGTGATGGCATCGGGGTCTCTTCTGAGGACATGACCAACCCAGCTCCAGCGTCTGCCAGCTATGATGGTGTGCATGTCCTCTTGCTTGCTACGAGTAAGCAGATCTTGGTTAGTGATGGTATTTGGCCAAAAGATTCGGTGAATTTTTCTTAGGCATGTTGTGTGAAAAGAGGACAATTTCGACATTTCCTTCTCTGTATCTCTCCAGCATTCCGCACCATAGAGAAGCACAGAAAGCACACATCTCTGATATAATCTTAATTTTGTGCTTGTGCTGTATTGGGAGGACTTCCAGATGTTGTTTAGGCTAAAGAAGGCTGTTCTTGCCTTATTCATTCTGATGTTGATGTCTTTGCCTGCCCCGCCGTCTGGTGTTACTATGCTTCCTAGGTATGTGAAGGTATCTGTCTGTACCAATTGCTGATTCCTTACTGATATGGGCTCAGGGTTGCTCACATTGAGCGTCATGACCTCAGACTTCTTTAAATTGATAGTCAAGCCCACCTGCTGGCTAAACTTATTAAGTCTATCCGTTTTTTCCTGGATGTGTTGATGTGAATGTGCTAGTAGTGCAATGTCATCTGCATATTCCAGATCTTCCAATGTAGAAAATGTTGTCCATCTTATTCCTCTTGGACTGCCCTCTGTTGCCATCTGCTCACTGTGAGGTAAAGCAACAGAGTTGGCAAAAGCAGCTTACTTATGAGTAGGGCTGCAGTAGGTTATCCAAACATTCACTCTTTCATTCATTTCCCTGTTCTGTCCTTAAAGATTTTATGTACTCTTGGACTGGTGGTTTCTGCAGCAATTTTTTTTACATGTTGAAGATGCCAGCGCCCCCTCCCCCATTGCACCTTTTATTAGTCGCCAGAGGAGGCAGTGGTCACATTCTTTCTTTGGCAGTGCTTTGTGATGCATGTAATGTGTATCATGCCATTTGATGTAATATGTATTACAGTTGACAATCACAACCTGTGCCACTTGATGTAATATGTATCATGTTTGACAAACACACCCTATGCCATTTGATGTAATATGTATCACGGTTGACAAACACAGCCTATGCTATTTGATGTAATATGTATCACATTTGACAAACACAATCTATGCCATTTGATGTAATATGAATCACGTTTGACAAACACAACCTATGCAATTTCATAGTATTGTTATTGTTGATCAGAATGGACATCAGGTAAACCCATCGGCGCTCAGTCTCCCTCAACAAATTTCGAGGGTATGAATGCTAACAGCTCTTGTAGCATTCTGGTTGTGTACACAATGGATGCATCCTCCCATTCATCTATCCCTGCTAGTCTTATATTTGATTCCAAATTCCAGCAATCTTAGCCTTGTTGATTCATATATTGCAGTGTCGTTCTGTAACAGGCAATCAATATGTGTCTTTAGTATTTCTCCCTTATCCACATCCAGTGTCCCCACTCTAGGTGCTCTCGACACTAGCCTGTAGTAGAGAATGAGAAGTTAAAAAATATTGTAACATCTCAAAATCTATATTCTAAACCAAATTAAATATTTTGTTCATTTTTTTTCAAAGTCATCTATGTCAACAAGGTACAGATTTTGCTAGACCATGCCACGTATATCAAACAGCCTTAAACTTAGGAAACAAAACTTAAGATTAGGCTACTTATATTAAGTGCTGAATGAACTTTCTTTTCTTGCCATGTTTTGCCAGCTATAAATGTTCTTGCATTATGGACGATGTCATGTAATTCTTTACCCCTTTTTGCAATACTAAGTGAGCATTCACTGGTGCATATGAAATAGGCATTTAAATCAGTGTTGTCGACTCAAGTCAGTCGACTCGGTCTTGAGTCGGATTTAAGTCACCTCAGCGAAAACGAACTGTTAGGGATTTGAGACTTGTACTAAGAGTATTGAGAATCGACTTATGACTTGTTGGGAAAGACTTGTAGACAACTCTGCTGTATGAACATGCCACCTGAGCTGTTATTAACTGAATATTTATCTTTAAATATTTGTATATGGTGCACATTAGGAAACACTGTTGTAATCCATACTTTGGAATACTCATAAGTATATTATGATGAACGTATTTTTACAGGACAAGTGAAAGTTGTACGGGCCCTATACAGATATGAAGCTCAACAAGTAAGTACAAGATGGGAAATAATTCTTATGCTCTTTCTTCTTCTTCGCATTGTGGTCATTGAAGATTTCTCGCTGCAGGCACATTTTGCCTCTATTTCTTTTGGATTGGAAGGAAATGTTGAGGCTTTCAAGTGAATTCCAGTGTTGGACCACTAACCAAGACTCTGAAGCAGAGCCATGTGCTTCATCCCGGAACAGATAATCATCAAATTCTCAAATTGCCAAGAACATTGTTTATAAGATATGAAATTGAAACAGAAGTACTACTGTGCTGAAGTCAGCAAATCCAACCACCGGAAACAGGTTAAACATAAATCCAAGAACATTAAAAAAAACATAAGACAAAAAACAAAAACAAGAAATAGCTACCAGAGCAAGCATCACATTGTTTGATGTGAAATGAATAGCTCACTAAAAAAAAAAATTACAAATAAAGAAAGCATCCCAGGAGAAGACAAGACTGCTTAAATGCCATGTTAGTACTCCTAATGTTCGTTATCAGAACACTGGCAGAAAGCACTCTTCCAATAGTCTGGCTGACAGCAGACATCATGTCGGCTTTGAACAAATCGGCTAAAGAAGCCAGGGACTACAGGCAAGGCTCAATGGTAAATTTGTTGAAAGAATTGCGATTACTTGTGTGTTAGTAACTGGATGGCAAGAAAGCCAACACTTTCTGCTTGACGAAAAAGGAAAAAAAAAACCCCCAACATGCTTACTGAGAAGGGAAGCACAACACTGCAGTATTTTTACTTTGGTCTCCAACAAACATGCAACACAATTTTTAGGGACAGGATAGTTCACTTAGGTGATCAGAATGGACATACATGGAAAAATGTACCATTGGATCAAAGCCTTCCTAAGTTACAGGAAAGTAGAAACAATGCTATAGGAGGTGGAGGAATTACTACAAGTATATGCATTAAGCTGCACTGATCGTCCTTATCTATATAGGTAAAAGGTAGTTCTGTAGCTATAGGGGAGTATAGCTCTAGAGACTTCATTATACTAGGTCCAGCTTTATGAGATGTGGTGGCCAGCTCATTTCCATGTTATTTTTTGCCTTCCCTAATTCAAGAGTCATGTACCCATTTACAGCCGGGTAGACTGGAGTGTGACGCTACCATGTTTTGAACCCAGTAACTTTGCCTTGAGAAGTAATCGCTCTGCCACCCTACACTCCTTTTTCTGTATAAATAACTTTTAGTATAAATATAAAAATGACTCCCATCCAAGGTCTCCCAAGCGTTGTTTGCGGATGACATGCTCATGTGGACAGCAGAAAACTGGCCCAAACTAAGCTAAATAGAGCCAAAGCCATGGACTAAAAAAAATTATAAATACGGGAAATAAACACTGAAAAGTTCAGTATACATGGCCTTCACCAACTTCAGTGGGGAGTAAGGGTTGCTATAGGTTTCATTAAAAAAATGAGAAATGCCTGCAACCAAGTCAACCGTACCTTCACGCGTGGTCCAATTCTTGGATCCGCTGCTCTCTGTTTCTACCAACATGGCTATGGCGAGTATCTGGCGCCAACAAACCAGACCCCCAGATTCTACTGGGGTAAAACTCAAGACTATGGGGGAGGTAACCCTACAGAAACCTCTGGCAGAGCAAGTCCTCCATCAGATGCGGCCGATGCTGGGCCCACCGGCACGTGGACACGTCCCTATCCCCATCGAGACTTGCCCGGGGAGCACACCCCGGCTCAGAAAGCAGAGAAGGCCACTCTCCAAACCTCCGATGTCTTGCGGGCAGTGTTAGGATGTGCAAGAACATGGACAGGAAGACTCCACAACTTCCCCACCGAAAACATGCCCACGACGACCGTTGCCACAATTGGCTGTGTGTGGTGTACCCGGAAAAGGGGCCTCCCAGTACTGAGGCACAGTTAAGTCTCCGATGACGCTCATTGGTGCAGCCACCTCACTGTACTATTATATTGGACATGTGGTATAGCATACATAAATACGTGAAGTGGCAGAGAAGCAAACCGTAAAAACTGCTTGCTGAAATCGAATATGTCGGGCCAAAAGGCACAGATATCTCAGCATGGCTATAAACTACGGCACAACGTAATTAACATTCAAAATGGCCAGAGTTGAGAGAGGTGGCTGAACGAACGCAAACAACAACACAAATTGGCCCAGCATCACAATCCCCAGCATGTTGAGAACCCAGCATTGCACACTAAGCTTGGGGGAATTACATGAGCGCCAGGCTTAATACTGGCTCTTGACTGGATGGTCGCATGCAGGAGATTTCTTCAATGGAGAGATGGCAGGTGATGGGTACTGGGAAATGCTCTGTGCAGGACATGAGGATTCCTTGGGAGAGCCCAGAACCAGAGCACAGCATCGTGTAAGCTCTGCATAATTGTAGAGCCCCCCTGGATGACGGGGAATGCACAGTATACCACCCCACCTATCCCCAACTGCTAACTTAAAACCAGATGTGGTGCCCCCTGGATGCATGCCAGATTAGGATAAAATGCCTGGAAAAGAGACTGGAGCTCAGAACTCCCAACTCAATATGTTGCAGGATGGCAGAAAAGCCACGGGAAAGACCTAGGTCTATTTTGAAGATAATGCCAAACACAACCATACTTTCACCATATGAGCTTTGTAAACAAGGTCAGTGCAGAGCAGTGACACCCCAGGCTGCTTGCGAAAAGTCTACTACTGGGAACATAAACATATTACAAATCAACATTGCAGGCATACAAAACAAGAAAGAAGAACTGATCAAAACATTAAATGACAACAAGATCCATATTGTAGTACTCCAGGAAATCATTCCACCCAGAAAAACCTTTAACATCCCTGGATACACCCAGTATCGCTGCACATGCAAGAAATGTCAAGGACTTATGACTTACTTACTTACTTAGTCGTTCCCCTTCTACCGTGAGGTGTAGAGGTTTGGAAGAGAGAGCGCCAGACTATTCTATCGGCTGTCTTCCTCCTGGCCTGGTTCCATTCTAGTCCTCGGTCCTTCAAAGATTGTCCAATGTTGTCCTCCCAGCGGACTCTGGGTCGTCCTCGGGGTCTGGATCCTTGGCTCTTTGTTTCCCATGCTTGTCGTGGTAGCCGATCCTCTCCCATTCTGCAGACATGGCCAAACCATCTTAGTTGGGACTGTTCTACTTGGGTCTGTAGGGGGTGGCATTTTAGGCCTTGACGTATCGTCTGGTTGCGTACCATGTCTCCTCTTGTTACCCCAACCACCTTCCTCAGATACCTCATTTCTGAGGTTTGGATCTGGCTTTTATGGGTTGTAGTCATTGCCCATGACTCGCATCCATATGTCAAGACTGGGACACAGGTGGAGCGGCATACAGCCACCCTCGCCCTCCCACCAACCTCTCTCCCGCTGAGGAATCCTCGATCCATGGCTTGAAAAAGTCTCCCAGCTGCCGCTCCCCGAGTGGCCAACTCTTCTCTGACGCCTCCCCTTCGGTCCACAATAGCTCTGAGGTATTTAAAGTGGTCAACCTGCTCCAGGACCTGTTCTCCCAGCTTAATCTGATGCCTTCTTTCTTCTCGTGATATCACCATGGATTTTGTTTCAGAGCTGCCTATGACCATCCCTCTCCTCCCCAGCTCCTCCTTCCAGACTTGCAGGTTGGACTGGAGATGTGCCTCCAATTCAGCAATCAGGGCAACATCATCAGCAAACGCCAGCTCTGAAATACAGACCCGTCCCATCCTCCAGCACCCCACCGAACACCTTCCTGCTCTCTCCTCACATGCCCCGACAACATCGTCCATAAGGAGCATGAAGAGGTAAGGTGATAGGATATCACCCCGTCCTACACCAGTGGTGGTCCTGAACTCTTCTGACCCATGGTTTGCTGTCCTCACATAATTTCTGCAAGACTTGTAGAAGCTCTGTATAGCATGAATCAGAGGTGCTGGAATATTCTTCCTTGCCAAACAGTCCCAAAGTTTGCTCCAAGGGACCCTGTCAAACGCCTTTTCCAGATCTATGAAACAAAGATGGATCTCACTCTTATACTCAAGGGCCTTTTCACTCAGCTGTCTGAGTGTGAAGATTAGGTCTTGAGTACTTCGTTTTGCTCGGAATCCGCACTGGACCTCATCCAATTGTGGCTCAGCTAGGCGTCGGAGTCTCTGCTCTAGGATTCTAGAGTAGATTTTTCCAGGGACACTGAGAAGGGATATGCCTCTATGGTTTCCACACTGTCGGTTGTCACCCTTTTTGAAAATTGGTGTTATGATGGCGATCTCCCAATCCTTTGGTATGGTCTTGTTGCACCATGCTGCCTGTAGGACCCTTAAGAGTAACAGGTCGCCTGATGCTCCCATGTACTTAACCATTTCTGGTGTTATACCATCATGCCCTGCTGCTTTGCCCATCTTGATTTTCTCCAGTGCTGCCTTCAGTTCTTCCATCTTTACGTCATCTTCATCATCATTGGTTTCCTCTTCTGTGCTAGTGGTTATCATTTCTGATGTTTGACCTTGCTCACCATCAAGGAGTTCTGAGAAATATTCTTTCCATCTTTCCATTACTTCCTTCGGGGCAGTAAGCAATTTGCCTTGCTTGTCCTTTATAAATTTGAGAGGGCATTGTTTTTCCTTCCTCATGTTCTTTAGGGTCTTATAGAACAATTTCTGGTTTTCTTGTGCATCTTTTTTCTAGCTTTTCTCCAAATTCTTCCCAGGACTTCTGTTTTGCTGCTAGCACTTTGTTCTTTACTTCTGTTCTGAGTGTCACATATTCTCTATATTTTTCCATTTGTCCTGTTGTGTTTTTAGCTCCTAAGTATTGTTTCCATGCCATTTTCTTCTCTCTTATTTTCTCTTTGACTTCCTCTGTCCACCAAGGTGTCCTCTTTCTCTGGTTCCCAAGTCGGACTTCACCACATGCTTCTGCAGCAGCTGTCTTTATGATATCCTTGAATTTAATCCAGAGGGTTTCCAAGTCATCAGGTTGTTCTTCTGTGTTGCTTACCGCTGCAGCAATAAGCCCCTGATATCTGGTCTTAATTTCTGGCTCTCTCAGCTTGTAGGTCCTAATGCTCATTTCTCCTGCTCGTTTACTTGGTTTCTTGCGTGATGTTGAGCAGTTCCTAGGCTGAGCAACTCTTTCAGTTGTTCGTTTGATTGTTAGCAGGTAGTGATCACTTCCAATCTCTGGCCCCCTCCAGACTCTTGCATCTCGGACATATTTGAATGAGCTTCTCCGAACAGTGGCATAGTCGATCACTGACTTCTCATTCTTTGTTGGTTCACATCTAGTGTATGCATGTATGCGCTTATGGGGGAACTTTGTGTTTGTAATGATCAGATTCTGCTCACTGCAGAATCTAAGGAGTCGCTTTCCATTGTCATTGAGAGTATCTTCTCCATATCTTCCGATAACTCCACCCCATCTAGCATGGTCATTTCCAACTCTGGCATTAAAATCTCCGAGCATGATAACTTCATCTAGGCAGTCATCCACTGTCCTTTGAAGCAGCTCGAAGAATTCCTCCTTGACCTCTGCTCTCTCATCCTCATTTGGCCCATACACTATGACCAGGTTGACTATGGTTTCTCCTTCTTTTAGTTTCACAACCATAATGCGCTCTGAGACAAAGTTCCACCCCTTGATACTATCTTTTTTATTTTGGGCCACAATGCAACCCACACCCCCTTTAGCTCTTTCGGATATGGGTACACCACTGTAGAGCAGAATGTTGCCATTGAGATCCATGACTCCTTGTCCTTTTTTCTTTGTTTCCGTTATAGCCAGGATTTCTAGTTTTGCTTTCCTCATCTCTTCCACCAGCTCCTCTTCCTTCCCATTTATACTTCTTGTGTTCCATGTTCCATAAATCGTAGTCCGTAGTCCGTTCCAGTTCGTCGCCTTTAGAATCAGTCCGGTTTTCTCTCTTGTGTTACTCGTAATCGTGGTTTAAAGCAAACAGGTGATTGGCCTGTTGTGCCTTTGCATGATGGAGGGGCTGCCTCCTTACGGCCTCCATGCAGGCCGCCCTCCTCCTTTTTCATCCGGGCTTGGGACCGGCATGGGCGGAGTTAAGGACTTATGACACTCATAAGAAATGACATTCAAGCAGATGTACGAAACATCCCCAGCAGTGGTGACATAGACATGCAGCAAGTTCACTGCTGGTTCAGAGGAAACAAATACACCATCTATAATGTTTACTGCCCCCCAGCATCTGCAGGAAACATCAATATCCAGTACACCACATATCGGAAAACTATAATAGCTGGAGACTTCAACGCCCATTCACCATCATGGGGATATAAAACATACAACAAAAGAGGCAGGGAAGTAGAAGAAATCTGCAACACGTCCAACCTGATCCTACAACAGAACAAAAGGTCAGAACCCACTCTTTTGCACAGAGCTTCAGGCATGGCCAGCAGACCTGATCTTACCATTGTATCGGTTGACATTGCAGACATTTGTACTTAAACAGTCCTGGAAGATATTGGGAGTGACCACAGGCCAATACTAATTAGTATAGACAGACAGAATAAATCCAGACAAAAGAGAAAGACCTACTGGAATTACAAAAGGGCTAATTGGACAACATACGCACCACTTTCAGATAGCAGATTCAGCAGCATTGACATATTAGATACAGTAGAGAATACATACAACAACATCACAAAGACGATACTTGAAATAGCGAACATAACAATACCAAAAGGCAGCCACAAACGTTTCAGCCATTTCTGGACTCCAGAACTAGAAAAGATTGTTAAAGAGCGCAGACAAGCCAGAAGAAAGGTGGAAAAAGAACCCACCAGAGCCAACAAAATAATTTAAAACAAACTCACAGCACAGGTAAGATATCACATTAAGAAAGCAAAGAAAGAAGCATGGACAAAAACATGTGAAAGTCTGGACTTAAAGAATGAAGGGCACAAAGCATGGAAGCTCCTGCACTGTCTTGATGGGAAAGGAAAGAAGAGCAACCCAAAACCACTAAGAACTGGAGGAAACATCTTAACAAACAACAAGAAAAAGGCAGAAACGTTTAACAGATATTATGCAAATGTCAGCAAAACAAATCACAAAAAACAGCTAGACAAAACAATTAAGAACATAAAAACAGAACAGAGAGCTGCTAAAGCAAGCATTCCACTATTTGAAACTGAGTATACCATCCACGAAATGAACAGTACACTACAGAAATTAAAGACCATGAAAGCTCCAGGACCAGACAAAATTACCAATGAAATGATACTAAACCTAGGCCCAGTTGCAAAGTTAGTACTCTTTCATTAACAGAACATGGAAAGAAAGCACACTCCCTAAAGCTTGGCTGACTGCAAATATCAAACCAATTCTAAAGAAAAACAAGCCAGCTGAAGAACCTGGAAGCTACAGACCAGTCTCACTGACCTCAGCAATTGGAAAACTTGCAGAGAAAATGGTTAATCACAATCTCTACTGGTGGCTAGAAAGTAATAAAGTCATAAATGATTGTCAGGCAGGCTTCAGAAAAGGTTGCAGAACAGATGACCAACTCTTGCATTTCGTGCAAAAAAACCTTAGATGCATTCCAAGAGGGTAAGCACACAACAGCTGTATTCATTGATCTGCAGCAAGCATACGACACAGTATGTAGACAGGGGCTCTTCGCCAAAATGACAAAAATGGGCATACATGGAAAAATGTATCTCTGGATTAAAGCCTTCTTAAGTAACAGAACAATACAAACAACAGTAGAAGGCACTAAATCCTCCCAGAAAACACTGGAGGAGGGATTGCCACAAAGGTCAGCACTAAGTTGCACCCTCTTCCTTATCTTTATAAATGATCTTCCTCCCTACTTGAAGGTATCAAAAACACTGTATGCAGATTGTGACGAAAGTACTGAGATTCTGTCTTTCAAATGGCCCATGTCTTTTTCTCCTTGCATTTAGTTCACTATTTTTGGAGGGATTACAGAAAAAATCCTTCTCCATGTTTCTTCTCCTTCTATTATTTACGTTTTTTTCAAGATGAGATCACGAGGGAGTTTGATCTCATCTGCTTTATGGTTCTTCTTTATGTGTTTAGAATGGGGGTGTAGGGAATTAGACAGTATTTTTCTAGAAGAAAGATTATAGATGCTAGATCAGGATTGGCACCAGATTGTCTGTTTTTTAAAGATATTGCGTGGCCATATACGCATTTTTCGGGAGTTAAATTATTTGCGGCCATTTTTGCTTCATTTCCGCAGTATAGGGCTAGGACCAATTCCCGGTTCTTTGTCTAGCAGAAACTGGTTGCATCAGAAAGATCTAAGGTTCTGATTGGCTGAGAGATAACTGCAGTTGAAATGCAGAGCTCTCATTGGCTTTACAACCACGCCGCGCATATGACGTCACGAAGTCGGCGCGTGGGGGGCTTGATTATAAAAGGCCTATATTTCATAGTTTCTTTCTCTTTTAATGAAA
Source organism: Oreohelix idahoensis (assembly GCA_024509875.1). NCBI lineage: Eukaryota > Metazoa > Mollusca > Gastropoda > Stylommatophora > Oreohelicidae > Oreohelix > Oreohelix idahoensis. The sequence continues at coordinate 119,617 of JAMPIV010006967.1, read as the reverse complement.
AATTAATTGCCAAAGCCGGGTGCCAGAGTCAAGTCGATTGCCTTCAGTTGGACATTCGAGATTTGGTAAGCATGAATTTTTGCGTGAGGACTTTATTTAATTTTTCTAGTCCTAGCCGATCATTTAAGTTTCTTTGGGCAGTTTAGTTTAATTTAACTCCAGAGCCATCAATTCGATCTGAGTGATAGACATGAGAAACTAGGTCCATTTAATTCCTTGTTGAAAGAATAGCGGCATGGTTTAAAAGTTGAGATATCACCGCTTTGTATTATTGCAAAGTCGGTCGGGAGAGAAACTCGCATCTGCGAATTTTATTTATCTACAGAATAGTCGGGAGCGCGTAATGTGTATTTTTATTTGTGATTTTAGTGAGAGTATTGATGCTCGCTATTTATATAGTTACGCATATATCTGTGGACGGGAGTGAAAGAGGCATAATTTGGAAGCGCGTGGGCGCGTTGGTTACGGAATTGTTATTGATACGACGTTCAGAGGGACGAGGGGGAGATAAGCACGTGGTCATAAAATTATAAACACGTGGTTGAACTACGGGGTTTTCAATTTGATAATCAGGGGTTATGTATAACTTTTGACGGCATGTAGATGCTAGCGTAAACAGGGTTATAGGTTATTGATTGTGCTTTGTTATTCTGTGTATTCAGAAGATGGAGATGACATTTATTTATGTTAAGGGAATTAATTTGTATTTCATTTTGAATGTGATTACTATTATTGACGGGAATTTTAGGAATTCCTTGAGAAGGCTAGTTTTAGTTGTGTTAAACATTACGGCATTAGTGTCAGCGTAAGAAGTAGGCCACAGTACGTCTGCCCAGACGGGCCATTGAAAATATGGTTGTTGCTCGGAGTTAGTCAGGCAGAACAGGCGATCTGGGTTAGCCAATGTTTACCTTGTGGGCTCAGGTAGAGAAGGGAGCTCAGTGGGGGGGAGCGGACTTTGTTTGCATGATTTTGTATGGTGGTGCATAACGGGAGAGAGTAGGGGAGCTGTATTGATTATAGACGGGGGAGACTTAAGTGTTAAAGACTTAAGGGTTTGTCAGGAAGTTAATTGTTATTTGTAATAGAGTATTAACGTTTTGTTTAGCTGTTGTTTTTGCTTTTGTCTAAACAGCAGGTGCCGGCTTTTTTGTGGGAATGAGAGCGAAATTTTGAGACCACAAAATTTCTCCCACGGCAAAGTTGGGGCATTCGCAGAACCGCAAGGGTTTTACGTTAGTTGCCAGTAGTGGACGGAGAGGAAGAAAATACGTTTTCCCAACCAGGGGAAGACATTTTCCAGCGAATAGGATTTTTGTGGATAAATCCTGAGCTCTGACGCTCGTTACACACGCAGATTTGGCAGGCTGCCAGCGGTGTGGTAATTTTGTGTTCGTTTCTTCACGGCCATAATAAAGCCGACAGCCCAGTTATAGGTACTCGGGCAGGTAATTTCCGAGTGGTAGAAGTCCGCTACAGTTCCAGTCCAGAATCCAGTGGGGTTCTGTTAACCCTCAGTCATCAAGTCCAGAGTTAGTGGAGAGAGATAGGGTAAACATTCTCTCTACTGAAGTCAGCACAGATAGGCAGAACTGTTAGTTTTGGTGAATCATAGCAGAGGACAGCTGCTGAAGTTTAGAGGTGCAGTTAGTTGTGTTCAGGAGATTCCAGGATAGGCTGTGTAGAACCGAAGTCTGTGCAGAGATTGTGTAGTCACTTTGCCGTCGTTCCAGCTATCAGTGGACTTAGAGTTAGAGTTAGAATTTAGAACAGCTAGTTTGGAGTGTAGGCGACATCAAGTGCAGTGTAGTTCATTTCAGTTAACCTTACCTTCTTTCTCCATACAGGTTGCAATTGTGGGAGAAGGGTTGGGGTTGATGCATTTTTAACTGTGCTTGATTTTGTTTCAGGAGTGCATCCTCGCACTTGATGTATGGGACATGCATATGTTTGTTGTTTATAGATGTATAATAAACTTGTATAAATTGTAGCTGGCATCAGTCATTTCCTTTAGTACAGTAGCTATATGTTGTCCGTACCTTGGTGTTTGTGAATCTTAATTGAACCTTATCCCCATAGGGTAGTTAGAGGTGGTTCGAGGCCATAGCAAGTTAAACGTCCGAAGTGGCGAGGAAAGAATCAACCTCGGTTCTCAACCTCGGAGCCAATGGTCTCAACTTTCACAGTTTGCACTATATTTCTATCTGAATCTATCATTTCAGTCTTTCTTCTTACTATTGTCTTGTCACTATATGTAGACAGTCTCTAGTCCTAAATCCATTTCGTGACAAAGTGGGTGGCGTCGTCCTTGGGATCATCTTTGTTGGGATCAATTCTAGATTCATAGATTGTTTCTGAAGAAAGTTCTGGAAATAGATTTCAAAAAAAAAAATCCCCTAGACTTGAGCTATATTAAGACTGATCCAGCTATAAGTTTTTTCCACAGGTTCCAGTTAGTATAGATGATAGTGGTTGTAAGGTTGTTTATGACTTAGAAGTAATTGATGGCTAATGGAATTTTTTTTCTTGACAGGAAAGTAAATTCGGGTTTTGGGTAGCTGGATAACTTGAATTTTTTTCAGGTAGTTATTAGTCAGACTTGGTGCTAGTCTGAGTGCGGGTTTTTGCGACAGCATATTCCTAGTAGGTAACAGTAAATTTTTTCTTGTTCCTTTTTTGTCATTTCCCCTCGTTGTGAGTACTGCTGATTTGTCAGGTAAGATGGCTGAATTGGTCAAGCTACTTACTGCATGGAAGGACGCAGCTAAAAGCATGGGGATGAATGAGGCCGAGACTAAGGCTTACATTATGAGGGAACAGGACCGGCAGACGGAGAGGGAGAAAAGGGAAGCGGAGAAAGACCTGCGTAAATTGGAAGCGGAGAAAGAAGAGAAGACCCGACAGGCAGAAGAGAGAAAAGCAGAGAGGGAAGCCCAGGAGAAGATAGCACAGAGGGAAGCCCAGGAGAAGATAGCACAGAGGGAAGCCCAGGAGAAGTTAGCACAGAGGGAAGCCCAAGAGAGGGAGAAGGCAGCAGAGAGACAGCATGAACTTGCCCTGCGTTCACTGGAACTGCAGTACCGATCTTCAGAAGGCAGTTCGGCTAATGGAGATTCTCCCGGAGCAGGGGCAACAGACACCTCAGGAAACGGAGGGCCCCGGATGGCAACCATGAATTTTCCGATGGACTCTTTTCCTAACGGGAATGAGAAAATTGAGGTATTTTTAGAAAAATTTGAACGGATGGCAAAGGCATACGGGCTGGATGATAGTCTTTGGTGTCTCAAATTATCTCAATCTCTAAGAGGACATGCGTATGAGGTCTATAGCAAGATGCTGGTAGATGACCAAGGTAACTTTGAGGCTCTGCGGAACGCCCTGTTACAGCGATTCCAATGGACTCCCCGGAAGTGCCAAACGATGTTTAGGGAAAGTCGACTGGAGAAAGGAGAAAGTTTTCCCCAGTTCGCAGAGAGGCTGAGGAATTACCTCACTCGCTGGAGAGAGTTGTCGGGGTTGGCTAAATCGTTTGAAGGACTCGAAGAGCTCATCATGTGCGAACAGATAAAGGCCAACATGTCTCCGGACTTAAGGAAGTACCTGGCGGAGCAGGGCGCACAGCAACTGGACCAGATAATTCTATTTGCAGAAAGGTTCCAGACGGCCCAGGCCGAAGTACTGGGCCAGAAAAGAAAACACCCTGACCTGCCAGCCCCGGACAAAGGAGCATCTTCATCGCATTCGCCTTCCTCTTCAGCTCACCAACCGCAAGGGCCGTCTCGCAAGGAGCCCCCTCCCAGTCATAACATGCGCTCCCAGCTGCCTAACAGAACACAGGGGCCGACTTCTCATGAACCCGTCAGGAACCGGGGAGATAATGAGAGATATTGTAGGTTCTGTCGGACTACTTCTCATTGGACAACACGGTGCCCAACCAAACAACCCACTCATCAGGTGGCTTGTTTAAGGCCTGTGAGGGTGAAACAAGGGAAGAAGTGGAAACCCTTCCCGTCAGAGAAGTTGTTTTCCAACAGCGGGCCAGCAGAAGTGAACGGGACTGAGACAACATGTTTATTTGACAGCGGGCTTACATACCCCAGCATAGTCGCCCGACATCTGGTGAAGCCTTGGCAGATGACGAAAGAAAAAGTGAATATTGGTGGAGTTTTAAGGAAAGGGACTTCACAGTGCTTTCCGGTAGCCAATATTAAGGTAAAATGTAAGTTCGTGTCTGGCACCATCAAGGCAGCTGTGATGGCTCAGCCAGCCTATGACTTCATTCTCGGCAACCCATATTTAGTTTTGGGGAACCCGACCACACCGATCCTTGCTGATGCAAGGGGGCCTACTGCAGGCCAGATAAGTGAAAAAGGAGAACCCCTAATTCACGGAGCCCCGAGCGAGCTCAAACATAGCTGTCGTGCCAAGGAGAGGTGCAACGCCTCTGACGACAGTGATATGTTATTTGCAGAGGCAAATTCGCCCGCCAGCCCTGTTCAGCCAACCGGCCAAACAGTGGTGACGACGCCTCTGATTCAGGAAGAGTATACTCTTTGTTGTCGGGAATTAGGCCCCCGATGGTATTAGCTCTTCAAGTGAGGGGACATTACTGACAAGAGTGGTATTACATATGTCAACGACCAGCGCCATCTTCATAGGGCACAAGATAGCGGTCTGAGCGAACATATAGTTCCAAACCAGCCCTGGAGCCCCATCCGACCAGCACTTTACTCAAACGGAGGGAGGACAGTGATCTGAGTATCCGTTTGCCTATAGACGGAGATGGGCCCCACAACTCTCGTATCTCGTTTACAGGAAAACAACTCTTGTAACGAGGAGCTCTGAAAAATGTTGGGCTATCTTTTTCCAATCGTTTCACGGAACATTGGAACCAGTCACTGAAAGAGCTTTAAACTCAGATTCTCCCGCGATCTAACGGGTGATCTTAAACCGTCAAGTCTCCCTGCAGGACACATTCGAACTGACGCCAGTAACTCTCACAGGGGAGGGCAAGGTTGAAGGGAGAACTAGGGGGTTAGACGGAGAGCTCTAGGGATCTACAGTTTCATCTCACCAACTTTTCAGGCCAGAAAAGAGTGAGAAAAGCGACCTTACGCATTTGCAAGGAGCTATATTGGAGAAGCTCTGTCCCGCTTCAGATTGGTAGGGGAAATAGAGCGAGTCCAGAACCACTGCCAGGGGCAGATCTTTACCTACCTTTCCTCTAAAGGTAGAAGCTATTGAGGTCGATCGTGATCCAATAGACACCCAGCAAGAAATCGGAGGCTCTACACCAGAGGAAACCGAGACGTTGCATCGTTCTCGCACGGTACCAGCAGTCACAACCCTGCTGCTGACGCGCAGCGAGGAAGGAAGAAAGTCGTCATCGCCAGGTCGCCACAGCGCCCGTCGGTTCACATCAGCTGAACCAGGACAGCCTTTTGACGGTCATAGCAAGGGAAAGTTCAGACCCGCCATTAGACGGCACAGGTCTGAAGGAAAGAGAGATCAACTCTCCCAACGGAGCATAGGAGCTCATTCTAGGAGAGGAGGAAGGAGGAAACGCAAAAGAGGAAGGTCGAAGAACACTGAATAGGAGGGGTAAGGACAGACAGCCTTGTAGACAGAGTTAAGGGCCAGTGTGAAACACAGAGATTTCAGTAATGAGATCGATGCTCAATCTTCGAAGGTGGGAGTGATGTGACGAAAGTACTGAGATTCTGTCTTTCAAATGGCCCATGTCTTTTTCTCCTTGCATTTAGTTCACTATTTTTGGAGGGATTACAGAAAAAATCCTTCTCCATGTTTCTTCTCCTTCTATTATTTACGTTTTTTTCAAGATGAGATCACGAGGGAGTTTGATCTCATCTGCTTTATGGTTCTTCTTTATGTGTTTAGAATGGGGGTGTAGGGAATTAGACAGTATTTTTCTAGAAGAAAGATTATAGATGCTAGATCAGGATTGGCACCAGATTGTCTGTTTTTTAAAGATATTGCGTGGCCATATACGCATTTTTCGGGAGTTAAATTATTTGCGGCCATTTTTGCTTCATTTCCGCAGTATAGGGCTAGGACCAATTCCCGGTTCTTTGTCTAGCAGAAACTGGTTGCATCAGAAAGATCTAAGGTTCTGATTGGCTGAGAGATAACTGCAGTTGAAATGCAGAGCTCTCATTGGCTTTACAACCACGCCGCGCATATGACGTCACGAAGTCGGCGCGTGGGGGGCTTGATTATAAAAGGCCTATATTTCATAGTTTCTTTCTCTTTTAATGAAAAATTAATTGCCAAAGCCGGGTGCCAGAGTCAAGTCGATTGCCTTCAGTTGGACATTCGAGATTTGGTAAGCATGAATTTTTGCGTGAGGACTTTATTTAATTTTTCTAGTCCTAGCCGATCATTTAAGTTTCTTTGGGCAGTTTAGTTTAATTTAACTCCAGAGCCATCAATTCGATCTGAGTGATAGACATGAGAAACTAGGTCCATTTAATTCCTTGTTGAAAGAATAGCGGCATGGTTTAAAAGTTGAGATATCACCGCTTTGTATTATTGCAAAGTCGGTCGGGAGAGAAACTCGCATCTGCGAATTTTATTTATCTACAGAATAGTCGGGAGCGCGTAATGTGTATTTTTATTTGTGATTTTAGTGAGAGTATTGATGCTCGCTATTTATATAGTTACGCATATATCTGTGGACGGGAGTGAAAGAGGCATAATTTGGAAGCGCGTGGGCGCGTTGGTTACGGAATTGTTATTGATACGACGTTCAGAGGGACGAGGGGGAGATAAGCACGTGGTCATAAAATTATAAACACGTGGTTGAACTACGGGGTTTTCAATTTGATAATCAGGGGTTATGTATAACTTTTGACGGCATGTAGATGCTAGCGTAAACAGGGTTATAGGTTATTGATTGTGCTTTGTTATTCTGTGTATTCAGAAGATGGAGATGACATTTATTTATGTTAAGGGAATTAATTTGTATTTCATTTTGAATGTGATTACTATTATTGACGGGAATTTTAGGAATTCCTTGAGAAGGCTAGTTTTAGTTGTGTTAAACATTACGGCATTAGTGTCAGCGTAAGAAGTAGGCCACAGTACGTCTGCCCAGACGGGCCATTGAAAATATGGTTGTTGCTCGGAGTTAGTCAGGCAGAACAGGCGATCTGGGTTAGCCAATGTTTACCTTGTGGGCTCAGGTAGAGAAGGGAGCTCAGTGGGGGGAGCGGACTTTGTTTGCATGATTTTGTATGGTGGTGCATAACGGGAGAGAGTAGGGGAGCTGTATTGATTATAGACGGGGGAGACTTAAGTGTTAAAGACTTAAGGGTTTGTCAGGAAGTTAATTGTTATTTGTAATAGAGTATTAACGTTTTGTTTAGCTGTTGTTTTTGCTTTTGTCTAAACAGCAGGTGCCGGCTTTTTTGTGGGAATGAGAGCGAAATTTTGAGACCACAAAATTTCTCCCACGGCAAAGTTGGGGCATTCGCAGAACCGCAAGGGTTTTACGTTAGTTGCCAGTAGTGGACGGAGAGGAAGAAAATACGTTTTCCCAACCAGGGGAAGACATTTTCCAGCGAATAGGATTTTTGTGGATAAATCCTGAGCTCTGACGCTCGTTACACACGCAGATTTGGCAGGCTGCCAGCGGTGTGGTAATTTTGTGTTCGTTTCTTCACGGCCATAATAAAGCCGACAGCCCAGTTATAGGTACTCGGGCAGGTAATTTCCGAGTGGTAGAAGTCCGCTACAGTTCCAGTCCAGAATCCAGTGGGGTTCTGTTAACCCTCAGTCATCAAGTCCAGAGTTAGTGGAGAGAGATAGGGTAACATTCTCTCTACTGAAGTCAGCACAGATAGGTAGAACTGTTAGTTTTGGTGAATCATAGCAGAGGACAGCTGCTGAAGTTTAGAGGTGCAGTTAGTTGTGTTCAGGAGATTCCAGGATAGGCTGTGTAGAACCGAAGTCTGTGCAGAGATTGTGTAGTCACTTTGCCGTCGTTCCAGCTATCAGTGGACTTAGAGTTAGAGTTAGAATTTAGAACAGCTAGTTTGGAGTGTAGGCGACATCAAGTGCAGTGTAGTTCATTTCAGTTAACCTTACCTTCTTTCTCCATACAGGTTGCAATTGTGGGAGAAGGGTTGGGGTTGATGCATTTTAACTGTGCTTGATTTTGTTTCAGGAGTGCATCCTCGCACTTGATGTATGGGACATGCATATGTTTGTTGTTTATAGATGTATAATAAACTTGTATAAATTGTAGCTGGCATCAGTCATTTCCTTTAGTACAGTAGCTATATGTTGTCTGTACCTTGGTGTTTGTGAATCTTAATTGAACCTTATCCCCATAGGGTAGTTAGAGGTGGTTCGAGGCCATAGCAAGTTAAACGTCCGAAGTGGCGAGGAAAGAATCAACCTCGGTTCTCAACCTCGGAGCCAATGGTCTCAACTTTCACAGTTTGCACTATATTTCTATCTGAATCTATCATTTCAGTCTTTCTTCTTACTATTGTCTTGTCACTATATGTAGACAGTCTCTAGTCCTAAATCCATTTCGTGACACAGATGACCTGCTCATTTGGACAGCTGAAAAATAAAAAAAACTGGCGCAAGCAAAACTAAACAGAGCCCTAGCCACAATAGCTGTGTATTTTAGGCTCTGGAAATTAAAAATAAACACCCAGAAGACCGTATACACAACTTTCACCAGGAGCATCAAGGAAAGCAAGAAGGTTTACCAACTAAAACTCGATGAACAACTACTGTAGTGTCCAAAGAAGAAAATCCAGCTTACTTAGGAGTGGAGCTTGACAAACAGCTACTCCTCAATACCTTCACACACAGAATGAAAGATAAGGCCAGTAGACGATTGAACCTAGTTAAACATCTTGCAAGCACTAGCTGGGGAGCAGACAAAGGAAATCTCAGACAGCTGTACCTGGGATATGTCTGATCAGTCATGGATAACAACCTTCCACTGCAGTGGGCAATGAGCAAAACCACACAAGCAGAGTTGGACAAAGTCCAAAACCAAGCTCTAAGGTTCATATGCGGAGAAATGAGAACCACACCAACAGCTACCTGTGAAATTGATGCAAATATAGAACCAATGGACCTACGACGTAAATGTGCTGTTCTGGAAGCCATAGAGCGCTATAGAAGAATGAGAAAAGACCACCCAAACAGACAACTGGTTGAGAACTGGAAGCACATTGGCAGAATAAAACAAAAATCACCACTGCAAGTAGCAACAACTACAGCAGAACAACACCACCTCCCACAGACACGAGAAATAATTTAACAGTACCCGGTCATTTATCCCGGAAAGGAGTTAAAACCCAGTAATAAAAACCACACTCGTGGATAGCACACTGACAAGAGACACGAACCCAACAATACTTAAAACTTTAGAGACTATAGATAGCTACCCTAGCACTGCAATACATGCATACACATATGGCTCAGCATTCAAGGCCACCATAAATGCTGGACTTGGAGCGTATGTGAAATACCCAAATGGTAGCACAATAGAAATATATGAACCGTGTGGAGAATTCTGTACCAACTACCAAGCAGAGATTACAACAATAAACACCACACTAAGGGCAATAGACAGCCAATTCAAACAAGAAGTCCATATGCCATCAGATATCATAATCTTCACTGATTTAAAATCAGCACTTTAGGCTTTAGAAGAATACCTCCAAACTGAAAATAAAGAAATAATACAGCTTGCCGAAACAATTGACAGTCTGCTAACAAAATACGACATCAGTCTCTCTCCAGTGGATACCAGGGCACACAGACATACCAGGCAATGATAAAGCAGACAGACTAGTAAAACTAGGAGCAAGCATGGTCCAAACAAACACTCCAGCAAACATGCAGACAGTCAAACGAATACTCCAAAACAACTTCAAAGAGGAATGGCTGAACCGATGGGCAAAAGGGTCTACTGGACGTGCCTTGTATAAAGAAATGGCTCATCCCAACAAAAATGTCAACATTAATAACAGAAGACACGAGACTCAACAAGCACTTAAACAAATCAAACCCCACACATGAGCCTAATTGTCGCAACTGTACCCATCCGTATGAGACAGTTCAGCATGTGCTGCTCACTTGCCCAGGACTCTCCACAGAAAGACGACAGCTATTGCCTGGCTCCCCAACAATCACAAACACTCTATACAGTACCACTCAACAGCTGCAGAACACTTGCAGGTTCTTCAGCTTGGCATTGACTGCTAAAGAGCGACGAGCTGAGCAGCCCTAGTTAATCAACAACAACAACCAACTTCAGTAGACTGTGATCATCTTTTTCATGAATTTTCTTTTGCTGTAGAAAACCTTAGTTTCTCAGGTTATCACCAGTTAAGACTTCCCTATTTGCACTTTGATTGGTGGAATTTCTAGTATCAGTAATAAAAACATATTTACTGTATGATATGATGTCAATTGTGTAGCTCCGTGTGGTTTCCGGAATCTCCGAGGAGACTGGAAAGAATAGGAATACTGCAACCTCTGGCACGTCATAAGTGGTGACTAATATGAGGTTGTGCAAGGGGTTGGTTACGTATAATCATGTAAAACAAATTATTGCATGGTATGCAATCACCGCTGCAAGAGCACATGACTGCTTTAATGAGGCTTCCTGTAAGGGGAACAGCCACACTGGTGGCTCCATCTTACATAAGGATCAAAAAAGAACAAAAAATGTAGACACTTTTCACTATGTTATGCATTTTGATATCACTGCTGTAAACAGTTTTCAAAGAATTCTTTGTTGATATCATTTGTGTGCATAACTTCCACAAAATTATAATTTATATCATCAATAAATGCTACATTAAGACTAGAGATATCATCAGCCGTGTTGTGCTTCTCATTTACAGCCTGACGAACTGACTTTTGATGAGGGTGATACATTATATATCCTGGATAAAAAAGACTCTGAATGGTGGAAAGCCAAATGTGGAGCTAATATAGGCCTTATACCTAGTAATTATGGTAAGAATAAATTAACAAAATCCTTTGTTTAGCCAGAGCATTTATCCAGAAAGCAAAGTCAGTAGTACATTTAAAAGTACATTAGTAAATTTCTTAAACCAGCAGGCACATATGATTTAGCAGAGTCCAGATTTATGCCATTTACTTGTTCTTGAAATACAGCTCTTCCAGGTATATCTTTGTCTGGCCTGAATTTACAACCTTTTTTAATGAATCAAACACTCCTACCTTATGTTCCATTTCAGTGCAGAAATTGAGCATAAGCAATTCTGATTTTCTTGTGTCTGGTCTTATTTACATATTTCTTTGTTAAATCAGTTCTTCCTTTCATGAATAGTTGATGAAAACACAGAATCTATTGACTACCCTTTACATGATGCAGCCAAAAGAGGCAACATGGACTTCATGCGAGAGTGTCTCCAGAACCAGGTATGGTCTGAATATCTCATGTTATTTTCATAATTTATTCACTAGATATTTTTATTACCTATTTATTGCAGTGAGAAATGGGAGTTGATGGGAATAAAAAAGGAATTTTCTCTTCTCCATCACTTAGTTATTAATGAGTAGGAGAAATGGCCAACTCATTGCCCGCAATAACATGGTCAGCTTTTACCAGGCGCAACTTACGTATACATGTACTTGCACAGATGTAGCCCACTATTTAAAATAATGAGGAATCCTCTTTTGCAACATACTGGATAGTCTCCTTTTGGCTGCTAAGTCCCGCATTCTCTTCAACAGCAGAAGCTGTGTAGGACATTTTTAATAAAGGCCTCTTCAGGACTTGGTCGACGTTTTTGGGTTTTCTTCAAATCTACAGTACATCATGTCTACATTATTTGGTTTTCTTCTTGCACAAAAGACAAAATTTCTTCGTCATTCAAAAACTGAAAACCAGAATCATTATCATCTTCTAGCATCTTTGTCATAGACAGTAGTTTCATTTCCTCCTTTTTTTTTCCCAAGCAATCTTTCCAAGCCTTGTTGAGGTGAAAGCTAAAATATAGCAGCAGTTTTTCAGTGGATACCACACTAACCAGCCAACAATGTTTCTTGTAAGCAGTGATCCATTGGTTGAATCAGTGCTGTCATTTGGAGGCAGAAAAAATTTTTTAAAATTTTGCATAAAGCATTCAATGTATCCGTCTCTGGATGAGGATAACATTGTCCAGTAAAAGAATTACTTTTCCAGTTTTCTTTTCTTGTTCTTTCAAACCTCTTCACATTTGGGATGAACTGATTTGTATACCAATCAAGAAAATATTTCACTATTCATCCCAAGCACTTTCTGTGCTTTGTAGCACAATGGGAGACATGTCAATTCTTTAGAAAAGCACCTGTACTTCCACTGGCATTCGCTTGTTACTCTCTCTTTGCACTTTTTTAAAACCCAGGGGCAGCTGCTTCGCGCTGAGGTGCAAGTGATTTTTGAGGCAATGATTTTCCAGTACCCTACATTGAGTGAATAACCTTCTTTTTCCAAAAAAGCCAAGAATGTTTTCTTTAAAATTTTCAGAGTTGCATTGCTAGATAAAGTAATCTCCAAGTATGCCAGACGAGAATTTAAAGTTTCTTAACCATCCCTGGCTAGCCTTAAAGGTCAGGAGGAAAACCGTCAAGTTGATTGTTGAACTGAAGTGCCTTTTCACACAATAGAGATGGCAGAGATAGGTTCCCCTTTGCTTTTCTCACAAACCATATATACAAAGCCTCTTCCAATTTCAAATCTTTCGCATTTCTCATGTTTTTCTTCTTCGAGATGCAAAAAAACTCATAATTTTATCCTTGTTACTTTTGATGTCAGAGACGGTAGCTTTCCCAACATTGAAAATCCTCGCAAGTGACGACACAGTTTCACCTTTTCCTAGTCTCTTGATAATTTTTGTTTTCGTTTCAATTGACAAAACATTGCGGTTCCTTTTATATGCTTAAGGCTTACTGGAAGATGCCATATCGCACAGAGAAATACTTGTACACCAAAATTATTCTGCTGTAGTAGCAGACACAATTATTTTAAGTTGAACTGTCTGTTTAGCCACTGTTCTGCCTAGAACGCACATGTACACTGGATTGGTAAACCAGATATTAACTGACTTTATGATCTAACTGACTTCCTGTATGTAAGCGACCGTCCATTAGCCCATCCCATTGTCTACAAATTGTTCGCACACATTTGAAGCTTGCCGCATCAAAAGATTCAGAAATGTAGTCTAACGTGACTGGTGGCAATTGATTTTTTTTTTCTGGAAAAAGTGTTCGGATAATTGGATGTTCGGATAATTGGGGTTCGGATAAATGGAGTTTTACTGTATAAGCATGTCATTTTTTTCTTTATAAAGCAATATCACTATCTGTAGGGGAAAAAAACTTATTTTGTGTAACCTGTTACAGTAAGCAGTTATGCTTCACAATTTTATTTAATATGGTAGAGAAAGTCCGCTGGGAGGATAACATTAGACAGTCTTTGAAAGACCGAGGACTAGAATGGAACCAAGCCAGGAGGAAGACAGCCAATAGAAAAGTATGGCGCTCTCTCTTACAAACCTCTACACCCTACAGTAGAAGAGGAACGAATAAGTAAGTAAGTAAGTAGAGAAATACAAGTTTTTCACAGCATACTAAAGTATATATTTTTTCTTCTTCTTCTTCTTCGTCCTGAAAAGGACGTTGGTTGCGTTGTGTCCGTTTACAGCGAAGCTGCGATATTTGCGCCTTTCGGCCGACACATCCGACTTCAGCACAGCATTTTTGGGACCGGGTTAGCCTTCCCTCTTCGATCCCTACTCACTCAGCCAGACTGCAGTGATGCAGCCTGTTTCCAGGACCACCACTTGGAGGTGGAGTAGTGTCTTGGTCAGCTCAGGTTTGCTGACCCTGACACAAGCAGTCTAGCTATGGGTCGCTAACTGCATTTCTCACTGTTGACGCGTCTTGAGGTCCCTATAGTATATATAAGATTTAAGAGTTTTGTGTAACATTTTAGTAAGCAGAGAAAAACTTCACAATTTTTTCACAACATATTCAGTCAAGATGAGCACCACATTTTGTATATCATTTCAAAGTTTGTGAAGAAAGAATTTAGTCATGTGTAATGTACTGTAGAATGTAGAAAAGGCTCCACAATTTTATATAATATGCTATAGAATATGGAAATGTCTTCACAGTTTTAACATGTAAGGAGTTCTGGTAACAATAAATAACTTTTCAATATACCTGATTTACAGAAAAATGCAAAATACATTTAATGTGGTAAAATTATTGATTACTGTTTTTTTAAGATGTTTCCATTTTATGTCTCTTCAGATTGTCTGCTGTCAAATGGCATTGCTTAAAGTTAGTTGCTTATCCTTTACAGGACGTGGCAATCAGCCCCGGCTTTTATTGGCTGTTTGTGATTTTTCTAGGCAATTTTGTTCATTCAGTAGTTTGCCATTGCTTTCTGAACGGTACGGCGCTTATACCATTGTTAAAAATCCACACAAAGCGATTTGCTACCAAACCGCCTGCAGCAGGTTTCGAACCTGGTATATCTGGATTATGAAACTGCGTTCATATCCATTAGGCCACAGACGCATTGCTTACGAATGTCAAAAATGATCTTAGATGGAAGCACTAACCTTTTCACAAATGTCAGTTTGATGTTGAACATTAAACCTGATTGTCTCAGAATATGACATCTCAGACAAACTGTCTTCATATACACTCAGATTTCACTATATTTTTCTCTTTTTTGTGTTTCCCCACCATTACAGTGGGTTTTTAAAAATATTTTTTGTGCAATACCAGTATCTAAGAATATTGAAGCTTTACTGATCTTATCTTGCAGCTCGCATGTTATATTACTTGGAAGGTGATCATTGATTTATGTGAAATATTCATTCACTCATCACCCTTATCCCTGAGGAGCATACGCCTTCAACAAACGTATGCCAAGTCTTCTTGTCCCGTGCCATCTGCTCAAGGTCTTTCCATTGTCTTCTTCATCCCCTTCATGCCTGTCTCCAGTTGTCTTTTCCGTGTGTTCTTTGGTCTCCCTCTATCTCTTACCTTGGGGTTCCAGAACAAAGACGGCCTGATAATGCTGTCAGCAGGTTTCCTCAGTGTGTGTTCTATCCATCTCCAGCCCCTTCTCATCTCTTGTTCTATGGGCACTTGTCTGGTTCTTGGCATCACTTCCACGTTAGTGATAACTTCAATCCTTCAATTCTATGCAAGCACCCATTTTTGAAAGTCTATTGGTTATTTTCCAAGCCATACAACATGACTGACTTGACATTTGAATTGAATGTTCTTGTTTTTGTGTTGGGCTCGATTTGTTTATGTATATTTCCTAATGCAATGAAAGCTCCTCTATCCTTTTGTATTCTTATTTTGATATCATTGTCTGTCCCTCAAACTGTCTTTATTGCTGCCAAGGTATATGAATGATTCTACATCTTGTAGTAGTGTTTCTTCAAGTGCAATATTGTTATCATTTCCTGCATTTATTTTCATTACTTTGTTTTCTCCCAGTGTATTCTCAGATCCACTTGCTGTGACAGTTTAATGTAGGATGTGAAGAAAGTGGATAGATTTTATATCATATTTATTGTAGGTGGAGAGGAAATTCAGTTTTGTTTAGAATGTTATTGTATGTCTTCTTATTGTGAGTGGCTTCCTAGCACAGTGGTCTATGGTTCGATCCCCAGATGAGGCGGGAATTTTTTAGGCCACAAACGGCTCCTGGGTCGACCCAGCCCCAAATGGGTACCAGAGCAACTCTAGGAAGGTTAAGGCGGCCGGCGTGATGCCGACCACATCACCCCTAGTGTGCCGACGGTCAAGATAATATGGGCCTAACACCATATTCCCAATATGCCTCAATGGACGTGTAACGGATTCCTTTTTTTTTTTTTTTTTTTTCTTATTGTTGTTATTTCACTAGGGTTGCTGAGCTTATTGCTGTTTCGCAGCCAGTGACAAGTTCAAGAATTTACATGTTTTCTGTAGCTGCTGAATGGTGCTGTATAAAGTGTTTGGGATTGTTTGGGGAGTATGGCAATATCTTTCTTCTTTCTGTTTTTGAGTCCTGGGCAAGTGAGCAGCACTTGTTGAACTGTCTCATATGGATGAGAACATTTGCTGAAATTAGGCTAATGTGTAGGGTTTAATTTAAGTGCTTGTAGAGTCTGGTGTGTTCTGTTCTCAGTTTGAAGATTATGCTCACCTGCATGCGTCGTAGGTTGTTGTTGTTGTGGTCAGTTTTTTTATTGGAATTGTGTGTATAAGAAGACTTCAGAAATCTGTGTAACATTATACAGTGTATAGAGATAGACTTCACTGTTCAGTTTAAGTCAGTGGTTCCCAAACTGGCATGATGCTGAACAGTTTGAGAACCACTGAGATGTATGTTGTTGCAGTATGTACTGAAGATTAGGTCATTTCTTTTCTTTTTTTTAAAAAATATTTTTTTAAAACTTCAGGTGTCAGTGAATGGATTGGACAAGGCTGGGTCAACTCCACTCCACTGGGCTGCCCATGGTGGTCATATTGATTGTTTGAAGACGTTGCTAGATATTCGGAACTGTGAGGTTAATGTGCAGGTACTAAGTGGGCCCATTAAACAGCTGTTGTATTTTAGAGTGGATCTTACATGTTTCACCATAATTAATTCCAGGTTTTGTATTTGCTTTCTCTAATTGTCATTCTTTTTATTTTCATCTAGACCTGTGTTTTCATCTTGATCTCATGTGAATTAATTTCAGAGACATTATTATTTTTTAATATTTATTCTTAATATATGCCCTACTAATATTTGGAGATCAGGAGAAATCAAGTCCAACACAATATAATAATCTTGAACTCATATGTCAAGTCAGTCCTATTGTGTGGCTATGAAACATGGATGACCAAAAAAAAAAACAATAAACATAAAGTAGAAGAATTGAAATGTTATGACATCAGTGTGGAACTGATGACAAGTGCCAGTGGAACAAGAGATGAGAAGAAGATGCTGGCGATGGATAGGACACTATTGAGGAAAGCTGTTGATAGTATTACAAGGCAGTCTTTGTTCTGGAATCCCCTTGTAAGAGAGGTTGAGGTAGACTAAAAAACACACGGAGAAGAGAACTGGAGACAGAAATGAAGAAGACGGGGAAAGAACTTAAGCTGATGTCACGTGACAGGAAGGACATGGCATGTGTTGTTGAAGGCCTATGTCACGTGACAGGAGGACTAGGCATGTGTTGTTGAAGGCCTATGCTGCTTGTGGAACTAAAGGGTATTGATTGATTAATGTGCCCTAACTATATCTTCTCTGCTGTTATTGAAGATGCTGTTAATTCCTGTGTATTTTGTGATTTCTGCTTTAGATGTTTTTTTTCTTTCTTGTCTTAAGATGTTTCTTCCCCGGCATTATCCCTTGAAACATCTTAATTGACAGTCTTTTTTGGTGCCAATTTTTGCCATGTCTGTAACCGATTAAAGTGATCATTTGACTGCTGTGTCTTACTGTTTATCTTCATTCACTAACATTACTGCTGAGATCCCTATATTCTTCTTCTTCTTCTAATTTTTGCCTCTGACTTTGATCTGTTCCTTGTATGGCATTTAAATTCCTAATCTTAGTTTTGTTGTTGTTTATCTTCATGGCTGCTGCTGCAAATTTTTTTTTTTTTTTTTTCATACCTGCTGATGTAGCTATTAGACTTCATCTGTCTGTTGTCTTTTGGGCATTAATATGATTATTGTTTTAAAAAATGCTACAATAAAGACATGAAAAGCTTTGTACTCAGGAGGTCTTTGAAGATAAGCAGATAATCAGGGTTAATGTTAGAAGAGAAGATTGATGGCACAGAGAAAACATGAAGATATAGACAGTTGAAACCTAATGTGTTCCTGAAAACATTTAGAGGAGGGAAGACTTAGAAATTCACATTTTGAGAGAATAAACAATATAATGATATCTTTTGTTCTTAATGTAAAATGTTACGCAGGATACACATTTTGTGAGAATAGACAATATAGTGATATCTTTTGTTCTTAATGTAATTGATGTAAAATTATACGCAGATGGCAGAAGAACAGTTTTATAGGAGCATAACAACAGATATGAAAGGAACAGAGAAGACATGGAAAGTCCTTAAATGGATGGCACAGCACAGGAAGGCTTCATGTGTTTATTGAATATCAGTGTCCTAATGTTTCCTTCCAGCTTCTTTTGCTGTCATGCTGTTGCCAGTTTGACTGTTCCATCCATTATGGTTTTCACTATTACACATGTGCCGTTTTTAAATATGCAACATACATTTTGATTTTTAACTGTAATCTTTTAAATTATTTTTGTTGTCAGTTTTTGGTGGGGTTTTGTTTAGTTTGGACTTATTTGTAGGAATTTGTGTGCATACACTTGGTATTAATTTAGGTATAGTTGATATCTTGTCAAAGAATATATTTGTAAAAGTGAATTAAGTCATTTCATTTATTTTCATCAAGGTAATGTTCTGTTTTGCCCTGTGTAGTTTCCAGGTGTAGAAACATGGACAATGAATAAGCAATTGGAAAAAGAATGTAGACTCTTGAGATGTGGATATATAGAAGAATGGGGCACTTCTCATGGAAAGAGAAGAAAACAAATAAGGAGGTCCTACAAAATCTAGGTATGAAAAGAGAACTAATGAGGGAGATCAAAGTTAGGCAGCTAAAAATACTTTGGCCACATAAAAAGGCATAACACCTTTCAGAAGACCATAATAGAAGGGGGAGTTGAAGGCAAATGTGCAAGGGGAAGACAGCGCTATAAGTGGGAAGATAACATCAAGAGATGGACAGGAAAGAGTCTGTCAGAGTGCACCACCAAGACAAGAGACAGAAGATGGAGATCCATTACAGCCAACCTTCGTTGTGGAGATGGCAGCTGATGATGATGATGATGAGTTTCCAGGGGTCTCTGATGAGACAAAGAAAAAATAGGACTACTGCACACTCAGGCATGTTGTTTGAGGTGACTAATATGAGGTAAGTCATGTGGCTGGCAACTTAATCATGTAAAACAGATTGCTACTTACCACTGCTGGAAAAGCATGTGAATGTTTGCTGCAGGCTTCCTTGTAAGGGGACCAGCTGCAGTGGTGGCTGCATGCTCAATAAGGAAGGCAAAGGAAAATAATGATGAATTTTCTGTTTTAGTGAAAGAAGCCATGTCTCAGAGCCATACAATAGGACTTCTTCTTCTTCTTCCGTCCTTAGCCACCGATCGTCAAAGCAGTCAGTGGCCATTACGCCTAGTGGCGTCTTAGGGCAACAGCAGATAGGTTTTCTTTGCCATTGTTTCCCATCACGCCTAATGGCGTCTTTAGGGCAACGGCAAATCAATCCATTTGCTGTTGTTTCCGTAATGGAAGTGACTGGCAAATGGGTGATCAGCCCGTTGTGATACAATAGGACTGACTTGACATTATTTCATTTATTTTAGTAAAAGTAATTTATAATTTATTTATTTGTTATGTTTCAGAACAAGCTAGGAGACACACCTCTGCACTCAGCTGCCTGGAAGGGGCACTCCGAGGCTATTAGAATGTTATTAGAAAAAGGTATGGGGCCTTATATTATCTAGATCAGGGCTTCTTAACCTGTGGTCTATGGACTCCTTGGAGGGTCCATATACATAGCCTAAAAACTTGAATTTAATGGTAACCAACAGGTTTATTTGGCCAATTATCATAGATTTTTTAATTTAAAGAATTATATTCTTTTTACAGGTTGATTTTGTACTTTAGTACAACTGTATGTAAGATTAATGATTTTTATTTGTAATAAAATGTATTATCTATGTGACGAAAGTACTGAGATTCTGTCTTTCAAATGGCCCATGTCTTTTTCTCCTTGCATTTTGTTCACTATTTTTGGAGGGATTACAGAAAAATCCTTCTCCATGTTTCTTCTCCTTCTATTATTTACGTTTTTTTTTTCAAGATGAGATCACGATGGAGTTTGATCTATGTGTTTAGAATGGGGGTGTAGGGAATTAGACAGTATTTTTCTAGAAGAAAGATTATAGATGCTAGATCAGGATTTGCACCAGTGTCCTTTTTTTTTAAAGATATTGCGTGGCCATATACGCATTTTTCGGGAGTTAAATTATTTGCGGCCATTTTTGCTTCATTTCCGCAGTATAGGGCTAGGCTTAATCTCGTTTCTTTGTCTAAAACCCATGCACGTTACATCAGAACGATCTAAGGTTCTGATTGGCTGAGAGCTAACTGCAGTTGAAATGCAGAGCTCTCATTGGCTTTAGAACCACGCCGCGCATATGACGTCATGAAGTCGGCGCGTGGGGGTCTTGATTATAAAAAGGCCTATATTTCATAGCTTCTTTCTCTTTTAATGAAAAAATTGCCAAGCTGGGTGCCAGAAGCAAATTGTCGATTGCCTTCAGTTGGACATTCGAGATTTGGTAAGCATGAATTTTTGCGTGAGGACTTTATTTAATTTTTCTAGTCCTAGCCGATCATTTAAGTTTCTTGGGAAGTTTTAGTTTAACGTTAATTCTCATCGGCAGAGCCATCAAATACGATCTTAGTGATAGACTTGAGAAACTTTATAGGTCCATTTAATTCCTTGTTGAAGGAATAGCGGCATGGTTTAAAAGTTGAGATATCACCGCTTTGTATTATTGCAAAGTCGGTCGGGAGAGAAACTCGCATCTGCGAATCATATGTATTTACAGAATAGTCGGGAGCGTGTGTAATGTGTATTTTTATTTGTGATTTTAGTGAGAGTATTGATGCTCGCTATTTATATAGTTACGCATATATCTGTGGACGGAAGTGATAGAGGTATTAATTGGAGCACGTGTGTGCTATCAGTAATGAATATGTATGCAGGAGCGCGTGGTTGAAAAACTGCGGCACCACGTGGCTGAACTACGGGGTTTTCAATTTGATAATCGGGGGTTATGTATAACTTTTGACGGCAGGTAGATGCTAGCGTAAACAGGATTATATGTTATTGATTGTGCATTATTGTTCTGTGAATTCAGAAGATGGGAGAAGTAATTTTAAAGGGAATTATTTTGTATTACATTTTGAATGTGATTACTATTATTGACGGGAATTTTAGGAATTCCTAGAGAGGGCTAGTTTTAGTTGTGTTAAACATTACGGCATTAGTGTCAGCGTAAGAAGTAGGCCACAGTACGTCTGCCCAGACGGGCCAGTGAAAATATTGTTGTTGCTCGGAGTTAGTCAGGCAGAACAAGCGATCTGGGTTAGCCAATGTTTACTTTGTAGGCTCAGGTAGAGAGGGGAGTTACGTGGTGAAGAGTAAGGAAGTTAATTGTTATTTGAAATGTATTATTATGGTTTGTTTAGCTGTTGTTTTGTTTTGTCTAAAACAGCAGGTACCGGCTTTGTGGGAATGAGAGCGGAATTTTGAGACCACAAAATTTCTTCCACGGCAAAGTTGGGGCATTCGCAGAACCGCAAGGGTTTTACGTTAGTTGCCAGTAGTGGAAGGAGAGGAAGAAAATACGTTTTCCCAGCCAGGGGAAGACATTTTCCAGCGAATAGGATTTTTGTGGATAAATCCTGAGCTCTGACGCTCGTTACACACGCAGATTTGGCAGGCTGCCGCGTTGTGGTAATTTTATGTTCGCTTCTTCACGGCCATAATAAAGCCGACGGCCCAGTTATAGGTACTCGGGCAGGTAATTTCAGAGTGGTAGAAGTCCGCTACAGTTCCAGTCCAGAATCCAGTGGGGTTCTGTTAAACCTCAGTCATCAATTCCAGAGTTAGTGGAGAGAGAGAGGGTAAACATTCTCTCTACTGAAGTCAGCACAGATAGGCAGAACTGTTAGTTTTGGTGAATCATAGCAGAGGACAGCTGCTGAAGTTTAGAGGTGCAGTTAGTTGTGTTCAGGAGATTCCAGGATAGGCTGTGTAGAACCGAAGTCTGTGCAGAGATTGTGTAGTCACTTCGCCGTCGTTCCAGCTATCAGTGGACTTAGAGTTAGAGTTAGAATTTAGAACAGCTAGTTTGGAGTGTAGGCGACATCAAGTGCAGTGTAGTTCATTTCAGTTAACCTTACCTTCTTTCTCCATACAGGTTGCAATTGTGGGAGAAGGGTTGGGGTTGATGCATTTTTAACTGTGCTTGATTTTGTTTTCAGGTGTGCATCCTCGCACTTTATGTATATGAGTTGTTTATAGGTGTATAATAAACTTGTATAAATTGTAGCTGGCATCAGTCATTTCCTTTAGTACAGTAGCTATATGTTGTCTGTACCTTGGTGTTTGTGAATCTTAATTGAACCTTATCCCATAGGGTAGTTAGAGGTGGTTCGAGGCCATAGCAATTTAAACGTCCGAAGTGGCGAGGAAAGAATCAACCTCGGTTCTCAACCTCGGAGCCAATGGTCTCAACTTTCACATTTTGCACTATATTTCTATCTGAATCTATCATTTCAGTCTTTCTTCTTACTATTGTCTTGTCACTATATGTAGACAGTCTCTAGTCCTAAATCCATTTCGTGACAATCTAGACCTCTCATCAAGTATTTTCATTGTGTCTTGCATCTAACTGTGATAGCAAGTATGATATAGTGTAGTATGTTACTTCTTCCTGATGCTTAGCAGGCCATTCCTTCATTCTTTTCCACATCTTCATAATCTTCATTTCTGACTTAAAAATTTTTTTTTTTGCTTCCTCTCTTTCTCTGCATAATTTGCTATATATTTTATGAAACGACCTTTCTTTACTCAACCCTAGTGCAGTTAAAATCTGCTTCTAATTTGTACACTCATTTCTGACTTATATGTATGTATAAAGTTACCGGTTTATCCAGGTTATACATCAATTTAGATTGTCATGAAAATTGCATACGTTAGTTAGGACATGTTTGTGCACCACATGAAAATTACACTCGTGGTGTGTTGGTCAGGTACTCTGGTGACTTGCGTACAAGATTACTGATCCAGATATAAGGGGAGAAGACTGAAATACAGGATGTTTGAAAAGTCACTGCCATTTAAAATTTTTATTTCTTTACCGATAGTCAACTAATTTATGTGAAACAAATGTTAAAATGAAGGCAGTTAACTGCCATGTTATTACATGAAATTTTATTTCACATTAACACATTAACTACCTAATTGAAAAACACACTGTGGCCGAATAAAAATTGTTTCCCATTTTCATCCTGTAAGTGTTTGCACAAAGTAAGCTGTAGTTTTTGTAATTGTTTACATATTTTTATGAATTACACGTCATTTTAAAGATAAATGAATGTACTATTACAATAAGCACCATTTGTAACTCTAATAGAGGTTGTTGCTATTTAACGGCTGTCCGATGGCCGAGGACTTGCAATATTTTCACAATTATAACTGTTTGCGCCCCATCTCTATCAAAATCACTATTTCAATCAATGTGCACACCGTTTTCACTCTTGTCCTCGTCGTTAGATCTATCAGTCAATTGTTGAATTACGTTTCTAGCCTATTCAGCCGTTAGACGAGATGTACAAGCATTTTTTGTGGTCCTATCACTAGTTGCTATGGTAAACAGTTTTACACGATTTGGTAACTAGCCCAAAATGCTGAAAAATATGAACATAATATCAATTTTCCAGCGTTCAACAACAACCATGCTTTGGGAATTTGTTTTCCGGTGGCAGCTTAAAATCTTGAACCAGATCAGAAAGTGTTTCAGTACATTTTTCATTCGTTTTATTACTAAAATTAGATCGACGCTCTGAGCGGCTCGCGGTCCAAATGATAGGATTTCAAAAGCCGGTCCCACCGGCTCGCGGTAGTTAATGTGTTAATATTCACAACTCAACATGAGATCCAAAATGTTATTTCACATTAATATTCACAACTCAACATGAGATCCAGTCTGTTCAAACATGATTTCATTGTGGGCAGCAGTTTTTACTGCCTCTTGTAACATCACTTTATTGACCTTTTTAGATTTTATTTCATTTTAGGAATGAAATAAATAAAACTTGTTTATCAAATGACAGTTACTGTCCTTGTTTTAACTATAGTTTCATGTATATCCAATAGATACAGGTGAGGTGTATATCCAATAGATACAGGTGAGGATATAGACATTAAAAAATAGGAAGTTACTTTTCAATCTTCTTGGATCCATAGCCGCTGTCTGTCAAAACAGTCAGTGGCCTTTCCAATCACCCGGTAGATATACTATCTGAAGACATTGCTGGAAATTGGACCTGTGAGGTTAATATGCAGGTCGAAAGGGGACCTAATAAAAAACCACTGCATTTTAGAATGGATCTTAAATAAATAATGAAGGAAACCTGAGTCCTGTGGATAGTAAATAAATAAAGGTAATTAACAGGTACTCGTTGGACATAAAGGATGGCACTAGACAACAGAAAAAGAAAATGTAAGTGATAGGCTTACCGGAAATTGAACCTAGGACCAACCAAACGGCGCCATCGTCTTGCTGTGACAGTACATCGTGAATGGACGCTCGGCCAATTTTGCACCCCAAGGAAATAAGTTCACAGATTTGTTTGTGAGTTTGCATAAAGATGCAATCGGAAGTATTACGGACATATCTGAAAGAAGTCATGCAAGGCGATGGCGCCGTTTGGTTGGTCCTAGGTTCGATTCCCAGTAAGCCTATCACTTATATTTTCTTTTCTGTTGTCTAGTACCATCCTTTATGTCCAACGAGTACCTGTTAATTACCTTTATTTATTTAGAATGGATCTTATTCTCTTCATCTGGAGCATAAGATGTTGAAACATTTTCAGCAATTGGACCTGCCTTGTTCAGGTCACCATAATTAATTCCAGGTGATGCAGCTTAAGGTGCACACATTATGAGAAGAGAAAATTTAGAGAATCAGGTAACAACTGTTAAATTAAGCTTAGAGATGGGAAGAGGAAAAAAGAGAAATATCTCGATAACCTGACCACATGACATGGGAGTAGACTGATGACACAGCATGATTCAAGTCAGCAGACGCCATAAGAAATGGACAGACATGATTTCAGTTGGCTGGTGCTGGAAGTTGATAATGATTTATAGTGATAGTTTATTTGTGTATAATCTCCCTAGGGGCACGAGTAGACCTTCAGAATAATGAGGGCAAGCTTCCAATTGACTTGACCAAGGATCCTGAAGTAGCTGCACTCCTTCGACAAGCAGGTACTGTTTTTTTTTAATGTGATATACTTAAAAAGGTAAAGGTAGTACCGTAACTGATACTGCTATAGGGGAGTGAAGTGCTAGAGATTTCACTATACTATAAGATGGGGGGGGTGACAAGTTTTCTTCCCTGCTTGTGCCTACCCTAACTCTTGAGCAGTTAGGTACTCATTTACAGCCTGGTAGACTGGAGCATGACACTAATAGGTTTCGATCACGGAAGCTGGTATCTTCGCTGTGAGAGGAAAGCGTTGTAACTGCTTAGCCAAGCGGACGCTCTCGAAGACTATAATATTTATAAAATAACGTGAAAAAAAAAATTTGGGCTGATAAGAGATGAGTAGATGTGCAACAAGGCAAACATAACTTGCACATCTCCCACTCTTACAGATAGGAGAGATTGAAGGAAAGCATAAGAAGAAAAATGTAGATAATAAGAACACAGAATCTAAACAACTTTTCAAAAATGAAGAGGTCTTTAGCAAGATGGAACGAGTTAGAAACCCCTGGGCTCATTGATCTTCAGAAGCGGGCATTCTTACAGAGAAACCCGTTAGGGAATAGTAAGTCTTTTAACCTTTAGCATGCTGCGGTCGACATATGTCGACCGAGGGTAAGCACGCTGCGGTCGACATATGTCGACCGCAGCGTGCTACGTTTTTTAGCATTAGAATGTGTGTACACGTGATCTCACCCCCGGATGTTAAGTTTTAAACTTATCTGAGAGAGAGTTAGCTTCCGTTTCCGATCTTTTTAAGTAATGGGTGCATCCGCGTTTATTTTCTGTGAATTTTTAATCGAAATGAATCGGCATCGAACACGCGGCCATTTTCGCTCTAATTTTATTGGATTCTGACGCCATGCGGTGGGGATGAGATTTTTGTCATTATAAGCGCTAATATCGGTTCTCAGAATATGGTTGATGACAGAGATCGAAACGAAAGTAGAATGTCATTGCTAGTATGTAAAAGTTTAGGGGTTAGGATTAGATTTATCGGAAAGATTTAGGGTTACGGCCGAATGTCATTGCTGACATGGGCGTTTGTTGCTTTGCTACTGATGATGGGTGTAACGAAAAGATCGTCATTTGATTTGTATTGGTCAAATGACTTTCATTGAGATGCAAGAGATAATTTAGATATGGACACTTCGTTTGTTGGTTATTTTATTTTATTTTTTTTTAAATTTTAAAATAAAAATAAAAAATTTTTTTTATTTTTTAAATTTTTTAATCGTTTTTTTTCATCTTTCCTATCACATCTAACATGTACACAAACAAATTTTATATCATCAGATTCACCATTCATTTATTTATATAAATTCCAAAAATTATAGCAATTGACCAAGAAACACAAAAACTATAGTCATTACAAATCACCCACTATAAAAACGGGGCATTGTGAAAAAGAATGCAGCTGCAGGGGAAGTTTTCTGGAAGAGAATGCAGCGTGCTAAAGGTTAATGACGGTCGAAAACCTCGACGAAGACCGTTAAGCCTTTATCTTGATATGCTTAGCTTCTGAATTCTGGGTAATTTTCTGGTAAAAAGGATAATAGTGCTAATGTTTTAAGAATTGATAGCTTTTAACATTTGTGCTTCACTTAGATTTTTCTTGCTAGTAAAACAAGTGAAATAATGTAACGCATAGCGATTTCATACCAGATATTCTATTAAAATGTTAAATCAGCCACCCGTATAGACAGTAAACTGATAGTGAAGGATATATACAACGTTATATTTCATTTGTGCATATTTGTTATAGTGTCTATTATTTTAATCATATACAGCAAAGCCGACTGCCTAGATGAAGTTATCATGCTCGGAGATTTTAATGCCAGAGTTGGAAATGACCATGCTAGATGGGGTGGAGTTATCGGAAGATATGGAGAAGATACTCTCAATGACAATGGAGAGCGACTCCTTAGATTCTGCAGTGAGCAGAATCTGATCATTACAAACACAAAGTTCCCCCATAAGCGCATACATGCATACACTAGATGTGAACCAACAAAGAATGAGAAGTCAGTGATCGACTATGCCATTGTTCGGAGAAGCTCATTCAAATATGTCCGAGATGCAAGAGTCTGGAGGGGGCCAGAGATTGGAAGTGATCACTACCTGCTAACAATCAAACGAACAACTGAAAGAGTTGCTCAGCCTAGGAACTGCTCAACATCACGCAAGAAACCAAGTAAACGAGCAGGAGAAATGAGCATTAGGACCTACAAGCTGAGAGAGCCAGAAATTAAGACCAGATATCAGGGGCTTATTGCTGCAGCGGTGAGCAACACAGAAGAACAACCTGATGACTTGGAAACCCTCTGGATTAAATTCAAGGATATCATAAAGACAGCTGCTGCAGAAGCATGTGGTGAAGTCCGACTTGGGAACCAGAGAAAGAGGACACCTTGGTGGACAGAGGAAGTCAAAGAGAAAATAAGAGAGAAGAAAATGGCATGGAAACAATACTTAGGAGCTAAAAACACAACAGGACAAATGGAAAAATATAGAGAATGTGTGACACTCAGAACAGAAGTAAAGAACAAAGTGCTAGCAGCAAAACAGAAGTCCTGGGAAGAATTTGTAGAAAAGCTAGAAAAAGATGCACAAGAAAACCAGAAATTGTTCTATAAGACCCTAAAGAACATGAGGAAGGAAAAACAATGCCCTCTCAAATTTTAAAAAGGACAAGCAAGGCAAATTGCTTACTGCCCCGAAGGAAGTAATGGAAAGATGGAAAGAATATTTCTCAGAACTCCTTGATGGTGAGCAAGGTCAAACATCAGAAATGATAACCACTAGCACAGAAGAGGAAACCAATGGTGATGAAGATGACATAAAGATGGAAGAACTGAAGGCAGCACTGGAGAAAATCAAGATGGGCAAAGCAGCAGGGCATGATGATATAACACCAGAAATGGTTAAGTACATGGGAGCATCAGGCGACCTGTTACTCTTAAGGGTCCTACAGGCAGCATGGTGCAACAAGACCATACCAAAGGATTGGGAGATCGCAATCATAACACCAATTTTCAAAAAGGGTGACAATCGACAGTGTGGAAACCATAGAGGCATATCCCTTCTCAGTGTCCCTGGAAAAATCTACTCTAGAATCCTAGAGCAGAGACTCCGATGTCTAGCTGGGCCACAATTGGATGAGGTCCAGTGCGGATTCCGAGCAAACCAAAGTACTCAAGACCTAATCTTCACACTCAGACAGCTGAGTGAAAAGGCCCTTGAGTATAAGAGTGAGATCCATCTTTGTTTCATAGATCTGGAAAAGGCGTTTGACAGGGTCCCTTGGAGCAAACTTTGGGACTGTTTGGCAAGGAAGAATATTCCAGCACCTCTGATTCATGCTATACAGAGCTTCTACAAGTCTTGCAGAAATTATGTGAGGACAGCAAACCATAAGTCAGAAGAGTTCAGGACCACCACTGGTGTAAGACAAGGTGATATCCTATCACCTTACCTCTTCATACTCCTTATGGACGATGTCATCAAGGCATGTAAGGAGAGAACAAGAAAGTATTCAGTGGGGTACTGGAAGATGAGACAGGTCTATATTTCAGAGCTGGCATTTGCTGATGATGTTGCCCTGATTGCTAAATCAGAGGCACATCTCCAATCCAACCTGCAAGTCTGGAAGGAAGAGCTGGAGAAGAGAGGGATGGTCATAAGCAGCTCTAAAACAAAATCCGTGGTGATATCACGAGAAGAAAGAAGACATCAGATTAAGCTGGAGAACAAGTCCTGGAGCAGGTCGACCACTTTAAATATCTCGGAGCTATTATAGACCGAAAGGGAGGCATCAAAGAAGAAATGGCCACTCGAAAAGCAGCAGCTGGGAGACTTTTTCAGGCCATAAATAGAGGATTCCTCAGCAAGAGAGAGGTTGGTAAGAAAACGAAGATGGCTGTATACCGCTCCACCTATGTCCCAGTCTTGACATATGGATGCGAGTCATGGGCAATGACTACAACCCATAAAAGCCAGATCCAAACCTCAGAAATGAGGTATCTGAGGAAGGTGGTTGAAGTAACAAGAAGAGACATGGTCCGCAACCAGACGATACGTCAAGGCCTAAAATGCCACCCCCTACAGACCCAAGTAGAACAGTCCCAACTAAGATGGTTTGGCCATGTCTGCAGAATGGGAGAAGATCGGCTACCACGACAAGCATGGGAAACAAAGAGCCAAGGATCCAGACCCCAAGGACGACCCAGAGTCCGCTGGGAGGACAATATTAGACAATCTTTGAAGGACCGAGGACTAGAATGGAACCAGGCCAGGAGGAAGACAGCCGATAGAATAGTCTGGCGCTCTCTCTTCCAAACCTCTACACCTCACGGTAGAAGGGGAACGACTAAGTAAGTAAGTATATACGGCAAAGCCAACAGATGCTGACAATTAATAGCGATTTAATGACAGGCGATCATTGTTTAGGCAGCGCATATGGACAGATTAAATAATAATTTTCATTGTACGCTGAAGCCGGCGAGCAGGGGCGGGCGAGTTAACATAACTCAGACCCGTCTGAACTCAGCTGCCAGTGGAATTTGTTGACGGGTAGGAGTAAGGAAACACCGTGTGCCTTTTAAATTTAATCAGGACTGACGGAGTGGAGAAGAGATCGTCTTGTCCCCGTCTGTGTGTGTAGATATAGGATTAGCATATTTTTTATATAAATGTTTCTTGTATTCTTCGCAGACCTGATCACAAGGCGGCCAGCGGTCTTTTTCTTTTTCCTTTTTTGGATTTGTTATTTTCTCCTTTTCTTGGCTGTGCGTCACCAATTTCATTTGTGAACGGGCACATGCCAGAGAGTATTGGAGGACAATAAATTTGCTTTTTTTAATAACTGGACTTACAAAACCCAGAGATATATATATTTTTACCAGCCACAAGTTGGCCGATAGAAGAACCATCATCAGCCTATGAACAAAGTTCTAGCAACCAGATGTTTTCCCAATACTGGAAGTATTTTTCCCGCTAAAGAGTGAACCTCAAGAACTCTCTCAGTTTTTTAACTATTTGTAATAACACTTATAGGAGACGCAACCATATTAGGCGTTCACCTCATGAACTAATTTCGGGGGATGGACTGGGGCCAATTTGGATCTGCGACAACTGGGGTGACAGAATATTAAGTGAATTAAATAATATATTCATGGAGTAATTCTATTACCAAGGGATATTACAGACCTACCATACCAGGCAATTAGGTAAGAGTGTGAGAGTGGCCACTGTTTGCAAGAGTGTGCGAGTATTTTCTTGTTTGCAGGGAAAACAATCCATATATCTGATTTGTCTAAAAGTTTGTTTATTTTACTGGGTCTCATAGAGTACCAATACTGTTCATTCTGTAACAGAGTGCTAACCTTCAACCTTTGGGTTAATAATTTTAGGGTTCTTTTCTCCATTTGGGGAGGGTGCACGTTTTCTGCTTTATTTCATATGCATGTAAATGACTCTTTGATCTTTTCCTTTAGATATTTTGATGTTGAGTTTTAATGATAATAAACTACAAAGAAACTTACCTTTGTGTGTTGGTCAGACCCATACCCATTTATCCTTAGTTTTCACATTTGTGTGTCTTGTTGTCACATAGCTGTGTGTGTAGGTTAACTTATCTATTCCTGATAGGGAGATAAAAGCTGTCTTGCAATAAAATACAGTCGTACGGATAGGCTGGAAGAGAGTACCTAATCACTCCAGAGACAGATTTTTTTCCTCAATTCTACCACCTGTGAAAAATCTATTTCTGTACCTTCTCACGTATCTGTCGACATCCACTCTATATACTCAGACGGGCAAAATAAAACAATTAACCTTCTGTACGCCATTGGGTTCTTTCCATCAGTTCCCTAGTCATGATCTTGTCGGATGGTTTTAATCCTTCTATTCTGTACAAGCACCCATTTATGAAAGTCTGCTACTTGTCCATAATGGTTCCCATTCTTATCCATGTTTCAGCTCTACACAGTAGACCTGCCTTGACATATGAGATGACTGTTCTTATTTTTATGCGAGACTTGATCTCATTTGATTTCCATATACTTCCCAATGCAGTGAAAACCCCTCCTGTCTTTTTATTTATTTTAATATCACTAACATTTCTCCAACTTTGTCTACATTGGCTGCCAAGATATTTTTATGAATCTACAACACGTAGGGGTGTTTTTCCGGATGCAACCTGGCAGTCTTATTCTGTGATAATTAGCTGCGAACACGTTAACAAGGTTCGAAAGAGGAAAAAGAAATAGTAACACTGGACATGTCGTAGTAGACTGAAGAGGGTAGGATACAAGACCAGCTTCCAAATTTTGTAGAAACTTAAGCTACACAGAACTTCATCAGTGTAAGTCAGCCAAAGCAAGTAATTCAGCTAGGCCATCCAAGAGTTATTATCTTCGTCTGGGGTTATTAAGATGTGAGGTAGGCCTCCCCAGGGAATGTGCAGAGGGGGTACAAAGATTGTGTGAGGTGCCTCCCAGAAAATTCATCAGAACTGCTTTATCACTGGATGACATTTAAGATTTAGAATCAAACTAAATAGTTTTCTTTATGTGTATGTTTGTGATAAATGAAACGCCACTCCGCACTACCTTCCAATGATCTGTTTATATTAGGAATTATTCTTTTTCTTTCTAATGCAGCATGGAGCCACCACGGCAGCTGAGGTTGCCAGTCCCATGCACTATGGTATATTAGTCATCTCTTATGATATACCTGAAGTGGCAATAGTATCATTCGTTCATTGTCTACTCAAAGACACCCAGGAACTACACGGGGCATTTGAGAAATTGGCTAGAGATGTTGTTGTTGTTGTTTAACTAGAGCTGCTGAGCTTCTCTTTCTTTAGCAGCCAATACCAAGTTGAAGACTACTTAGTATTATCTGCACTGTAGATTTAGGCTTTTCCTGTGGCTTTTCTGCCATTCCGAAACGTGTTGAGTTGAAGTCATGAGCTCTAGTTTCTTCAGCTTGGCTTGCACTTAAAGGATCGTCACATCTGGTCCCAAGCTAGGAGTAAGATGTGCGTGGTATACTGTGCATTCCTCACCATCCAAGGGGACTCTCCAACTATGCAGAGTTAAATACTGTACTCTGGTTCTGGGCTCTCCCAAGGAATTGTCACGTCCTGCACAGAGCCACTTCTCAGCTTCCCCTGCCTATCATTGGGTCCATTGTGAGATCCTTTTGCATGCATACAACCAAGTCAAAGCCAAAGAATTACGATCGGCTCAAGTGACTTCTCCAAGCTTAGTGTGCAATGCTTGGTTCTCAACAAGTTTCACCACAGGGTGAATCCCTGGAAGTGTGTGGATGATTTCAAGATTCAGTGAGGATGTAATTATGCCTCACAGACATACATTCACTTCCACGTACATATATTGTAGCATTGTGCATAGCTGGTGGTCATATTGGCTAGAGCAGAGGTTTTCAAACGTTTTTGGTCCGCGGCTCCCTTGACCTGTGCATAAATCACCATGGCTCCTCTCTATACTATATATTATATATATAGCAATTGTACCCAAAAAGATATTAATGACTTCTGAATGTGCATATTTTACATCTGATACCAATTGTGGGGGGTAAATAAGTTAGTGATCAGCTGTTCGTAACATAGACCTGCTCTGGAGTTTTATAGTGCATTTGTCAATAACTTCTAGTACCTAATGACACGTATTCTTCTTCTTCTTCCGTCCTTAGCCACCGACCGTCGAAGCAGTCAGTGGCCATTACGCCTAGTGGCGTCTTAGGGCAACAGCAGATAGGCTTTCTTTGCCATTGTTTCCCATCACGCCTATTGGCGTCTTTAGGGCAACGGCAAATCAATCCATCTGCTGTTGTTTCCATAATCGAAGTGACTGGCAAACGGGTGATCAGCCCGTTGGTAATGACACGTATTGGTACATGTAATAATACCTCGGCGCAAACATGTCGTCCTACGAAGATCTATATTTATTGATGGACCTTGGCTCATAATATTGAGCCCAACACCTTTCCCAAGCCACCGCGATGCCCTTAGCTGAGGGCCGCGACGCCCCTGGGAGCCACGACGCACAGTTTGAAAACCTCTGGGCTAGAGATAAAATCCCTATTGCAGAATCTTAGTTATGTCTTCATTGATTCATGGATTAATTTGGCGAAGGTTGGGAGTTGTGAACATTATGTTCACTCTCAGGGGAGGTGTAAGGGCAAACCAAGTTAAGAATCCCTATTATACACCCTTAGAATTAGCTACATCACTTGAATTCAGATTGTATTAAAATTTTTCTGTCTTATTCTGTTTCAGCTGGTATTCAGTCATCGAGATATTCAAGCAATGACTATGAGGATGAAGAGGGCTCTGACTAACATACAGTGATAGTGGTGTGGCTGTTGGCCACAATTGACTTATGCCTCACTGTGGTACTTTAAAACATGGGGTTATCATTAGTTTCTTGTTTATTTTGGTTTTTCTTCCTGGTGATTTACATTTCACTGCATGAAAACTATATACTTTTTGTAGTTCTTGTTTTTAAGTTCAACAGCTCCGGGTGAATTTTTGTTCATTAGCTGCACTGAAGTTACTATCACATATTTTTTTGTTCATGATCAATGTTTAAGTGCCTCACTTTATCACAGACACTGAAAACACAAATATGATAACACTATTCATTTTCCAAGATGACATTCATGTTTAAAATCGTAATGGTTTAAGCCCTTGTCCAGCAAGGAAGTTTTTTTTTTTTTTTAAATCTTTGTTACCTCCTGTGATCTCCACACAAGTGAGTTTCTATTAGTATCTACTAAAAAGAGAAGTTAATGTTACAATAAGAATATTGGGGGCATAATACTAGTATTATCACTGTGTTAATACATGTTGAGTTTCACACATTTTTCAAACTAGGAACTTCTTTCTTTTGCAGAGTGTGATATCACTCATTCGTCATGAGAACATGCTTTCATATAATCTGTGATTCTATTGTTTACTTGTTATTTCTTTTTTATCAGTGATATTGTTTGCAAAACTATTGTTTTCCATGTAGAGGTCTTCGTATATCAGTGCATTAAAATAAGATTTTGATGAGAAGACTGATGAGAACAAAATCTGTGAACGAAGAGTCAAGATAATTTAGCTTGCCCACATATGGTATCGAACGTGGAACTCTGAAAATTTTTTTAACATAAAGCCCACATTGACCCTACAGTAGGTGCCTAGATATATTAAGTCGCTTGAGAGCCCTGGATCAGTTATCTATGCTACTGCTTGTAATGTAAGATTGTTAACTGATTTGTACCAGCATTCTTGGATGTAAGCAGGAATGTATGGTAGCACAAATAACAACATAAATCATTCATTATTCATTATCCCATAATTCATTCATTATCCCATAGTTCATTCATTATCCCATAGTTCATTCATCATTCATTATCCCATAGTTCATTCATCATTCATTATCCCATAGTTCATTCATCATTCATTATCCCATAGTTCATTCATCATTCATTATCCCATAGTTCATTCATCATTCATTATCCCATAGTTCATTCATCATTCATTATCCCATAGATCATTCATTATCCCATAGTTCATTCATCATTCATTATCCCATAGTTCATTCATCATTCATTATCCCATAGTTCATTCATCATTCATTATCCCATAGTTCATTCGTCATTCATTATCCTTCAGTTCCCTAAGGAACATAGGACTTCAACAAAATGTATGCAGGTCTTTCCATTTCTTCCTCATCATTTTCATATCTGTCTCCAGTTCTCTTCTCCAAATGTTTCTTTTTGGTCTACTCCTGCTCCTCTCACCCTGAGGATTCCGAAACAAGGACTGCCTTGTAATGCTATCATCAGGTTTCCTCAGTGTTTGTCCTATCCATCCCATCTCCAGCATCATCTTCTTATCTCTTGTTTGGTTCTTGTCATCATTTCCACATTGGTGAACCGTGTCGTACCATTCTTTCTTCTTCTTCTTCCTCGTTCGTTCTGAAAAGGACGTTGGTTGCGTTGTGCCCATTTACAGCGAAGCTGCGATATTTGCGCCTTTCGGCCGACACATCCGACTTCCGCACTGCATTTTTTGGGACCGGGTTAGCCTTCCCTCTTTGATCCCCCTTCAACAAACTTTCTGTCGTGCCATTTGGTCAAAGTCTTTCTGTGTCTTCTTCATCCCCTTCATGTCTGTCTGCGGTTCTCTTCTTCATGTGCTCGTTGGTCCTCCACTACTTCTCTTACCCTGGGTTATTCCAGAATAAGGACTGCCTGGTAATGCTATCAATGTCTCCAGCATCTTTTTTTCTTCATCTTTTGTTCCACTGGCACTTCTTGTCATCAGTTCCACATTGGTGATCTTGTCATACCACTTCATTCCTTCTTTCCTACGCAAAAGTCTGCAGCTTTTTTTTTTTTTTGTCACATGCTGGCGTAACTTTGCCTATTTCAGGAACTGAAGTCCCAAGTGCCGTGCAAAAAAAAAAAAATGTGTACATTAGTATTATAAATGATTTTATAAGCTAAAAATATAATATTAGAAATTATTTGATAGGTTCACCATATTTATCTCTTTCATTCATTTATGAATTAGCCTTCAGCTTCCAGTAGAACTCAGGTCTTCAACAAAATCACAGCCAAGCTTTCCTGTCCTGTGCCATCTGTTCAAGGTCTTTCCATGTCTTATATATTCCTTTCATCTTCTTCTTCTTTGATCCTTAGCCGCCGACCGTCAAAGCAGTCAGTGGCCATTACGCCTGGTGGCGTCTTGTAGGTAAAGGAGGGGTAAAGGAACCCGTTACACGCCCATTGAGGCATATTGGGAATATGGTGTTAGGCCCATATTATCTTGACTGTCGGCACATCGGCACACTAGGGGTGATGTGGTCGGCATCACGCCGGCCGCCTTAACCTTCCCAGAGTTGCTCTGGTACCCATTTGGGGCTGGGTCGACCCAGGAGCCGTTTGTGGCCTAAAAAATTCCCACCTCATCTGTGGATCGAACCATAGACCACTGCGCTAGGAAGCCAGTGCACTATGCTACCGCGGCTCCGGCGTCTTGTAGGGCAACAACAAATTGATTCCGCTTTGCTCGGTCGGCGGCCATCAATGGTACCTATTCCTTTCATGTCAGTTTCCAATTCCCTTCACCCGCTTATTTCTAGGTCTCCTGTTTCTCAAACCCTGGGGCTTCCAGAATCAGGACTTCCTTGTGATGATGTCTGCTGGTTTCTTCTGGGATACCCCACATTAAGCTGTTGTCTGTAGCTATGTGTTGTTATATATCTTCCAAGATTCATCTTTATTTTGACTAACGTGATGATGATCTAATACAACATTTGCTTCTGTATATACTTTTACATTATGTAATGATAATCTAAACATCTTGTTAGATTATTTTTTTTTATTTGTGGTAATTAGTTGGTGCATAACATTGGATGATGTTCATCTTTATTTTGCTTTTGATAGTTTAAAATTTTGCTGACGTCAGTTTGGCTTCTATGGCTTCCCCAATCTATGAGTGCCTTTTGCACTTCCTTTAACAACATTAGATCCACACCTTCACTGTGATGCACACTTCTCTCCTATGTCTTGAGGACAGTACCATTTCCCCTCTGTTCAGCTTCTTTCTTTATGTTCCCTTCTATCTGTTTTCAGGATGTAAATTTTTTTTAGTTTAAAAATATTTGTCTAGATAATTTTAATTCCTCAGTGGTTATAAAATAATGTACATTTTAGCCGTGTTTATAATTCAGGCAATGTTAAAAAATTATATTTTGTGCCATAACAGGAGTCCTTGAGTTTGGCTGGATCAGAAGTGTATTCAGTCATATGTTGCTTCCAAATAAATGTCATCATAACATCATACATTTTGTATGGTTTTTGGTTATTTTTTACTGTAGACTTTTAAATCTTGTTGTCGTGTTTCTGGTAAGGTAAGTTTACCTAGGGCTAAGTTATGATTAATTCGTGCAAGTATGACAACTGTCACATGTTTCATTATGACCATATGAGTCTTAGACCTTATTTCTGTCACATTAAAGTGGTGCTTTCGATTATTGCTAGTGTTTGCTAAACTAATGGCATAATAGAACATTTCATTATGTAAATATTGTGTAATTTCCTTGTGCCCCTATCTTATGTTTTGAGTCTTTTTCAGTTACATCTTATCAACATTCAAGGCTCATCATTATCATCAGTTCTTTTGGGAAAAAAGAGCAGTACTTGTTGCTTGTCACCTATTCTGTTTTGAGCTGTCTGCTTTAGCTCTGTCCTTGATGTCCCAATGGCTTTGGCTTCTACTGCTCTTTCTCTCTTCTCCATGTTCTTTAGCTTCTTCACTCTTCTCCAGATTCTTTAGCTTCACTTTCTCTGTTGGTTTCAGCTGGGAATATGTCAGGTTATACCAGTTAGTTGTTTCCTGACTGAAACCTGGTAATCTACCCCAGCTGTAAATGTGTACCTGCCTTAATTCTTGAATTAGGGAAGGCAAAGGCAGTGAGGAAGGGAAGTGGTCACCCAATAAAGCTGGACCTAGTTTAATGAATTCTTATAACACTTTACTCCCCTATGGCAGTATCTGCTATGGGACTGCCTTTACCTCTCTTTTTTTTTTTTTTTTCCTGAGGTTTCTGTCCTATCCATCTCCACTTCTTCTCTTTTATAAAATCCCCAGCTGTATTGATCATGCAAAGATGCTACTCTGAAATATGATTACTGATACACTGATTGTTATTTTTTTGTTAATTTGTTTACAGTCTTATGTGCATTGTGCTCTAGTAAAGAGAAATGTGTCAAAAAGTTCTTTGGTCTGTACTTGTGCTTATTTAAAACTGACATACATAACTTGTTTGTTTGTTGACTATTATTACACTGTATACAGTACTCTACTGTATATGTTAATTAAAATGTATCCCATTTGACCAAGGCATGCCTCATTCATTCAGACAGTAGGGACAATTAATTCTATTTAAATATATTTCAAGAGATACATTGATTTTTCTTTGCACCTTTTATATGCTTGTTTGTTTATGCTTGTTTTGTTTTTGGAATACTGAGACATGTTAAGGTTGTTGTTTCATTGTATAGTCACATACATTTTTATTTAATTTAATAAGACACCAGAGATCTGAATTTAATTAGGACGCAGGTATATTTGGATTAGTTGATTTTCAATTTAATCACCTTCCATAAAATTGTAGGTCTATTCTTAGCTGATGAGTACACACCAGGTGGCTGGCTACATGTGCAGAATGTGTTCATGAAGAAGAAATAGTGGGTCTGTTAAGTATAAATAAATATAGATAATGAACAGGCACTCATTGGACAGAAATAAAGACACCAGACAACAGAAAAGAAATATAAGTGATAGGCTTATCGGGAAGTTGTTTAACAGGGTCTGCGGAGCTTGTCGCTCTTTTGCAGCTAGTACCAAGTTGGAGAGAATCCTTGGCATTATCTGTTATATTATTTCCTCTGGCTTTTCTGCTATTCCAAAACTTGGGTAATGTTTCCTGACTTGGCAGACATTTAAAGGATCTGGTTTCTAGCTCGAAGAGGTAAGGGGTGTGGCATACTGTGGATTCCTAGCTATTGTACGTGTTTCAATTTTTAAGACTTCATATGAATATGAGTCACATCTTATTCTGATATGAGTTGATGTGGACAGATTTGTTTCTGCTCATAGTAAAATAAAACTCCCAAAACCTAATTTAGAAATTAGGAAACCCACCCACCACAAAAATATTTATAGAATGTGTGATTTCTGTATACCCAAATGTTGATCCTCACCAGTACTACAAAGTTCATGCACTGTGCTGAGATCCTCCTTGTGTGATCTAAGGGAGGAGATCAAAGCACTTACGGAGTTGTCCATGTGCTTCAAACCAAACCAAACCAATCCTAAAACCCGTTTAACTGACAACATTGTCATTATGTGATTAAACAGCAAATCACCTCATGCTGGAAGTACTTGTATGCTGGATACGATACGATTGAAGCAAAAACAAAATACATCATTCTTGCATGTAAATATCGAGATCCAGAGAGTTAGATTTTTCTTTTTAAGTGAAATACCTTTTAAATATGATCTGAGTCAACAGTACAGTGAGAACCATTTTGTATTTTTTAACAATCATTTAAATTTGATAAACGTTCTTCATCACTTTTTACCTCCCCAAGAATCACAGGCCTTCAATTAACTTATGCCATTTGTTCCGGTCCTTTGCCTTCAGTTCAAGGTCTTTCCATGTCTGTCTCCAGTTCTCTTCTCCATATGTTCTTTGGTCTTCCTCAACCTCTCTTACCCTGGAGATTCCAGAACAAGGACTGCCTGGTAATGCTATCAACAGGTTTCCTCAATGTGTGTCTTGTCCATCTCCAGCATCTTCTTCTCATCTCATGTCCCCACTGGCACTCGTCTGGTAGATGTCATCTGTTCTATGTTAGTGATCTTGTCATATTACTGCAATCCTTCTATTCTATGCAGGCACTCATTTGGTATAATGGTGGCTGTCATTTCATGTACAATAATGTAATACATATAATGAAGCTTGCTTGTATCACAGCTTGAAGTATGCTAATCATGAACAACCTGCTTCATTCACTGTTAAGTTCCCAGATGCCTGCATGATCTGTCGTGCACATATTATGAGTAGCTTTATTTACTGTAATTATGCAGATTCATTTTATCATATATAATAAAGTTTGCTTATACAATGTGAATACAAATGGTTATTTATTTTCCTTGGTATTTCGTGGAAGGACAAAGTGACAAATGTTGAGGTGCTGTCACATGCTAGCCTTCAGAGCATGTGTACGCTGGCTTGGCTATGTCCGCTGCATGGAAGATGGTTGCATCCCCGAGATACTTTCTATGGACAACTAGCTAGTGGCAAAAGAACAGCCGGGCGACCGCAGCTAAGGTTCAAAGATGTGTGCAAGAGGCATGAAGGCATGGGACATAAATCCAGCAACCTGGGAGGATGAAGCTGCTGATTGCACCAAGTGGCGATGTTCCCTACGGCGCCACCTCAAATTGAGAGAAAAGAAGCTCTCACAACAAGCAGAAGAGAAAAAAATACACCAAAAGGAACACCAGAATAAAAAGAAAGCTGATGGCTATCACGTCAAAAGCTCATTCCCATAATCAGTTATGACTGAAGGAGGCTACTATGTCCTTTATTTAACTGTGTTACAGACATTTTAACATTGCAAGCACTCATGAAATAATTATAAAAATTTTTTATTTAAGTCAAAGAAAAGCAGAAATATGTCAAATGTGTACATACAATATTGTTTATTATGAAACTGTTCATCTGATAAAATATACAATTTTCAATGACAACAGTCACAGGTGATGAAGTTTCAAAAAAATCTCAGAGAACAATCCATCAGACTGATATAATGTGAATTAGGACAAATATTGACTTCAGTGGACAGAAAGTGATACAGCCATTGCAGGAAGAATGTATACACAACAGTAACAATTGACAAAGCATAGTTGTAATTTAAACCACGTGAATTAATTCAATGATATATGGGTTTTGATTTGAATTATACTTTTTTTTTTCATTTGAAATTGAGAAGGCAAAAAATGTACAATTTTATAGTCAACAGTACAAGTCAGAAGTACAGGTGAACCTGCACTGACAAATGAATTGATTCAAAGATAAAAGTCACATGCTGAGCAGTCATAAGTCAAATTATTATCAAATTATTATCTCTCAATAGGTTAAATTTCTTCTTACCTATTTTCACTGAAGAGGAGGACACAAAGAACTGATCACGAGAAATAAGTAAATGTTTGCTTCTATAAACATTTAATAACAAAGTAATTAATAAAAAAAAACCTGAATTGAAAAATCCTAACTGCACTTTCAGATTCTTCATCTGCACTTAGGAGAGAGATTTTATTGAAGGAACTGTGACAGAGATAACAATGGGAATTTGATCCATAAAGAAATTAAACCTTACTGGAGAATGGATGAATGCCCTGCCAAAATTTTTGCTCTTGGAGACCTTTCTGCATGGCATGGCATGGCCTGGCCTGGCCGATGGCATGTTTAATGTAAACCCCATTTGACTTAAGACGCTCATTTATTTTTACAGCAGATCTCCCTGTTGCAATCCATTGTATTCTTGAACTGTTTTATAACTAAGGAATCCTGTCATAAAAACTTTCATTGCTTAGCAAGATTTGCCTGAATGCCTCTGACAGGTTTTAAATGGTACATGCTGGGGAAGGAGGAGTTTCTGTAGCATCTTCTGTAATGGACCTCCTCACCCACTTTCATTTTAATGAGATCTTCACTGGTGAACTCTTTATGAGTGAAATTCTAATACAAATTGCATTATTTGCAACTGTTTATTCAGGCATGTTGAGAGAACCAGTTTTTTTTTCTTTGGAAACAAAAGTACCATATAAAAAACTTAAAACAGTGGCTTTACACTGGTTTCTTGGGCCAAAGGTGCGGGGTTTGAATCACAGTATCATCATGCTCCAGTCTACCTAGCTGTAAATGGGTACCTGACTCAGCTCTTGAGTTAATGAAGAAAAGAGGCAACGAGGAAGGAACTGGTCACCCCACCTCTCAATGCTGGACCTAGTATGGTGAAGTCTCTAACACATCATTCCCCTACAGCAGTAATTGCTATGGGACCACTTTTACCTTTTTTTTTTAAAACAGTCATAAAGTTTTGTCTTTGCACTGAATCTAACTGCTGTAATGGAACATATCATAGACTTATCGTATCTACCGCAGGTCCACATATGTTAAATCTTTTCTTTCTTTTTTTTAAATCTCCATTTTTGAATAAAAAAAATGCAGAAAAAAACGTGAACTCTTAAAGGACGTAGCTTTCCCATGTTTGACGCTAGGAATTTTCTGTCACTGTGAGTTTTCATGTGATGTTAATTATTATTGTTGATCAAAATCGATGTCACTGCGCTTCAGTCAAACCCATAGGTGGTCAGTCTCCCTCGGCAAATGTCAAAGAGTGTAAATGCTAATTGTTCCTATTGCAGCATGTAAATGTTTCCGCCATATTTTCAGCACTTTTCTGATAACGTTAATGTTTAAGGGCAGATCTTTCCAAGTTTTTCTTTAAGTTTTGGTAATGTAATACATAGTTGGGGGCTATCCATAAAAAGACGTCCACGGGGTATGTAAAAAGTGGACATGAGGGGGGTATTTAAGTTGAAAGTGGACGTCCAATTCACAAACCACATAGCAACTCTCACACACAAATATATCAAGAGTAACAAACCCTCTTATCTTCGAAAGCTTCTTACTGTCCAGCTAAACCCATATAAACGTTCTTTGGATTTTGTTCCTCTTGCCAGTCCTTCTAGACTCAAAATCTCTAATACGAAGAGGTTTTAAATTCTATGCTCCTGTTCCGTCACGAGTCTGACATAATTTTTATCGCCATAGATATGAACATTAAAAACAATTCTCACAATCTATACAGATTTAAGATCTCTTATCTGACATCCTCAAGTAATGCTCCAAAAAAACAGAACATTTTACAAGACAAATAAATGTAAAATTATGTGCTAATTCATTCCCTCAATGCTGCTTTGCTGTTGTAGCATGTACCATGTAAGTTTCCGCTATATTTTCCAGCATTTTTCTGGAGCACGTATTGTGATGTTCTTATGTGTGTTTCTGCTGGAGATTAGGATTTATTTTGTCCCTACAACATTCTCAGACAATGTCAAAAAGATTTCTAGTAAAATTACTGGATACAGTAAGTGCCACCAAAAGAAAGTCTGTCCCACTAGGTATAGAAGATGAAGTATTACTCAAATATATACAAACATGTGATATGATTATTAACAAAAAGTCCAATGATGATGATGATGCCAAAAAACAAAATTTCGGCGAATTAGACCAAAAAATTACCATCTGACAGAAGATGCTTTTTAGATTGTAATTCATGGTACTAAACAGAAGGCTTTCATATTCAGAGCAAACTAAGCAAGTCAACAAAATTAAAGAAATAACTGTTACTACTAATCAAATCATTAACAACTTTCACACCAAGAAGTTATTTTAAAATGCCTTTAAGACAGTCTTAAAGCATGAGCCTCAACCTTCATCTTCCAACACCTGTGTTTCTGCAATCTTACCATCTTGACTGGAGGTTTCTTTGATATCCCCTGAGATGTTTTCCTGTAACTGATACATATTACGGGTATAGGCAATCCCATAGCAGATACTGCCATAGGGAAGTAAAGTGTGAGAGACTTCTCTAAACTACAACCTGCTGTATGGGGGGGGGGGGTACTGGTTCCCTTCCTTGCTGCCTTTGCCTTCTCAAGATCAGAGTCAGGTGCTTGTTTACAGCTGGGCAGACTGAAGTGTGACACAACCATGTTTCAAACCCAAAGCTCAGCGACTCTGCCGCAAGAGATAAGCATTCTAACCACTCTGCCAATCATGATACATATTACCAAACCCAATGAAGCACATAAAGAAAACACAAAGTCCCAAACATTCAGGAGAAAAATGCCATACATAAGGCATTTCAATC
This sequence comes from Oreohelix idahoensis, assembly GCA_024509875.1. Taxonomy (NCBI): domain Eukaryota; kingdom Metazoa; phylum Mollusca; class Gastropoda; order Stylommatophora; family Oreohelicidae; genus Oreohelix; species Oreohelix idahoensis. The sequence goes on along the minus strand of JAMPIV010006967.1, from coordinate 75,906 downwards.
AATCAATACCCGTTAGCTCCCCAAGGAGCATAGTCCTCCTGTCACAAGCCATCAGCTCAAGCTCTTTCCACATTTTCCTCACCATTTCCACTTGTCTCCAGTTCTCTTCTCTATGGTTTTTCTTGGTCTACCTCTGCCTCTCTTACCCTAGGGATTCCAGAACAAGGACTACCTTGTAATGCTATCAACAGGTTTCCTCAATATGTGTCATATCTTCTTCTCATCTCATGTTCCAATGGCACTTGTCTGGTTCTTGTCATCAGTTCCACATTGGTGACCTTGTCATACCATTTTAATCCTAAATGAATATAATTCACATGTATTAGTGATTCACTCATCTCCGTTTTCACTCCATATGGAGCATAGATCCCACCATTGTAGCTGGCGCCTGTGCAGAAAGCCCATGTCAAAACACATGCTCCTTCAGTGATAGTTTCTGTAGAACTTTGATTTACATGATGAAGTTGTCAGCCTCACGGCACAATCTCACACTGGTCACTTTGGCAGACAGCCAGCGTCAAAGTACATGCTCCTTCAGTGATAGTTTCTGTAGAACTTTGTTTTACATGATGAAGTTGTCAGCCTCATGGCACAATCTCACACTGGTCACTTTGGCAGACAGCCAGCGTCAAAGTACACGCTCCTTCAGTGATAGTTTCTGTAGAACTTTGTTTTACATGATGAAGTTGTCAGCCTCATGGCACAATCTCACACTGGTCACTTTGGCTGACAGCCAGCCTCAAAGTATACGCTCCTTCACGCTCCTTCAGTGATAGTATCCTTCAGTGATAGTATCTGTAGAACTTTGTCTTAGATGATGAAGTTGTCAGCCTCATGCACAACCTCATATTGGTCACCTTGTATGCCATGCCTGCGGGAGCAGTAGATCTAATCTTTCTTTGTCTACAAGACCCCCAGGAACTACACAGGGCTCTTGTCCCATAATTCTAGTAATATTTCATGAGATCATATTTTTAATATATTTGCTAGCAGCCTATGAAAACGACCAATCTGATCAATGTTGTATGTTGACATTTAATGAAGAGGTAGTCTGATGTAGTGCAAAAAGTAATAAAATAAAAAAGATTACCCATGCCTTTTGGCTTTCCCAACAATAAAAAACTTCCTAGAAGCTTAACAGTAACGGTGGTTTACAAAAGGAAGAAGCTAAATGCTTAACACAAATTTACATCTGCCATCTTGATTATAATAAATAACTTTAGGCAGCATTACTTGTAGCAGAAACTCTTAATCTGTACGTGTTTCTATGGCATTAAATTAATCAGCCAGCCAGCAGCTTTTCATACGATACTTGCCAACAAAACACATTCAACTGTCTTAAGTTCTAAGACACCAAATTCGTGCAATAAACGAATAAATATCCTCTTTCTGTTTTCTATTAACATCAGGAAAAGAAAAGTTTTCTCACATGGCACCATGAATTCAAAAGTCAACAAAAAAGTGAGCATGAATGCTCATAAGGAAAGCATGTAAAAACAATGTCACTAACGATCTAATTATGTCTTTACAAATGAATTCCAAGCCATCAAGAACTGACTTGATAAGAAGCCATTTGTTTCTGATACAACAAGCTGTCTGGTGTGACAGAGTAAAAATATAACTCTCTTCATATCTTTAAAATGTATCTTTATAACTTCAGACTACCGAAACTAATAGTATATCTACAATCTCAGAATAGACTATTTATATTTACACAGTAGACTCCATATAAGGCGGTTCAATATAATGAGGGAACACTTATGCTGCAGTCAGAGTTTGAACCCCAATTTGCCGACTGGCCCCTTTTCATGTACATAAATTTTCAATATCTGAGTGAAATTTTTTTTTCCATCGAAAATTAAAGATATATTTCATTAATTTACTTTTGCTCATTCACTTATGATGACAGCCGTTTGTGCTTATGCCAGAAGTTCTTCAGGTTGCTGATTTCCGCCAAACACCGATAAATTTATGCCAAAATAAGGAAATTCAATACAATGTTGACTCACTTGTAATGTGGTGCCAAAGTCTGGACACAGCTATCCACATTATATTGGGTCTATTGTGTATTAAAGCAGTGAACAATGAAAGGACACTGTCACAGCATAACCTGTTTAGCTCACAAATGATCTGGCAAACACTGCTGGATATATACACTTAAACACTGGCCATCACTTAATTTCATACAGCCTTGAATACTAGTATGACATGTGATTCCACAGGGATCTCAGAGGACCATAGCTCCCTCCAGGCATGTCATAAAACATGAGGTTGGGACTGGGAACTTCATCATGTAAAAGAAAATGCTACAGAAACCACATGACTGGCTGGATGCATGCTTTTTGCATGTAGGTGAAATGCAGTGGTGCTTCCATATCCCTTAAGAAGCGAAAAAGGGACACACATGTATTCGCCTTTCACACGCCAATCACTTACTTTCATATAATCTTTAACAATGCTTATCACTCACTTTTGTAAAAATGTAAATACTAAACATCACTTAACTTCAAATAGACTTAAACATTGACCAAATCTTTCATACATCTCATGTAGTTCCTGGGAGTCTCTGATGAGACAAAAGACAGCATCAGACGTCTGCTCCCTCAGGCATGTCGTACAAGGCATCTAACATGAGGTTATCTATGGGGAGCTGGCACTACTATAAAAACCACCACAACAAGTGCATGTGACTACTTGGTGCAGGTTTCCTGCTGCAGTGGTTGGTTCCATGCTGCATGAAGAGCAACATGGACAATTATGAAATCTCTCATACACTTCATTACCTGTTCTTACTTTTGAATGACTTTAACATTGGCCATCACTTACTTTTATAATAACTTTAACACTGGCTGTCATACATTTTCAAATTGAATTTTTATCAAAGAAGTGATTCTGTCAAAGAATCACTTCTTAGAAGTAACTCTATCACTTCTTTAAAGAACCATAGCTAGAACCACTCTCATAGAAATCTATCACTATTTTAGTTTTCAAGACACAGAAAGGTATCCGAATGCTTCTGCAATAGTACAAAAATACTATCAACAACATGGTGAACAGTTATGCACAGCTGAAAACTTGTTTTTCCCTTTTTTCTCGTCTTAAGGTATGCTTTAAAACTGGTATTTTCAGTTCTTTTAAAGTTTTTCTTCACGGAATTATATTTTCGACACAAACAAGAAAATAAAAACCTGAGTTCATTTTCCTAAGTCGTGATTTCCAAATGTGTTCTCTGCTAGTGAGAATAATGTACTTCAGTACATCACCATGGCCACAATCAAAATTCCAAGAATTAAACAAATGCACAACACAGTATTTTCATTTGTTCTAACAGCACAATCAAGATTTAATCAAATTGCTACATAGTAAACATCATGTTAAACCATGTGGTTCCTAAGGGTCTCTGTGGAGAAAAATGCTGTAAGAGGGCTTCTCTATTTCTGCCTATACATTAATACTCGCAGCTCTTGTTACATTACAGCAACCTTTAAACAAAGCAGAGGGTGTCTATTTGATATTTTTAGTTCAAAAGCTACACAGTTCCTCATCAGATGCCCAACTTTTCTGCACACATTACACAGTATGACTGCTGACAATAATCTGCAGGTAACAAAAAGTTAGCTGACTGTTGCCTGTCAAGACAGGCCATTAACTCTGCAAACAATGAACACATCTAAGCAAGCCAATGAGTTGACGGATTGCCACAAATTTCACGATAAGTCACAGAGCTTACACACATTGTAACATTACTTTTTACTGTGAACAGGCTTTAAGAACTGTCTTGGAGGCATTCTGAAAAAACATTCTTGTAATGTAAGTGGCGGGGTAAACTTGCAATTTAAGTGCATTTCATGACACAACTTTCATGGCTGGATTTATTTCAATTAAATTCCGTAGGGAACATGGAGCCACCACTGGAGCTGGCCCCCTTTCAAGAAGCCTGCATCAAAACATATGCTCCTGCAGCAGTGGCTCATTCAGCGATTTGTTTTAAATGAGGTTGTGTCCCATTAACTGGATATATTTACTGAGATATAAATCTAAACAAAGCAGAGGGTGTCTATTTGATATATATGGATCCAGCAACATGGGAGGATGAAGCTGCCGATCGCACTAAGTGGCGATGCTATTTACGGCGCCACCTCAGATTGGGCGAAGAGAGGCTCACACAAGAAGCAGAGGTGAGGAGAAAACGTCGAAAGGAGCACCAGGAAAATAAGCAGCCGAGGGCTGTCACCTCAGTGGCGCATTCCCATAGTCAGTTATGACTGAAGGGGCTATTATTATTATTATTATAAATCTAAACATTCCAATAACTATGCAAACAGTATCATATAATATATATTCCACCAACTTTGCAACTTTTTTGTGTGATATATACTTTATTCATAGATTACACTAACTTTACTGACTGGTAAGTTTCATGACAGACCACAAACTTTACTGACTTTGATCACTTTCATGACAGATCAACTTTTCAGACTATAAACAATTTTCATGACAGACCAACTTTGCAGATTATGACAACTTTTGTAACAGACCACAAACTTTACCGACTATGATAAATTTCATGACAGACCAACTTTGCTGACTATGATAAATTTAATGACAGATCACAAACTTTACTATGATAAATTTCATGACAGACTAACTTTGTTGACTATAATAAATTTCATGAGAGACCACAATCTTCACTGGCTGTGAAAAACTAACTTTGCAGACTATAAATAATGTCATGACAGACCTACTTTGCAGACCACAAACTTTACTTACTCTGATAAATTTTATGACATACAACTTTGCTGACTATGATAAATTTTATGACATACAACTTTGCTGACTATGATAAATTTTATGACATACAACTTTACTATGATAAATTTTAAGACATACAGCTTTGCTGGCTGATAAATTTTATGACATACAACTTTGCTGACTATGATAAATTTTATGACATACAACTTTGCTGACCATGATAAATTTCATGACAGACCAACTTTGTTGACTGATAAATTTCATGACAAATCACAAACTTTACTAGCTATGATAAATTTTATGACACACCAACTTTGTTGACTATGATAAATTTCATGACGGGCCACAAACTTTACTGACTATGATGAATTTGATGACAGACAAATTGTGTTGACTATGATAAATTTCATGACAAATCACAAACTTTACTATGATAAATTCCATGACAGACCAACTTTGTTGACTATGATAAATTTCATGACAGGCCACAAAACTTTACTTTGATAAATTTCATGACAGACCACAAACTTTACTGACTATGATAAATTTTATGACAGGCCACAAACTTTACTGACTATGATAAATGATAAATTTTAAGATAAATTTCATACAGCTTTGCTTGGCTATGATAATTTCTTTGACATATTTGCAGATATGACTGATACATACAGACTTTGCTGAATATGATAAATTTTTATGACAAACATACAAAAACTTTGCCAGACTATGATAAATTTTCATGACAGACCAAACTTTGCAGATATGACTGATGTGAAATTTCATGACAGGCCACAACTTTACTGGTGATAAATTTTGACTAGGCCACCATAAATTTTGACAGGCACACCAACTGACAAGTTTCAGACACACCAACTTTTACTTGACTTTCTGACAGGCCTCCAACTTTACTGTATATAAATTCTGACAGGAACGGGCCATGAAAAACCTTTACTGGCCCACCACTTTATGTGATAAATTTGATAGACCAATTCTGCAGACTGTGAAAATTTATGATAGGCTACAAAACTTTACTGTTAAAATATGATTAGAAAATTTCATGACTAAATTTTTCTGACAAAACTTTACTGTGATTAAATGGTCATGATAAATTCTGCAGACTGATACATTTCTGACAGGCCACTAACTTTACTGTGATAAATGTCATAATAATAATAATAATAATAATAAATTCTTTAAGCGCCAAACACGGCGCATAAGGCAGAAACCAGTGCTCTCCAGGTTGTTCGTTGTGACGCCACTCCTCTTAGCTCTTGCACATTATTTAGGCCCAACGTTCTTCCTTCTCTTATTATTGTTCTTCTGAGTGTTTCTTTGGTCTTCCTTTTTTCCGCTTACCCTCAGGAACCCAAGTGAGCGCCTGTAGTGGTATTCTGTTGTTTTGCATTCGTAGGACATGACCGATATATGACCATCGTCTTTTCCTTATATTAGTCGGAGACATATTTCTGCTAGAGTCTTCTCTTATTTGTCGAGATTAGTCTTTTGTTTCCAAACTGACCTATGAGTTTTCTAAATTTTATGACAGGCCACAATGATTTTGTTATTTTCTGGATGTTAACACTATGATAAAATTTTGAATGAAAGACGAAATTTGGATATTATGATAAATTTCCAAATAACAGACCAAACTATTTTGAAGGCGCTAGCTGCCAAAGCAAATTCTAGTATGGATTTCTATTGTTTACCATTTCTGACATTTTATCCTAAATAATTGAAACTTGCAGATGTAGTATGTTCTGTGATATCATTTTAGAAAAGTTCATAGCTTTAGTTTTAGACAAGATTTGGAGACCAATTTTGAGAGATGAATATGCTTTCTTGGGATCTTGGTGTTGAACTTAAGAATGTCAAATGGACCACCAAACCATTTGTCCAATTCAAACTTTGCAGTGGGTTAGTTATAGTTTCTCATTGAATCAATAGCTATTTCCAAAAAAGTAAAGTGACATAATACAGCAACTTGCTACTGTAAACCATTCTGTATTCTGTTGACACAACATTTTGCATTGACAGGCGCTTTGATTATATTCACATACTTTACTGTGAAAACCATAAATTATCTTCTGATGGGCAGGCCACCAAAGGCTTTTTTGAAAAAATCGACTGTTGATAATAAGTTTCTGACAGGCCTTACCACTGAATTCTTCTATAACTTTCTTACTGTAATAAGTTTGATCTGAACAGGCGTTTCGGCCTGAAACCCGCTTGTTCTTCTCTGATTTTTCGTCAGCATGTAATAAATTTCTGACATCATGGCACATAATAATTTTCCAGGTACCACCAGTTACTTTGACTAGATAACTTCACAATAATACTGTCCTTTCCATTGGCAACCAACTTTACTATTGTTGTCCATTAAGTTTAATCATTTCTCCCCTGAAATGGCCACTTCAAGCAGGACTTTAAAATTTGATTTTCAATTTTTAACGGCTGTTTGAAATCTCGTCCAGCGTGAATTCACCGCAATTTGCAAAGTGGTTGTGGACTGTTTCATTATTATTTATGTTTTACTGTTCGTGGTGGTCTGTTTAGCACCTCCATGAAGTGCTCAGCCCATCTCTTCATTTGTTCTTTTTCTGTTGGTATTGAATTCCCTAATTTATCTCCTTAGCCCCCCAAGACATCAGAGTGAGTCATGTTTACTGTCGAGCCTGGTTCTGTTTCGGTAACAATAGCTTGTTTTACGATAGTGAATTGTTAACTCACTGATCAACCCTCCGATCCAACCGACCGATTCAAGGGTTTCGAGGTCAGTTATAGGAAAATATCTACACCACTAGATACTCTGGTGTATCTCTTATTCTATAATTTAACATAACATGGTGATATCCATCGAAATATACACATTCCTGATGTTTTTCTTTCGGCGTCTAAGGTGAGAAACGAATTTCACCTCCATCTTGGAAGGGTAGATAACTCTATCTATAAATGTCATGACAGATCACAAATTCTGCAGACTGATACATTTCTGACAGGCCACCTCTTTTACTGTGATAAATTTCACGACAAGGCTACCACCTTTGCAGACTACAATAAATTGTATGACAGGCATTCAGCTCAGCAGCATCAGATTTCATCACATTTGCAGACTGTGATATAATCTATACATTTCACCAACTTTTATTTTAAAGTGATACATTTCATCAGTTAATGAGTGTCCGATTGGCAGAGTGGTTAGAGTGCTGGTCTATTTCATCAAGCTCAAGTCTACCCAGCTGTAAATGGGTACCTGACCTTGTTCTAGAGTTCGGGAGGCAATGGCAGCAAGGAAGGGAACTGGTCACCCCACACTTCGCTCCCCTTAAGGCAGTATCTGCTATGGGACTACCTTTCCCCATTTGATCACAGACTATCAACTTTGCAGACTATGACCAATTCCAGTTTAATCAAATTTATGATGGACCATCAATTTTACAGAGCAATTTTATCAAGACCACACAGTTTGCAGACTGCAACAATGTTCTTTACAGACCACTGAGTTTGCTAACTGTAACAAATATCAAGACATAAGTTTGATGATGATGGCCTGTACTTAGGTAAAGTAAGGGGGGGGGGGGGGGCCGTGTTAGGACCACTATATCCAGCTTTATGAGGTGGAAAGACCAGTTTCTGTCCTGACTGCCCTTGCTTTCCCTAACTCATAAGCAGTAGGTACCCATTTACAACTGGGTGTACTTGAACGACACCTTGAGACTTTGAACCCAGTAACTTTGCCATGAGAGGCAAGCAGTCTACCCACTCTGTCAATCAGAGGTAGTCTACTTAATATTCAGACTGCTGAAAATATCCCCTTAAATACCTTGACAGGCCAGCAATTTTACGTGCAAGGAAAAAAATAAATTTAGTGACAACAATATATAATAATGTTTCTTTTGTTTATTTATAAATGAACTCCTTTTACTTCACACAGTTAATGCAGGCCTCTTCAAATCTATCACAGCAAGAATTTATGTCAAATGAAAACTATAATTTTCATCCAATTTCAACGGAATTAAAATGAAAAAAAATTAGCAAATATTTCGACAAATTTCAATTTAAATAAAAATGTTTTACATTTCCATGTCAACTTCACAAATTATTTACAAATCTTTCTCCATTCGTAAGTATCATATTTATGATTGATGACTGGCTTAAATATCTATAGGAAAAAAAAAGCTCTTCTGATACATTTTCATTAGCGTACTTTATTACATGTAAAATCACACCTAAAGGTCTTTTATATTTGAACATACGCCCTAATATAACAGACTAGGTTGAACGGGACGCACCTTGCCAAAACTTTATTAAAAAATTTTTTTTTAAACTTGATATGAAACCTTTGTTAAAAGAAACTGTATTTTCATTATGACATACTTTGTTAGAACATATATACTTTCACTCAGCAAAATGATTATCATTGCCATGCTACCTGGACACACGTTCTCCGAAACAACTAGAATAAAAGCATAGTTGTGTAGCTCTCCCTACAAAAAAGTGTCATCGTAAACCATCAAACTGCCCCACTGAGCACCGGGCTCTCAATTACTTTAAAATTGTACAGATGCAAACTTGGAACACGTGAAGGGGGGGAAACTTTATGCAAAATTTTCTGGGGGAGAAGTGCGTCTAGTAGTGTTGAAAAAAATAACATGTTTAAGAATTATCTTCCACCTTTAAATGCTAAATAATTATAGCGTCAAAATTTTTGTTGCAAAAATAGCTCTTATTTTTGCTTTCAACTTTCTGTGTAGCATAGACCTTTAACCAGTTCTCGCCCAGTCCTGTGCCATCTGCTCAAGTTCCCGTCAAGACATCTTTAAACTTTCTATGTCTGTCTCTAGCTCTCTTCTCCATCAATTTTAAAAATCTCCCTCTATTTATTTTACCTTGGGTATTCCAGAATAAGAACTGACTTGTAACGCAATCAGTCATTCCCCCCGTGTCTATGTCTATCCTATCCAGCAATATCATTTCTTCAACTCTTGTGCAACAGCTGATTATCCAGAAATTAGGGGTGGGATACATTTTGTAGTTTAAATTCCATCCCAGTCCCAAACTGTGATTATTACTTTAAAAAAAAAGAAAAAGTCAAGTCTGATTAACAGATGAGTATTTCCTGATTGGTCTCAGCTGAATGTGAACCATAATCTCTCATTGGTTCAACCTGCAAGAAGTTGTTTTTTTTTGTAAGCTTTGTTTTGTTCAAATCTAACTGCCGTAACATAGAGACATACAATATCATTTGCAAAATGAACAGTATTTAGCCACCAACAAAGTAATCATCAGCAACACTTTACAATTGTATTGTATCTTTATTGCACTATGGAAATAAATATTAAAGTAAGCACTATAACTTGAGTACGTGCCTATATACGTGTATGTGACATGCCATCATCATTTCTCTTCCTGCTCCCTAAAGAACATGCAGCCACAACTACAGCTGGTCCACCTTACAGGAAACCTACACCAAAAAAAGACATTCATGTGCTCTTCCAGGAGGGGTTTCTGTAGCAATTTACTTCACATGATAAGGCTGCCAGTCCCCATGCACCTCAAATTAGATGCTTCTTAATGATACACATGACAGACCAGAAGCCCCATTTTTAGTCTCCTTAGAGACCACCAGAAACTATACAGGGCATGTGACATGTAGCACACTTTCTGTTAATCACACAGGGCTAAATAATTTTACTCCAAGAATAATAGACTGTAATAAACTGGAAGGGAGGTAAAAAAAAAAGAGCAGCAGCTGGAAGACTTTTCCATGCTAACAAAAGAGAAATTGGCAGGAAGACTAAGATGGCTGTATACAGCTCCACCTGTGCCCCAGTATTGACTTAGGGATGTGACTCGTGGGCAATGACTACAACCCACAAGAGCCAGTTTCAAACATCAGAAATGAGGTATGTGAGGAAGGTGGTTCAAGTGACAAGAAGGGATAGGGTCTGTAACCAGACGATATGTCATAGCCTCAAAACCCAGCTCCTGCAAACCCAAGTGAAACAGTCCCAGATGACACAAGACAGGAAGACTTGGCGCAAGTTTTTTGAAGGCCTATGCCTCTTGGGGTGCTGAAGAAGGATGATGAAGTTATTCATGCAATAAATAGGTTTGTTTTATAATGGGTAAAGTGCAGATATGAGGCAATCTGACTATAATTGAATGGGCATACCTAGTTGGCGTTGGCAGAATAGTGGACTTAAAGAGTTAAATTGTATTTCCTTATACATGGCATTTTTTTAATCCCTTTAAAGCTCCTTCTGTTTGGAATTTCCTTTTTTTTTTTTTTTTTTTTTTTGCAGTTCCCACAATGGATTTTTCTAATATTTTAGCCTATGCTAAATATTATTATTTAGCAACAAATTATGCTACAGCCATAATTACTAAAATGCTGCACAAACCAAACATAAATAAGTTTACTTCATAAAATGTGTACACATCCTCTCTATTCACTGCTTATCGCTACTGCTTGTATTACAAAGTGACTCTTTCATTATCATAGTAGAACACACTGATTATGGGTAGATTAGTTTTCATTTTCATCCTTTTTTTTAAAATTTTCAAAGCTGTCTTACTGTAAACATACTTAATCTCTGTCTATCTTCTGCCTCTGAAATCCAATCAAAATTTTAAAAAATTTGGAGCTACAATCCTGTGCCCAGAAAACAGGAACTAGAAATCTTATACTACTTTCATTAACCTAATTTACTACCACAGGTTAGAGCGCTTAGTTCACCCAGCAAAGGCGCCAGGTTCGAATCATGGTCCCGACAACCTCCAATCTTCCCAGCTGTAAATAGGTACCTGACTTTGAGTTAGGGAAGAAAAAGGCAGCGAGGAAGGAAACTGGTCACCCCACCTCTCAATGCTGGACCTAGTTTGGTGAAGTCTCTAACACTCCACTCCCCTATGGCAGTATCTGCTATGGACCTACCTTTACTTGTTACTACCACAGGGAAGAATTTAAGTCCCGTTAATTTGTGTGATGATTTTAGTCTGTGATTTTGTACAGAATATTTACAGAATGCTACAAAAAAACACTGAGACCCAAAGTTGGAGCTAAGAACAGCAACACTGTGATGTTTCACACATATCTTTGGAACCAGGAATGGTTCAGTGTGGGGCAGACTATCCCATCCTGTTGAAACTTGACACAAGGAGTGCACCAAGAATATAGGTGTGCCCAAAAAAAAAAAAAAAAAAAGTACAAATAAATCTAGGCCAAACAAAGCTGTAGAAAAACTGGGATTCCTGAGAAGTACGTGGCAACTTTTAATTGGACATTGACAAGATTAAACAGACTACAAGAAAAAAATAAAACACTTCTGGGTTGACATAGGCAAAAATTAACATCTCATATTTTATTATTTTTTTTTTTAAAACTTCATGGCACATGTTCTGGCAACATGGTTTGTATTATCATACCTTCATTTAATAATTTATGTGATATTATTCTGTACATTTAAAACATATAACAGATATATACTCAAGCAATCTTGTATCAACATGTAAGTTATTATGATCATATGGCTAAACATGGCATTAAATATTATTAAACAAAAATATAAGGACCCTTTTTATGTGATATGACAAAAATTAAAAAAAACCAGTTCTAAATCCTCTATGTAATATTTAACTAAAGTCAAAGGTTTTACAGCAGTAATTTTATAATTACTTGCAACAACTTTTTATCAATGAAATTAAGAAAAACAGTTCTTGAGTGTTACATAAAACCTCATCCTGACATAAGGAAGGCAGTCACGGACATTAGTAAAGAGTAGAAAAAGCACATGAGGCCACATAGATTTTGCTTTAAAGAAGAATGTTAAAAATACCATGGACAGCTAAAGAAGAGTTAATGAGGATGCCCTGAAAGAGGCCAATGTGTAAAGGAAGCTTACTACTCATGTTAGAAGGAAGGTAACGACTGTCATCGGGCATGTGATGAGAAGAAGACAGCAGTAACATACGGTTACAAAAGGAAAGATTAAAGGAAAAAACAGACTTAAGACAATGGTAAGAGAGGGGATACTGGATGGCTCAACATCATTGCATAGAAAGAAGTGAACAACAGAATTTGTCAACAGTACGAGAGACTGGAAGTTGCGGAGAGACATGATCGCTGATGCCACTAGGCATTGTACTTCAAGACGAAGAAGAATCTTCTCATGAACAATTTTTTTAATTCATGAAAAGTAGTCATTGATATGATATCAGTTGTCTCACTCTGTGAGTTGCAGTATTTTCTGATTAATTCCTGATAAACACTTTTCTATTTATGCAAATACATCTGTGCGGTTTTTTAAATTATTAATGCAAATGAATGGAAAACACAATACCACTTCATGATACTGTGCTATATTGTAAGCAAATATTAACATGATGCATAAATGGATCATAGGTACCCTTTCTCCTTCCATCCTATACTCTAAAAAACATATTTTATGCACATATGCTCAAAACAAAGTGTGTGTTATAAAAATACATACATATATACACACACATGTGCCATTCTTAAAAAGTGAAGAGTTTTTACAGTGACTTCTTTGACATAATTTATATTGAAAGTACTGAGTAACATATAGGTTAGTATGCTGTGGTATTAAGAAATAAACACGAAATACATGTTCTTGTTGTTTGCTTTTGTAAAATAATATGTGTAAATATATATATATATATTCATCGGTTTTTTTGTTCATCTATTTTATCAATGTGTTTCGGTGTCTTTTTCTCATCTATATTTCTTGTCTTTGGTTCCTGTTTGTGACTATTGCCGATGAAGGATAAATCTCAAAATGTCCCAATGTTTTCAGTGTCTCAATAAATTGTAAAACTGGCTCAATACTAATTATTGTAGCTTTTGTATAACCTATGTTATGACAATGTGAATCTTCATTCACATGTGACTTAACTCTTTTACTCCATAATTATTTTCCACCCTGTGCCATAATTATTTTTTGAAGAATTCTAAACGGTGAAGTCTACTGTCTTTTAGTGTAAATTTTATGTTAATCTTTTTTTGTGAACATGTATTTATTATATACCAAACTGTAGGGAAATGGATAGAGAATTGAAATATATAACGTCTTTGGTAGTATTAACACAAGTGTGTTCGGTATACTTAAAACATTTTGCATGTAAAATTGAAAAACACTAAAAAGTTAACTGTAGAATACGATCTTACCAAAGACAAATTACTGTTGTAGACAATAAAACTTTCTTTTTAGTCTTCAAACATCAAGTTCATCCATATACAAAGTAAAAAAAAAACACTGCTTATGGCCACAATTTGTACATTTAGTGTTATTCACACCAGTTTTTACTGTGGTCCCTCGTAAGAAAAAAATAAATTATGCAATCGTGCATTACGTAATTTTCAAACAAATAAAGAAGAATAACGTCATATAAAAACTTTTTTACACTTGTTTAATGTTTTAATAGTTTCCCTAGCTTCATCTTCTACCTAGGATAGCTTTTCTGCACCAATTCCGTATTTTGACAACAAACTGTGAATACCAAACAATCATCATCAATGTCAGCAATGTTTCAAAGTAGTTTGACACAATTATTTGCTTAGGAGACTTACAAAATGTAAATATAAAGTGTGACATATTTCTCTAGCAATAACAACGAAAAACGCAAACATTCGAATCGTCACACAAATTGTGATAATAACATCAAAACACGCACATGTGTTGCTTAACTACAGTCAAATTAGTTGTTTAAATAGTAGCGGAAGTCATTCTACGAGTTTTAAAATGTGAACTGCATTAAACGAATGATTTTTGGGGTTTATTTGTGATAAACTAAAAACAACGCTCTGAGCGTTGCGCAGGCACGGCGGGTACAATTTTGCAACGCTCAGAGCGTTGGTCTGGAGTCAAAGAATTAATAATTCTTGTTAAAACGTAACACATATAGAAAGCTTTAAAAGATATTTCTCAACTGCTTATGTACTTCAACATGAAAATATTATTCTTAAAGCTGAGGAACCATATTCAATTCCTGTATACATGAATAGTTCGGTAGAGAAATATTTAGTAGTATCTACTGGACTGGATAAAATGAATTTGTGCACTATACATCTCATCATAAAAAAAAACAATACTTCACTTATTCCATCTAGAAACAGAAATCCTTCTCATCAAGTGATTTAGGTCGAAACTGCTCTGCAAACAAACAAGCATGATTCAACAAGTTTTTTTTTGTTCTTGTAATTTCATTACATATGAACAAAGTTAAAAATCTTTCATTTCATTTGAACAAAGTTAAAAATCTTTTGGGTGATTTTACATCTGGCAACTCTGATAGTGGTTACCGTTTGTAACCAATGGACCAGAAGTGACTATACTTAATTCCTTTGTCAACAATGGCAAACTCCACACATGGTGGATTAACTTTTGTTTCAGTCATCAATATCAAAAATTTGATGAGGCTGGCAACCTCATCATATAAAACTAATTCACATAGAAATCACCGCTACAAGCACATGTGAATGCTTGGTGAAAGTTTCTTGGGAACATGCTGCAGTGCTGGCATCATGTAGATCCCGGCGGTCTCTGAGGCAACAAGGAAAGAAAAGGATTACTGTTCTCACAGGCTTGTAGCATCAGGCAACTAAAATGAGGTGGTATATGAGAGAGGTAACCTCATCATGAAACAAAAATTCTACAGAAACCACTGCTGCAAGAGCATGTGTACGCTCTGGTGTACGCTTCTTGCAAGGGGGCCGTCTGCAATGTTGGCTCCATAGGGTGGAGAAGGCAAATATTGATGATGATATTTATGAATTAATTTTATTTGGCAAAATTCATTATTAAGTGCTACTTGTTGCTTCTATAAAGTGTATTAACGTAGTCTTACGGATTTCCTATACCTGAGAAATAACAGGATTTCATTATTTCAATTCATCGTCAACATAATCTCTCTTTGATGTTCAACATACAAGCATGAAGCCAAGATGGCACTGATGTCTACAACTAAAATTTGCAAGAATTAAATCAGCTTTGTATGTCTGAAATAAAACTTATGTTGAAAGCTGTTTATCAGAAATATTGGATCTATTTCAGTGCATCCTGAAAATACACATAATTTTACCATTTTACATAAAGATTTATTACAGCATTGCGCTATTTTAAACTTGGATAAATACACTTAATTTTCACAGCCTGCAAGTTGTTTTTAATTATACTGCCTTAATTATCTAACATGAAGTGTTTTTTTGTTGTTGGGGGAAGGGTCAGCGGCAGCACTCATTCAGTCAAAGGCAAGGCCTGTAGTCATTATTATGTAGCCCATTATGGTTTTGCACAGTAAAATCTCTAGTATTTTAACTCTTTCTGTACTACGTTTGCTAGGTATTACCCAAGTGCCAAAATGGATGCCATTTATTTGTTGTTAAACTGTTGATGTGTTAAAACAGGCAGTAGATGGTTAAGTTATATAGCACTGTAAACTGAATGAAGAATATTTGGACATATCGGAAGTGCTGTTAAATGCTACAAATAAGTGTGTTTCATATAGTATGTAAAGTGTGAGAGTACATCTAACTATGACATAACGAGTGTACCAGACGGCTCCTAGGAGAATAACCTGCTATAGTGTGGCTCACCACAAGGCTCAAGGGATAGAGTTAAGTGATGGGAAGGGTAATATAAACAGTTTGTGCTTGTTATTTTCCGAATGCCTTGCTTTTGTACTGATATCATTATAACAGGAATGTTACTGTTTATCAAATTAGGAATGTAAAATTGTAATTAAACATTAAACCAAAGTTATGTTCTTCTTTTTCGTTCCTTGAATATGTTCAAAGAAAGCGGTGGTAAGCTTGAGGTTGTTGGTATTTCCAGAGTTTTTTTTTTCCAGGAGTGGTACTGGTGATGGCCATATGCGCTTTCTCTGTTCTTCATATGTTGTGCACTTTTGAAGAAAATGTTCAGCAGTCATTTTATGGGTGCCACAGTTACACTCATCAGAATTTCCTATCTTTAGCTTGTTAAACCAAAGATATTTCAAAATGTAAATATTTTCACCATGATGCGTCAGTCTCTTTTTTTAAGTAAAATCAATACTAGGCAGTCAACACAGGTAAATTTTATTACAGACATGCCTTTCTCGGTTTCTCTCTGCATCTCTATCAGCTAATCTCTCATTTTTCATATGTGTGTGTACATTAATATATATATGAGAAACCCCATTCCCCCTGGCTCCTGAGCAAAAAATGCTAAAAAAGCACATAAGTTACTGCGCACAACCATTGGTCTCTTGCGCTCAAAACTTGTAACCGATTCTCCAATCGATTGTGCCACCTGTTAGTCGACACTTCTCACAGATAGCTTGTTTACTTTTTTGAATGGTCTGTTAAATGGGTATCTGGCTTCCGTCACTCGATTCAATTTTCGTGTATTGACGAATCAAAAAATCTAATTCATCGCCTCCGACATCACAAGTTGCACTCCAGTTAACTCTTAGAACGGCTCTAGGATTTCCTTGTGAAAACAATTAAAAAATTCCAAGATATTAACACTTCGGGCGCGCCGCCACCTTGGAGTAACATTCCACAAGACATGTGTACTTCCTGACTCATTCTTTCCATTCCCACCCCGTTTTTGCTAAGCTAGGTGTGTCAGAGTACCGAGATTGTACGGTCCCCCCGCTAAAATATTGTGATTACTTCACGGATGTTCATACTTACTCACATTTTCCAATTTCCCGAGGAAGCTTGGGTGTCAATAGCAAAAAATGGAATTATTTACTCACGGACCGAAATTTCGGGACCTCGGGTTCAAAAGGTTAATATATATATGAGCGCCCGAATGGCTAAGCAGTTAGAGCACTTGTCTCTTGCGGCAAAGTAACCGGATTCTGAGATCGAGACCTGGTAGCATCTCACTCTTGTTTATCCAGCTGTAAATGGGTATCTGGCTCTACTCTTGTTATTGACGATCAGAAGCGACATCATTGCACTCCAGGTAAACTCTTAGGTGCTTAGTCTCCTTCAACTAATTTGAAGGGTATGAATGCTAATTCTCCCTGTTGTACACTGGTTGTGTACATGCTGGATGCATCCTCTCATACGTCCATCCCTGCTGGAATTACATTTTATACCAAATTCCAGCAATCTTAGCCTTGACGATTCATCGATTGCAGTGTCATTCTCTAATAGGCGATAAATAATTATCCTCATTATCTTCTTATCCATATGCAATACACCTTCTATTGGTGCTCTTGAAGCTAGTCTGTCAGCTCTTTCATTGCCATTTATCCCTGCATGAACAGGACAGTAGGTCCACACCAGTTCCTGAAGATTCAAGGCTTCTATGGAGGTTTTCCATTCATGCTGTAGCCATTCATTTTTGACTTCCGAAGCATGGACTGAGCCTGACACAATAACTGCTCTTGTTAACTAAGTTTCAGACAGCCACCTTAACTCTTAGTATACGAGCTAATTTCATGACTACCTTTACAGATTTTGCAATAAACAATTTATTTATAAAGATAACATAAGTGTTATATATCAAAATGTGAAGAAATGAAACCCCTATATCATGCACATAACTAAATTGTTCAGTGGTTTTAAACATGCATTCACCTATAAATTTTCGCTATTGACGGGGATCGATCATCGGCCTTTCTAAGAGGCCGCTCGTATACTAAGAGTTAAGGCTGCAGTAGCTGCCTCTACCTCCATTCTCATGCTGGAGATTAGCATGTAAGCCCTGCTATGTTCAGCGACGATTCTACCTTTTACTCCAGCAGAGAAGCCCCCACCTTGATTTCTCCCCACAGACTACAGACCCATCAGTGTACACAATGTCATCATCATCCCCAAGCATGATCATTTATCAATTCCCAGCTCTGCCCTCCCATTGGCACAAGTTCTGCACTCTCTGCCAATGCTGATGATGGCTGGCTGGTAGGTCACCCAGCATGTACACTGTATAAATCACTGCTTCAAACACCTGTATTTTTCTCTCTGTCTATAATTCCAATAGATTAATAGATTTCATTCATAAAATAAACAATTTAAAATTATAATGGTATATTTTCCCACATGGTTACCGAGTTGTATATCCATGAATTTCCTTCTCATCATTGCCTTTCAGCTCCCCGAGGAGCTTAGGCCTTCAACAAATGTATCTCAAGTCTTCATGTCCTGTGCCATCAGTTCCAGGTCTTCCTCATCCTTAATTTCTGTCTCCAGCTCTCTTCTCCGTGTGCTTACTGGTCGCCCTTGTAATGCTATCAACAAGTTTCCACAATGTTATGTCCCATCCACCACCAGCATCTTCTCATCTCTTATTCGACTGGTACTTGTCAACAGTTCCACAATGACAATTTTGTTGTGCCATGTCAATCCTTAAAGCACTCATTTATGACAGTCTGCAACTTCATGTTGTTTTTGTTGTTCTCCATGTTTCAGAGCCATCCAATAGGACTGATTTGACATATAAGTCAAGGCTCTGATTTTTTTGTGCTGGACTTGTTTTCTTTTGGTCCATGCATTTCAGTTATGTTAAAAGGCCCAATTTATCAGTGCAGAATTATTGCTGTTCACAAATGTTTTTAGCATAGAATACAAAGTACTGTGGCCATTCAATAGTTTAGAGGCAAGGATAAAAAGTAGTATGTAAAAATTGCACACAAAAACCCCAACCCAAAGCTCTAGACACAACTAAATAAGATGCAAACTGTTTTTTAGCTGTTTTATTTATATTCTATATATGTGTAATTATGTTTTTTTGTCCTGTTGCTCTTTTGTAAACTGAAATAAATATAACATTTGCTTATCAATAGTTCTGGTTGTAAATGTAAGCTAATTATTCTGTGATTACAAATTCAAAAAATATTATTTTTCCTTAAAAAGTGACCTAAAAATTTTCTTAAAAAGATATTATTTATCCAACAATTATTTTGACATTACATAACAAGTACACGTTACACTTTGTGCTGACACAACAGATGGTAATAATCATGCATGTACATAATGATCTGTGTCATCAATCACAAAAGGACACACGTTTCTCGCTGAAAAAAAAAATATCAACTAAAAGTAACAATAGCTTACTAGTCTAGATTTGAGTAATAAAATATAGCCTCAGTACATCAGTCTTGAAATAAAAGATCCACTTTAAAATCATTTTAAAAGACTGACTTATATGTCACGTTTTAAACTCCATGTTTTGAGAATGGCAATTATGTGTGTGTACATACACACACACATATACACATATACACACACACACACGCACGCACGCACGCACGCACGCACGCACGCACACACACACACACACACACACAGAGATGTATTTATGGATATTTATATACCCTCTCAAATAAAAGCCAGCAAGCTGTAAGTGTACTGTAAATGTAAACATTTCTTTGGCCTATATCACAACAATCTATACAGGCTGTATCACATTCAATTACTAAAGTAGAAAGATTTAACCTCTTGTCATTTTCTTTATTCATATAAGTAAGCAGTGCCACATCTAAACCAAGCATAATACTTCTTGAGACTTTTATTTACTTTAACCATCACAGTTTTACCAAATTTTAAGCAGGCTTTAACTAAGTCACCTGTGAAAACAGGAAATTTGTTTGCCACAAGAACCCACTGTAAGGAGATAATAAACAACTGCCTCATTGGCATTTGGTAAATAAATTTGCACCATATCTGAGACTGTTGTGAACTTGTGCTTAACATGATCAATATTAAGTTTCAAAACTTCATGCCCATTATTATTCTCAACAATATCATTTCCATTTTCAGTGTTATTCTTTCAAGTGAACTTATTTATTGATTTACACTGTTTGTTGATAATCGATATCCCTGTTCAATGTTGTTTACAATACATCTTGATCTATGCTAGTCTTCCCGATTTCCTGTACCTGATAAATAATAGGATTGCATTATTTGAATTCATCTTCACCACAATCTCTCTGATGTTCAACACACAAGCATGACGCCAAGATGGCACTAATGTATACAACTAAAACTTGCAAGAATTAAATCAGCTTTGTATAACTGAAATAAAACTTATGTTTAAAGCTGTTTATCAGAAATTCTGGATCTATTTCAGTGCATCTTGAAAATACACAGAACGTTTCCATTTTACATAAAGATTCATTACAGCACTGCGTCATGTTAAACTTGGATAAATACATTTGTTTTTCACAGCCTGCAAGTTGTTTCAAAAAAACATTATGAGTTTAACAGCACACAACTGGCATTTCAAATTGTGCTAGCCTCAAACATAGTTCATGAACAATTTTAAAACTGATGACAGGGGGGAAGGTGTGAGAGAGAAGAATGCAAACAAAGCAACAAATGCTACTTCTTATTCCAGTCCACAGCTGCAATACTATGAGTGTATACTGATGAGTCAGAAAATATCTCCAATATATGTTTTTTTAACTAACACATCAATAGGGAACCACAATTTATAATGCATCACCTCATGTTCTAACTGCCCCCGCGCCTTTCTGTGAATTAAGAAAAATCTCCCCCTTTGTTTTCTTTTTCAATCTGAGGAGCATGGAGAGATACCAATGCAGTTGTCTCCCATGTAAGAAGCTATTCATGTGTCCTACAGTGACAGTTTTTGTAGCAGCTTGTTTTCAGCTAAGGCTGTAAGGAAGGTAAAGGATCCCGTTTACATGCCCATTGAGGCATATTGAGAATATGGTGTTAGGCCCATATTTTCTTGACCATCGGGACACTAGGGGTGATGTAGTCAGCATCACGCCGGCCGCCTTTAACCTTCCCAGAGTTGTTCTGGTACCCAATTCAAGAGGCTGGGTCGACCCCAGAGCCAGGAAGCCAGTGCACTAACCACTGTGCTACCGTGGCTCCCTAAGGCTGTAAGTCTAACACATAACTTTGATGATTCTTGTGACATGCATCAGGAGAGTGGTGGTCCCATTCACTTCTTTTTTCCTTTCTGACACCTCAGTGAACAACTCAAGAGTCGGCTTCTTAGTATGCTGAAGACTAAATATCCTTAAGCTTCTCTTAAAATATTGCTCAGTGACAAGGCAATGACGCAATTCCAAGTCACTGGTCAATTATTTCAGCTTTATGTTCACTAAGCGTTGAGTGGCAGAACTGTTACAGCGCTAGCTTCTCAAGGCAAAGCTAAAATGTTCAAAATGCAGTAGCATCACCCTCCAGTCCACCCAGCTGTAAATGGGTACCTGACACGGCTCAAGAGTTAAGGTTGGCAAAGGCAGCAAGGAAGGGAACTAGTCATCTCCCCTCATAAAGCCGAGACCTTGTAAAGCGCAGTCTATAACACTTCACTACCCTAATGCAGTATCTGCTATGGGACTACCATTTTCTTTTATTTTCAGTTCAACAATCTGACATTGATAATTCTGATTAAGACAGGCCAGTATTTCATCTAGTATATTGACACGACTCATTGTGACGCTAAAACTCATCGCTTTAAATTCCATAATTTAAAAGGTGCCATCAAACCAACCTGATGCACCACCCCCCCCCCCACTAACACTTCTCACACACAGGAAAAAATGCACAATCCCAAAAGCATCAAAGATTTACTCCTGTTCCTCATGCTTAAGAAAAAAACAACAAAATCCCAAAACGCTTCTGTAAATAAAATAAAAAATAGACATAAATAAAACCACCCAAATTAAAACAAGGATTCTTTAGAATTTGCAAAAACAGTACAAGGCCCCCCTGACGACGGTGTTTCAACATGGTCAATTACTTCATCATAAAACCATCGCTTGTTCCCCAGGAGATATTAGTGCAGCCTGGGATCAATTGATAAGGATAATTCTACCCCCAAATCCCACCCCCCCATAGACAAATACCCCCACCTTAATCCCACGGGACCCCCAATTTACAGTAAAACCTTGCACGACTGGTACTTACATTATCCCCCTCGTAAAACCCCCCCCCCCCCACCCTTGTACCCGCAGGAGTAAACACCCCGTTCCCATGCTGCAATTCTCTCATTATTTGATTTAGGGCAGTTTCTGGGTTCTGGAGCCCACCCCACCCCCCCCCCCCCCCCCCCCCCCCCCCCCCCCCCCCCCCCCCCCCCCCCCCCCCCCCCCCCCCCCCCCCCCCCCCCCCCCCCCCCCCCCCCCCCCCCCCACCCCCCCCCCCCCCCCCCCCCCCCCCCCCCCCCCCCCCCCCCCCCCCCCACCCCCCGCCCCCCCCCCCCCCCCAATCACACTGTGTGTACTTGTACCCTGTTATTACCTGCTTAGGAATTCAATTTGCACAAACTTTACTTACAATCTAGTGTGCTGCTGATGATTTCATGGGGACAACCATGACAGACTTGCCCATCATTTACCACTGCAAAACATCACCTTTTTGTTCTCAGAATCATATTTCATACTCTGTGTCTCCTATAGTGAGGGGGAAATTTACCATAGTTTCTCTTCACCAGTTAAACACAGCTGGGACTGTTCTACTTGGGTCTCCCACCCCCTGCAGATCCAAGTAGAACAGTCCCAACTAAGATGGTTTGGCCATGTCTGCAGAATGGGAGAAGATCGGCTACCACGACAAGCATGGGAAACAAAGAGCAAGGGATCCAGACCCCCAGGACGACCCAGAGTCCGCTGGGAAGACAACATTAGACAATCTTTGAAGGACCGAGGACTAGAATGGAACCAGGCCAGGAGGAAGACAGCCGTTCCCATGCTGGTACTGTGCCTATGTTTCTGATGGATTTCTGCCCTGGAGCACCTTCAATCCACAAAAACACCACATAAAGCATGCTGCTATTTTTTATGTTAAGGACATATTAAACACCCTGCTTCTTTAATATAGTAACTTGTCATTTACTGTCAACACTTTGCTAACATTTATATGAGTGCGTTTAAACTAAGAGTTGCAAATAATTTAGTAATTTCATCATTAAGTGAAGTATGTTGCACTGCATCGTTAAGCCTGTGCCCCAGTGCATACAACTGCCTTCCTTAGCCCATGACAGCCCTCAGCCTGCCTGCAAGGCAACAGGTGTGTGTGTGTGTGTGTGCCCTTGTCTGGTAACTTGGCATCAACTGTCAACATTTGCTAACATTTATATGAGTGCCTTTAAATTAAGAGTTGCAAATATAACAGGCAAGTGCCAGACAAAATTATTCAAAAGAATACTGTGGATATTTTCTGACTCTTCCTTGCATATCACCTGTTATTTCTGGCCATTTACAACCAACAGCTTAAATGAAACAATCAAAATATCTGTGACAAAGAGCACTTAATTGTATTATAATCTTTTTTACACTTAGATACATGACACTATTCATAACAGTAACCAATTTGATATCGCTGAACAAAAATTAACTTCTATCATCTTCAGTAGGTAATACTGTTAAACCTGGTATTCCGTTTCATTTTTCACTCATGGATGTTATGACAGCATTTTCAATGACATAATGCAAAACAACAACCTTGTTTCAGGAAAACCAGAAATGAAGGAAACAATGAATGTGAACAAATTCCAGTTTTATTAAAACTATAAATACTGATTTTCTTAAATGAAACATAAATGAAGTGCTTAGAAGAGAGCCGGGGAGAAATATTACAAGACTAAGAAAAGAGTTAAAAAAAGAAACAAAAAATTACAAACACAGTGCATATATCTAGGTTTTGTCAGAACTGAGGTCCTCTACCATGATGCTCATGGTATATTCATTCCTTGTGTGATGGTGGTGATGGTGGTTGTGACAGTGATCGCGAGCACAGATTATGTTTCCCACTGCTGCTCATCATATATTCTATCAAAGCAGTCATTCATGTAATTAAACTGAAATGATAACAATTACAACAATGATAGTAAAAGGTCAAACTTTAGACTAGAAATTAAGAATGCTTCATTTACAATATACATTAACACAATTTTCATACTTGGTATAAAGATATTCTGTGAGACCGGAAGGGGATACCATTATTAAAACAAAAATGAAATGGTTAAATCTTAGTATGAAAACAGCATGCAGGCTAGAGCAAGGTTTCTTAACTGTCCACAGACCCCTGGGGAGTCCATGAATGGATTCTAGGGGGTCTGTGTATATAACCTAAAAATTAAAATTTAGTTACTCTTACATACATTTTTTTTCCCAAGAAGAGGTCCACAACCTTCAAGGGACATTCAAAGGGGTCCACAGCTAAATTGAACAATCAAAGGGGCCCACAGCCTTCATCGGACAATCATAAGGGGCCCACAGCCTTCATCAGACAATCATAAGGGGCCCACAGCCTTCATCGGACAATCACAAGGGGCCCACAGCCTTCATCGGACAATCACAAGGGGCCCACAGCCTTCATCGGACAATCAAAAGGGGCCCACAGCCTTCATCAGACAATCACAAGGGGACCACAGCCTTCATCGGACAATCACAAGGGGCCCACAGCCTTCATTGGACAATCACAAGGGGTCCACAGCCTTCATCGGACAATCACAAGGGGACCACAGCCTTCATCGGACAATCACAAGGGGCCCACAGCCTTCATCAGACAATCACAAGGGCCCACAGCCTTCATCGGACAATCACAAGGGGCCCACAGCCTTCATCAGACTATCACAAGGGGCCCCCAGCCTTCATCGGACAATCACAAGGGGCCCACAGCCTTCATCGGACAATCACAAGGGCCCCACAGCCTTCATCAGACAATCACAAGGGGCCCACAGCCTTCATCTGACAATCACAAGGGGCCCACAGCCTTCATCGGACAATCACAAGTGGCCCACAGCCTTTATCGGACAATCACAAGGGGCCCACAGCCTTCATCAGACAATCACAAGGGGTCTACAGCCTTCATCAGACAATCAAAGGGGTACAGCGCATACAAAAGTTAAGAAACCCTGGGCTAGAGTAAGAAGTGGAAAGCAAGAAAGAAAAGACGGGGTAACAAAAATAAACAAAAATAAAAGGTATTCCGATGTACAGAAACTTTGAAAGTGTTACAGCAGGAGATAACCTGATCATCAGGGATGAGTGCAATACATAAACTTCCCTTTCCTCTTAAGTCTATTCAGATTCTCACAGGAATATCACCAGGGACTACATTTAATTTTTATTTGTTTAAAAAAAAAATATATTTAACTTAGTTCTCGCTTTCTTTTTCGTTGGTCTTTGTCAGATTGTCTCTCATGAAGGCCTTGTAGTCATAACACAGGCAATTCTCTTTGTCCTAGTAAGACATATCACTTATTTTGGTTTTTTTTAACCCTACCTCTCCTCCTAAGGAACAGGTTCTAAAGCACATAATCTTATAGAACCTAGGGTGAGGTGTGCATATGTGGTGGTTGTGTGTGTGCATGCTCATGCATATGGTTATGTCTTCCAGATGTCATAAAAGGTGGATCTGAACTCGCATCCTTTCTTTCTCCCCCTCCCCTTTTTATCTTTTTCCTCAGCCATATGAAGTGGGAAAGAAACTAACTTGCTGTGGTTTCACCCAGATGAAGTGGGAAAGAAATAAAATTTCTGTGGTTACTCCCTCACCAGATGAAGTTGGAGAGAAATTTATTTACTGTGGTTTCCCCCCTCATCAGATGAAGTTGGAAAGAAACTAATTTACTGTGGTTTCTCCCTCATCAGATGCAGTGGGAAAGAAACTCATGTACTGTGGTTTCTCCCTCACAAGATGAAGTGGGAAAGAAACTAACTTGCTGTGGTTTTACCCCCACCAGATGAAGTGGGAAAGAAACTAATTTACTGTGGTTTCTCCCTCACCAGATGAAGTAGGAAAGAAACTAATTTACTGTGGTTTCTCCCTCACCAGATGAAGTGGGAAAGAAACTAATTTACTGTGGTTTCTCCCTCACCAGATGAAGTGGGAAAGAA
Organism: Oreohelix idahoensis; assembly: GCA_024509875.1. Taxonomy (NCBI): domain Eukaryota; kingdom Metazoa; phylum Mollusca; class Gastropoda; order Stylommatophora; family Oreohelicidae; genus Oreohelix; species Oreohelix idahoensis. The sequence continues at coordinate 49,320 of JAMPIV010006967.1, read as the reverse complement.
ACTTATTTACTGTGGATTCTCCCTCACCAGATGAAGTAGGAAAGAAACTAATTTACTGTGGTTTCTCCCTCACCAGATGAAGTAGGAAAGAAACTTATTTACTGTGGTTTCTCCCTCACCAGATGCAGTGGGAAAGAAACTTATGTATTGTGGTTTCTCCCTCATCAGATGAAGTGGGAAAGAAACTTATGTACTGTGGTTTCTCCTTCACCAGATGAAGAGGAAAGAAACTTATTTACTGTGGTTTCTCCCTCATCAGATGAAGTGGGAAAGAAACTTATTTTCTGTGGTTTCTCCCTCACCAGATGAAGTAGGAAAGAAACTTATTTACTGTGGTTTCTCCTTCATCAGATGAAGTAGGAAAGAAACTTATTTTCTGTGGTTTCTCCCTCACCAGATGAAGAGAAAAAGAACAAATAGGACTACTGCACCCTCAGGCATGGTATACAAGGCCACTAATATGAGGTTGTGCATGGGGCTGGCAACCTCATCAAGTAAAACAAATTGCCACCAAAACCACCAGTACAACAGCACGTGACTGCTTGGTGCAGGCTTCCTGCAAGGGGACCAGCTGCAGTGGTAGCTCCATGCACTGTAAGGAGTGCAAAGAAAAATGATGATGATGATAAATATTCTACTGCCTATTTCTTCATTTAGGAGGATCTCACTATGGGCCCATGATGGGCAAAGGGAGCTGAGAAGTGGCCCTGTGTAGGATGTGACAATTCCTTGGGAGAGCCCAGAACCAAAACACAGTATTTTAGCTCTGCATATTTGGAGAGCCCCCTTGGATGGCTGGGAATGCACAGTATGCCACACACTTCTTCCTCCTAGCTTGGGACTAGATGTAATGATCCTTTAAATGTCATCCAGGCTGGTGAAATTGGAGCTCATGACTTAAAATCAACATGTTTTGGAATGGCAGAAAAGCCACAAGAAAAGCCTAGATCTACAGTGCAGATAATACCAAGGATGTCTTCTAAGTGATATTGGCTGCAAAAGAGTGAGAAGCTCAGCAGCCCTAGATAAACAACAACAGGAACAACTGCCTATTACAACTGCCCCACAGCCAGCACAAAAGAATTTCCTTTTCAGTCTCATCAGGGCTTGTCCTGGCACTAGATCTGTATTATCTACTTCTTTACTCCAGGTAGTTGCTGGAGGTCACTGAGGAAACAAAGAAAGAAAATGACTTCTGCTCCTTCATGAATGTTGCAAGAGGCAGCTAATATGAGGTTGTGCATGGGGAGCTGGCAGTCTCATTATGTACCACAAATAGCTACACAAACCACCGCTACAACACAACAGGAATGCCTTTATGCAGGCTTCTTTAACAGGGACCAGCTTCAGAGGTGGCTCCATGCTTTATAGGAAGCAAAAATAGAAATGAATGATGAATACCTGGTTGGTTTCCCTTAACTGGGCTGAAGCCCAAGTGCCGCTGGATAGGGGGAAAAAACAAAAAAAATTGGTCACCAGACCTCTCTCATGCTCTTTTTAAGCACTGGCTTATGTTGGGTGTAGGTAAATGTGGCAAGGGGTGGGAGATGTAGTAGTAAGTTGTGGAGTGCAGCAGGAGCACATGTGACCAACATGTGTGTGTGGCAGATAAACTGAGTGGCACCAGCCAGTGAGACTTTGGCCTACGTGATGAGATAAGAAACAATGTAAGGAAAGATTTACAAACAAAGGTCAAATACAGCGAATGGTGCCTCAATTGGCTGTGTCCACACACAGTTCCCGGAGACATGGGTCTCCCAGATCTGGGGCATATTTGCGTCTCGGCTCTGATGACGCTCACTGGTGCAGCCAATTCACTGCACTATTTGATGGACATGAGGTATAGCATACATATAGGCATGAAATGGCAGGGAAGCAAATCCATTAAAAATTGCTTGCTGAAATCGGATGTCGGGCCGAAAGGCGCAGATATCACAGCCTAGCTGTAAACTATGACGCAACATACTTACCGCTCAAAACTAACGGCCAGCATCGTAAGAGAAAGATATGGCTGAGAGTGAATGCAAACAACAAAAACAAACAAGGCAACTGAGACAATGATATGCTGCTATTTCTTGTAGGTCCATTAAAAATTTGATAGGTTTATCTCACGTTTCTTACTCAACAGTATTTCCAACAGCAGCTGAGTTGGGAGTAACTGACAACAAGAAAAGTACTTACATATGGTGTAAAAATTTTGACTAGCCGGGGTTTTTTCCCTTGCCGGTTGTACTCAAAATTGAAAGACATTCCTTCTTCATCAACCTGGTATGATTTGACATCCTTCCAATTGAACTCAATAACTTGAGCCTAAAAAAATAATCACAGATAGTTTCACTATACTCGTCAGATGACACCTCATGTTCAGAGTTTTTCAATAATACATCTACATACTGGTTTTATGTGCACTGCATAGTTTCAATTCTGGCGGCATTATTTTTTATCATCATATATGTCATGTTTACGTTGTGTTTCATCTTTCCCTCCACACACAAGCACACATAACACATAAATTTCTTATCGTTTACTGTGGTGATGAATATGTTAGTTATACTTGTTTAACATGTCCTCAAGTAACAGGCCCTTCTAACAACCATCACCAAGAGGTTACAGACTTTCATAAATAGGTGCCTGCATAGAACAGAAGGACTGAAAAGGTACGACAAGATCACCAACGTGGAACTGATGACAAGAATCAGACAAGCGCCAGTGGAACAAAAGATGAGAATATGATGCTGGCAATAGATAGGACACACACTATGGAAATCTGCTGACAGCATTAGAATGTAGTCCTTGTTCTGGAATCCCCAGGGAAAGAGAGGAGAACGAATGAACTTTATTTTCAGAGTTAAGAATTGGGCGTGTAGGCCCGTCTAACATTCTGCCCTTCCACTCTTACTTATCTTGCATTCTGTATCCTTTCATTCCCACATTATTTTAAGCATTAATTTAAAGGCATGCAACATTATAAAGGTAATATAACAGCATAAATTTACAGTATCCAATCATAATCAAAATTAAGTATGTTTTTTTTTTTTTTAAAACAAGAAAGTAATAAAAACAAACAAACAAACAAAACAAACAAACTAATCCAAAACATCAACACAATAAGTCTGACAATAATTCGCACATAATCACACTGGAGTGGCATAGAATTATCACTCATGAAACATTTGTACAGTCTGCCATTGAATGAGTTGGGACTTGGTGTGTGTTTCTCCCTAACTCAAAAGCAGAATCCGATCGAACAAACGAACTTGAGGGAGACACACACACAAAGAAAAAAAAAAAACAAGAAGAGAACTGGAGACACAAATGAAAAAGATGAGAAGGTCATGGAAAAACCTTCCACTGATGGCACAGGACAAGAAGCTTGTCATAAGTTTGTGCTCCTTGCCAGTCCTTCTTGGGTAGCTCAACAGTAATGAATGACCAACCATTGCCCAAGTGGATTAGGGGCTCAGTTTTAGGGAACAAAGAATAGGACTGCTGTACCTTTCCAAGCATGTAATAACAGGTAACTAAGGAAGGTTGTGTCTGAGGTTAGCCACTTATCACGTTAAAGAAACTGCTTCATAAACCACCATTGTTAAGACCACACAAAATGCCCTGGCGTGAGCATGGAAGAGTGGCCATCTGCAGTGGTAGAACCTTACTCCTTAATGAGTAAATATGGAAAAAGGAACAAACAAAGTCTTGATTACCTGATCTGTTTTAATCTTTATTATATCCATGATGTTTCTATAAGAATGTTAGTCTAATGAATGCATATAATGAACTATTCACTTTGAATCTGTAGTTCTAAAGTTGATCAGTTAGGATCTTTGCAATAACACACTTACATTACAAGCTGTGCTAATGATATAGTGACCATCAGAACAGAATTTAGCACCTACATTTTGTTATAAAGCAAAATCAAATTATACATTGGGCAGCAAAAGTTTTTGTGAATTCTAAGGCTTAAAATGGCTGCAAAGAACAGGAAATGATGAGGCATTATGGAGTTCCCGTGAAGATCATTAACTTAATAAAGAAGACCTATGAAGACATGACATGCAGAGTTGTTCATGAAGGACAACTTACAGAACCGTTTAGGATTAGAACGGGAGTGAGACAGGGATGCCTCTTGTCTCCATTTCTTTTCTTACAAGCAATAGATTGGGTTATGAAAACATTGACATCACACAACAGAAATGGAATCCAGTGGAATCTGACTAAACAGCTTGATGATCTGGATTTTGCAGATGACTTGGCTCTTCTGTCCCAAAACCATAACCAGATGCAAGAGAAAGTGAAAATTCTCTATGAGAGGTCACAACAAGTGGGCCTGAAAATATACAGAGAAAAGACAAAGATTATGAGAATAAATGCAAGAAATGATAACAAGAAACACCACTAAAGGATGTAGAATCGTACACATATCTTAGTAATATAGACAAAGTTGGAGGGACAGACAATGATATCAAAATAAGAATACAAAAAAGCAAGAGGAGCTTTCATTGCATTGGAAAACATATGGAGAACAAGAGAAATCAAGTCCAACACGAAAATAAGAATCTTCAACTCAATTATCAAGTCAGTCCTATAGTATGGCTCTGAGACATGGAGAGCAACAAAAACAACAACCAAAAAGCTATAGATTTTTATAAACGGGTGTTTGCGTAGATTAGAAGGACTGAAATGGTATGACAAAGTCACAAATGTGGAATTGATGACAAGAACCAGACAAGTGCCAGTTGAACAAGAGTTGAGAAGAAGAGGCTGGCAATGTATAGGACACACATTGAGGAGACCTGTTGATAGCATTACAAGGCAGTCCTTGTTCTGGAATCCACAAGGAAAGAGAGGTAGAGGTAGACCAAAAAACACATGGAGAAAAGAGCTGGATACAGAGGTGAAAATGATGAGGAAAACATGGAAAGAACTTGAGTGCATGGCACAGGACAGGAAGACTTGGGGTGTTTGTTGAAGGCTTATGCTCCTCAGGGAGCTAAAGGGGATTGATTGATTGAAAGAACAGGACTACTACAGCCTACAAGGCACATCATTAAAGGTAAATAAGACTGGACTTGAGACTCGCTACCCTCGTTCTGGAGAAACACAGCTAGCAGCAACAACAGCTTCAAATGGTAAGACAGGATCCTCCAATATGGAATTGATTAACAGAACCATCCTCCAATACGGAATTGATTAACAGAACCATCCTCCAATATGGAATTGATTAACAGAACCAGATTAAAACTAGTGGAACATAAAATATGTTAGAAGTGGAAATGACAAATGCTATCTAACAGTTTCACAGAAGGTGTGGCACAACCTGCTAGAAGGTGTGTCCCACTAAATTTTATTTCTCCCTTCTATGAAATACAGTACCAATATTAATTATAATCACAGCAACAAACTGTCTCCACTTTGCTCGGTCAACAGCCAAAGTGGAGGCAGTTTGTTGCTGTAATCATTAAGTTCATTCATTCATAACCCTCCACTCCCAAAGAAGCATAGGCCTTCAACAATGCCAAGTCCTCCTGTCACGTGCCATCATCTCAAGTTCTTTCCACGTTCTCCTCATCATTTTCACGTCTCCAGCTCTCTTCTCCATGTGCTTCTTGGTCTACCTCTGCCTCTCTTGCCCTGGGGGTTCCAGAACAAGGACTGCCTTGTAATGCTATCAACAGGTTTCCTCAGTGTGTGTCCTATCCATCGCCATCGTCGTCTTCTCATCTCTTGTTCCACTGGCACTTGTCTAGTTCTTGTCCTCAGTTCCACGTTGGTAACCTTGTCATACCATTTTAATCCCTCTATTCTACGTAAGCACCCATTTATGAAAGTCTGTAGCTTTTTGGTTGTTGTCTTTGTTGTTCTCCATGTCTCAGAGCCATACAATAGGACTGACTTCACATTTGAGTTGAAGATTCTTATTTTCGTGTTAGATCAGATAAAGTCTGGAAAAAGGAAGAGATACCAGCAGAATGGAAGGAAGGATATCTGGTTCATCATCTCATCTCAACCCATAACCCGTCATGGGTCGTAGGGGTGCCATGGTGGAAGCATCAGCAGACAGGGTCCTCCACTGCTCTCTATTCTCAGCAATGCGTACAAGTGTGGAGAAACCGTGTCCTGCCCATTCTTTGATGATATCAGCCCAGGATTTTCTTTGCCTTCCTCTTCTCCGTTTACCTTCGACTGTTCCCTGGAGGATCGTTTTCGAAAGGGAGTCATGACGAGTTACATGCCCAAACCAGGCAAGCTTTCGACGTTTCACTATTGACAAAAGTGGTTCTTGATGGCCTGCATAGGTGTTTATCTTCTCTCTAACATAGACATTTGTTTTGTGCTCTTTATAGCAAATGCGCAAAATTCTTCTATAACATTTATGCTCGAAAGCCTGAATCCTTCGCTCCGTATCTGCAGTGAGTGTCCAGCCCTCACACCCATACAAGAGAATAGATAATACAAGTGATTTGTATAATTTGATCTTCACAGGAAAACTGATGTTACTTTTCCAGATCACATTCAACCTTGTCATGGCAGCTGAGGCCATCTCAAGTCTTGTCTTGATTTCTTTATTTGATCTTCCATCACTACATATAGTGGACCCGAGATATTTAAAGGTGTTAACTTCTTCTAACGTTTGCCCATTTAACGTAATGTTGGTCGGAACATGTTTCTTATGGCTATTCACCAATATCTTGCTTTTTTCTATATTAATTTCCATCCCATATGTTCTTGTTACTTTCTCCAGTCTAGAGGTAAGGTCTTGAAGTTCTGATTCTGTTCCAGCTATCAGATCAATATCATCAGCAAAATGTAGATTACACAGAGGTCGGCCTCCAATCGATATGGTTGATTTATAATCGTAGAGAGCCTCCTGCATAATATGTTCTAGATAAATGTTAAAGAGCACTGGTGACAGGATACATCCCTGGCGAACTCCTACAGTTGTTTTGAAAAATTCTCCAATGTCATTGCTTGCAAAAAACAGCACTGCTTGCGTCCTTGTATAGTGCTTCAATGATATCTATGATGTTGGTATCAAAATTGAATTTTCTCATTATTTGCCATAAACCTTCATGCCAGACTCGATCGAAGGCTTTTGTGAAATCGATGAAGTTATGGTATAAATCATGTTGATGCTGGAGATGTTTTTCGATCAGTAATCTAATACTGAAGATTTGTTCTGAGGTACTTCTTTTTGGTCTAAAGCCAGCCTGTTCCTCTGACAAGATTTCTTCTGATTTCTGTTTTATTCTGTTCAAAAGTATCCTTAACATCACCTTACTTGGATGACTAATAAGGCTAATGGTTCTGTAGTTCTTGCACATTTTTAGATTTCCTTTCTTTGGAAGTGGTATTACTAATGACTGCGTCCATTCTTTTGGCCATTTTTTTGTACTCCATATCTTCTGGCAAATTGTTGTCATGATTTTTACTATATCTGGTCCTCCATATTTCAAGAGCTCTGCTGGTATATTATCCACACCCGGTGACTTCCCTCCTTTCATCGAACATATAGCCTCTTCCACTTCTTCCCGTAGTATTGCTGCATTTCCGAGTTCTCTGTTTTCGCACTTAATGTTGTTTAATATGCCTAAGTCAGTGTCAAGTTTACAGTTATATAATTCTTTACAATATTCTGTCCACCTTCTCATTACAGCTGTTTTTTCATTGAGCAGAGCCCCATTGCTATCTTCTATGACAGTTACCCTGGGCTGTTGGGGTTTTGATAGTCTTCTTAATGTGTCAAAAACTGCCTTGCTGTTACCTTTTATTAGCCCCGTATTAATGGACTCACATTGATCAGCTACCCATTTTTCTTTGGCCTGTTTCATTTTCTTTCTAATATTTTTATTCACCATACTGTATTGCCATGCTGCTTCAGGAACCTCTTTCTTAACCTTTTTCATTTCTCGCCGTGTATCACATAACTTCAGAATTTCATCTGTAACCCATGGTTTGTTTATTTTCTTTCTTTTACCAAGTATTTCTGTTGCTGATTCAATGAGCACGTCTTTCATGTTCTCTGTGATTGAGTTGATATCATCCTCCAAAAAGTTGAGAGCTGCGAATTTTCCTCCAACAGTTGCCTCAAAGATTCCCGCGATTTCTGGATCTTTCAATTTGTCTAAATTGAATCTTAACTGAGAACATCTGTTTTGATTATAGTTCTTTTTGAGTTTAAGCTTGAGCGTCATCAATACCATGTCGTGATCACTACCAATGTCGGCGCCAGGAAAAGTCCTAGTCTTGGCTTTATTAATGCTGGACTTGAATCTTTTGGATACAAGAATAAAATCAATTTGGTTATGTATCTCAGTTTTTGGGGCACGCCACGTTGTTCTTCTTGATAACTTATGAGGAAATAGTGTATTTGCAAGGGTTAGTTTATAGTTGCTGGCAAATTCTAGTAGTCTTAGTCCTCGATCGTTGGTTTCTCCAGTCCCAAATTTCCCCACTGTGCCAGCCCAGTGACCGTATGCATCTGGCCCTATTTTAGCATTCCAATATCTGGTTAAGTTGCCTAAGAAGGGACATTTACAAGAGTGCACAAATTATAGAGGAATAATGTTACTATCAGTGCCAGGAAAAGTATTAAACAGGATTATCCTTGAGAGATTAAAAGAGTCCATAGACTAGAAACTGAGAGATGAACAAGCAGGTTTTCAACAAAACAGATCTTGTACAGACCAGATAGCCACTTTGAGAATAATAGTTGAACAAAGTTTGGAATGGAATTCACCACTGTACATCAGATTTGTGGACTACGAAAAGGCATTTGACAGTGTAGACAGAGAATCACTTTGGAAATTGATGAGGCATTATGGAGTTCCCCTGAAGATCATTAATTTGAAAAGAAAACATATGAATACATGACATGCAGAGTTCTTCACGAAGGACAGCTTACAGAACCATTTGGGATAAGAACAGGAGTGCGACAGGGATGCCTCTTGTCTCCATTTCTTTTCTTACTAGCAATAGACTGGGTTATGAGATCATCAACAACACACAACAGAAATGGAATCCAGTGGACTCTGACTAAGCAGTTGGATGATCTGGATTTTGCTGATGACTTGGCTCTTCTGTCCCATAACCGTAATCAGATGCAGGACAAATTGAAAACACTCGATGAGAGGTCACAGCAATTGGGTCTGAAAATACACAGGGAAAAGACAAAAATAATGAGAATAAATGCTGGTAATGATAACAGGGTTGAACTTGAAGAAACACCAATACAAGATGTAGAATCGTACACATATCTTGGCAGCAATATAGACAAAGTTGGAGGGCAGACAGTGATATCAAACTAAGAATACAAAAAGCAAGAGGAGCTTTCATTGCATTGGGAAACATATGGAGATCAAGAGAAATCGAATCGAATCATTAAGTGCCGTGTCATAAAATAGCACAGGTGTAGTAAGGTGTGTCACCATTCCACACACACAAAAATAGTAGGGAATCTCTAATATAATATGATCATTAAGTACTCCTTCTTCAGGAACCTACTGCAAAGAAAAAACAACAGCAAAATTTAAAAAAAACAAACAAAAAGGAAGGCATAAAAAAGGATAAAGACATGGATAGAATTCACGCAAGGTGTCTAACACAGGATGGCTAAAAGAGACTCAACTGAAGATCTAATACCCCAAAGGGTGCTTTAGGGCAAAGATGAGAGATAGTTATAACACACAGCTTACATCTACATTTAAACTGCACAACAGAGGTTCTAGTGATAGAAGAAAGCACCAAGAGACAAGTTGCTTTCTTCACAGATGCAATGTCAGTAACTGCAACGCTAAAGAGCCAGAATAATGCAGACCAGGATGATCTAAGAGTAATACTCCACAAACTATGTCAGCAATTCAAAAGAGTTGTGATACAATGGATCCTATCTCATTGCAGCATCCCCGGCAATGAAGGGCTGATAGAATGGAAAAGGAAATGCATCCAGGCCACCCAAAAAAATGCATATTATCAGCTCAGCAGAACAGAACAAGCATTAAACTTCAGACTCCAAATGGGCCACAACAGAATGGGATACCATCTATTGAACAAGCTAAAGATAGGAACTACCGATGAGTGTAACTGTGGCATCGATAAAATGACTGCTGAACATCTGCTTCAAAGATGCCCAACATATGGGGAACACAGAAAGCATATATGGCCATCACCAGTACCGTTACTAGAAAAACTCTATGGAGATACAAACAGCCTGAAGCTGACCACTGCTTTCTTTGTAAATATTCAAGTACACGTCTGAGAATATAAGAAGAAGAAACTGTGTAGTATTCTTATCAAGATGTTATTGACACTATCCTGTCTATAGAAGTATACATTATGTATCATTCTGTAGTCAAAGTAGTATTTGCTGATCTGGAGGATGCGCTGAATATTTTAGATTTCCGATTATTACAAAAGTAAAAATGTACTAAAATATAAACCTACCTGCCCTGCCTTGCCAATTGTATTTACAAATCAACAAAACTGAAACAACATTAATTACATTGCAAAGTTATGTCTGAAGCAACCACATGGCTATCTTCTCTATCCATCTTACGCCCTTACCTCTGGAGTTCCATCTTCCTTGCAAGCTTGAAGCTTAAAAGCCTCGAAGCCAATGATGGCCACTACATGCCCATCCCGTCTTGAATCACATGAACAGTGAGGAAAAACAACTTCAGAATAACCTTCCAGATAGCGTACAGTCTTCAGGTACTGAAACACAGATTTTTAGGTGCTGAAAACTTATCAAATATCACAGTGCTAAAAACATCACTAAAACTATGCTTTATTAGTCTTGAGAATTCTTTACGTAGCAGTCCAATTAGCAGATACTGCTACAAGGGAGTAGAGGGTTATAAACTTCATTATTGTAACTGTCTTTTTTTCCTTGTTGATGTGATCACTGGCCCAAGACAGTATACATGTTGTTAGATGTGTAGTGCGAGCGTATGATGAATTGAGTGTGGGTGCGAATGAAGGCGCGAATGTGTTTAGGCTCGTATAGATGTAGATCCTGCAACCCATACTCTCACATGCAGTAATCAAGGATGCTTTGACACTGCAGGCATGTTTCAAGACATTTATTGACGGGAACACACATAGTATCAACAGGAACAGTCAGTGTAACAAGGTCATGCTGACCTGACATCGATAGGTATACATTTGGCATTCAAAAAGGTAAACATCAGAATAGACGTGCATGGTCAATAGCAAAGTTCTTCAATAATGACAGTTCGTAGCGTCGCCCTGGGCGTCTCTGACTAAACGCGTCAGATGCCTTAGTCACTTGGACACATAGGTGCAACTTGGCACTCCCCGCCAATTGCACATATCAGGCTGTAGTATAACAGCCGAAAGCACAGGCCTCGTTCTGACGTCGGCCGTGTACTTCTGTTAAATAGGTTATCATCAACCCTGCAGTAATACTTATTGTAGATAGGAGTTCCGCCAATCTGCGGCTCCCACAATATATCTTCGTCACTGGATTTCTGGACAATATAAGACTAACAGTCTTGGATGGCTACCTCGAGCACAAATATATAAGTTCTGAAATGGCGGATCAGTGAGCTGCTGTTCACCCTAGGTAATCCTTTACATGTTCTGCCACCGAAAAGCGTAATAATGCATAAAGGTCGGTATTACCTGGAAAATGAATCCTCAGAACTAAACAAGGAATTCTGTCGTCATCCCGACGCACAGAGATTCACTGGGGAAAACTGCCATAGCAGTTACTTCGAAGATTCTCCCCGAAAAACAATGGACTCTTGGTCCCTTCAGAAAAACAGGACCTCCCGGCTTCCCGGAAGTATATCTCACTCCCGCTTAAAAAACCTTCCCCTAGGCCTACGCCGAACTGTCAACCTCTGACCCTAAAGGTCAAACACAATGAATGAATAAACAAGGGAAGACAACCCCTAATCAACCTGACATCGCAGGTAAAGACACAATTATTCTTATGATACAAACATAAGCAAATAACTTGACAGATGACTCCATCGAAAATGACAGCAACATTACTACCACCCCCCTGTAAAAAAAAAAATGCAATTTTTTTTTTTAATATGTTCATGAGCAAGATAGCACCAGTATCACTTCTGTGCTCATGCAAACAATGAACCTAACATCAGGTACAATAGAAGAGGGTACAAATCATCTCCCAACATAGGAGAAAATATTTCCTTTAAGCCAAACAAACTAAGGGATACCATTCACGAAACCTAAGTTGCTGGCAATACCAATCATATATCAAACATTACTAAATAAAATAATCATAGCAATATACAAATGTCAATGCTTTTTTAGCAACATATCACTGATGGATGGACAAAATGAAATTTGTTAAATTATCTAAACATCATCCAAATACATTTGTATTACAACATATTATGATATGAAGGACAGACCTAAGTCTGAAAGTATATCAGGAAAAACTAGGACACAAGATTTAACTGGAATCATGTGGGCATCTAGACAATATGTCCGCCATCACATTATCCGAACCACGGATAGCTCGCACCGTGAAATGGAAAGGCTGAAGAGCAATAGCATAACGAGTAGATCTCGAGCTCTTCAAATCCTTACTTTGCATAGCCGTAAGAGCTTTTTGGTCGGTTTCCATAAAGAAATGCGCGCCCAGAAGGAACCTTTGTAGCTTAAGAATGGACCAAACCATAGCCAACAATTCACGGTCCAAAACCGAGTAATTCCTTTCTGCCGCATTCAGCTTCCTAGAAATATACATTACAGGATGCAGAGTTCCTGAATATTCCTGCATTAGTGCCGCTCCAATGCCAGTGGAAGAGGCATCACTACGAAGGACAAAAGTCTTATCAATCGTCGGTAGTCTTAAGATAGGATGAGATGAGAACAAATTCTTAACCTGATCCAATGAAGATTGGCATTCTTGGGACCAACGCACCATATTAGGAGAACCTTTTTTCAATAACGTTGAAAGTGGTGCCATAATGGAGGACAGATTCTCAATGAATCTTCCATAGAATTGTATCAATCCCAAGAGACTACGCACTTGCTTTTTTGTCTTCGGAACCGAGATATTTAATATCTTTGAAATGTTTTGGTCCTCTGTCTTCAACAGACCATGACCAACTCGATGACCTAGGAAGGAAATTTCACTAAACCCAACAAAAGCTTTAGAGGGTTTAGCAGTCAAACTATGCTCACGTAGAGTAGATAGCAATTCCTTCAGACCCACATAGTGTTCTTCCCAAGTATCGCTGAAAAGACAGATGTCGTCTAAATATGCAATGACATCTGCACGATCTGATAGAATTCGTCGCATCATGCGTACGAAAGTCGCTGGGGCGTTCATAAGCCCGAAAGGCATAAAATTCCATTGAAACAGACCCCTAGGTGTCGAAAAAGCAGTGAGAGGTTTGGCGTGTTCCGTCAGTGGGACTTGCCAATAACCTTTCGACAAGTCTAGTTTAGTAAAGAATTTAGCCTTAGAAAGTCTAATAAGTAGATCATCTAATAACGGCATAGGTTCAGCATCGAACTTCGTAACTTGATTTAATTTGCGATAATCAACGCAAAGACGTATGTTATTGTCTTTCTTTCGAACAATAACTATCGACGAAGAATAAGCTGAAGTGGATGGTTCAATTATTTGTAGTTGAATCATTTCATCCAATTCTTTCTCGACTTGTGCTTGAAAATGAATAGGTATTGGGTATGGTCTTACTCTGATCGGATTACGATCAGTAAGTATGATGTCATGTTCTATGACATCTGTGTGTCCAGGAATGTCGGTAAGGACATCCTGATATGATTGTAACGTAGAGGATACTTGACGTTGTTCCTCAAAAGACAAGTTGGAAGAGACTGTAACGTCTCTCCACGATTCCGTTGAAGTAAGTGGAATCGTAGGAAGAGGTAAGTTCACGTCAGAAAAAATAGTTTCCTCATCCTGTATAACAGACAGGGATGAGATGTGACCATGTTGGACTGGAGAGTCGTCCGTCGCCTGGAAAATAGGCTGTAAATAGTCTGGACGTTCAATAAACTCTGTTAGCATATTTATATGGAAGGTTTTATGCCTTCCATCCACATCGACAATATAGTCGACATCAGAAATTTTCGAGACTATAGTGTATGGACCCTTCCAAGAAATGAGAAGTCTATTCTCTCTTGAGGGCAGTAAGACATATGCTTTGTCTCCAGGACAAAGTTGACGTAGGCGTCTTTTTTTGTTAGCAAATCGCCTAGCTTTTTCTTTCGCAAATTCGGAAGATGAAGTTGCTAACCTGCACGATTCGATAATCTTTTCTCTAAGAGCTATAACATATTCATATGACGATTGTGTATCATCGTCAATATCATCGGAAGTTATCAAATCGTGTAATAAGGACATTGGCCCGCGCGGTTGCGCGCCAAAGACAAGTTCGAAAGGAGAAAACCCTGTATGCTCGTTGGGAACCTCTCTATAGGCAAAGAGGACTGCAGGTAAAACCCTGTCCCAATCTTCAGGATGATCCTCCGTTATCTTGCCAAGTAAGTTCTTTAGTGTCCTGTTAAGACGTTCTACCAATCCATTGGACATTGGATGATAAATACTACTGAGAGACCTTTTAATGTCTAGCGTAGCCATTACCTGAGACATAACGTCCGAAATTAACTGAGTGCCGTGATCCGACAGTATTTCTCCGGGGAATCCCAGACGAGAAAATATGAGCCAAAGAGCATCAGCGATATCGACAGTTGATATGCTCTTCAGAGGAATAGCCTCTGGCCAACGCGTGCACATGTCCACGCAAGTGAGGATAAATTGGTGTCCTCTGGCTGACTTAATTTTGAACGGACCAATGATGTCTATAGCCATTTTCTGAAACGGCCGAATCGGAATATCTGCAGCCTGAATAGGAGCAGCATGTCTCGGACCCCTAGACTTGACCTCTTGACAAATTTTGCAAGATCGGCAATAAATTCGGATGTCTTTATTCACGAATGGCCAAAAGAATGACGCAAGGACTCTAGTTTTAGTTCTGGAAAAACCCATGTGTCCAGCACACTGAGAATCGTGTGCATGCCGAAGAATTAAGGCTCTCATACACTTAGGCACAAGAATTTGCGAATGCATAGACTTGTCCGAGTGTTGTACCATTCGTACCAATATACCATTCTTCATAGTAATATACGATTTGTGATTCGTATTTTGATTGGGATCCCCTTTCTTTGCAAGAAGGAAGTATTTCTTCAAAGAAGGATCCTCTTCTTGACGTTTAACAAACGAGTCATGGGAAATCACCAAGTGCTCGTCTTGGCTATCAACTTCATTACTATTATCAGATGAAGTTGGGGGATTAAGAGCTTGAGCTCTTGTCATCACTGCATTGACCGTTTGAATGTTTTCTTCTTCCCAACTAGAAATTTGTTGCGGGGTGCATTCCTTAACCCCATGAATACGACCGATTATAAGATCCGCAATAGGATTAGGAAGAAGACATGCATGGACATCTCCTGTGAAGAAAGGAGTGTCAATCCTAATAATAGCAGTAGGATAGCTTTCCATAGTACCACCAAATGTAACACATTTGATTGTTTTTCCAGTGGCACAGCAAGGATCTATCAGAGACTCCTTAACCCCGACGGTAGTACATCCCGAATCGAAAAGTACTGAGACTAGCCTATCATTTATTAGACCTTTATGTAAGATGAGAGATCCTCTCCCATCATGCGCAACTGTAGCAGGTAGAGCAGGAAGAGGGTGACCACAACTTAGCGTAGATACAGTCGATGAATCGAACAATGTTAAGCATTGGGGGCATTCAGTTGCTCTCCCAAAATCGAAAGCACAACCAGTGATAGCCCTAGAGTTACCACTATCATTTACTGTATTACAGGCTCCATCAAACTCTTGTTGTGCAGAGTTTGCCTGTTGGTAAGGTCTTTTCTTGTTAAACCTAGGTCTACCTCGATTATCATTTCCCCTGTAATTATTTTGACTATCATTTCCCCTGTAATTATTTCGACTATCATTTCCCATGTAATTGTTATCATATTGCCTATTGTAATCATCATTCCGGTTTGAATCCCGGTTTCTAAATTCACCATCGTCATAATCTTGACGTCGAGAATGATTACCTCGAAAATTTGAATAGTTATTATTTGGATAGCCTTTGCGAAAGTGTCTCAAATTATTACCACTAAAATTACGAGAACTACCATCTTGTCTCCACTGCATAGACGAAGAACCATCATGTGTTGGATTACTCCGCTTCTGAGTGTAATTTTGATTACTTCCCCTATTCCAATTTTGTTGAGCACCCTGAAATTTTTTTTTGAAATTAGGGCCATATGGTGTTGCCGAAGCAGCTGGCAACCCTTCTTTCACTTTAGAATTGCTAACTGTAGCATGGGGATGTGCTGTGGCATACTGACAACAGTATTCCTCCATTTCTTTTAAGTTTTTAGGCTTACGCTCATGAAGGAATGCAAGAAAAGAATCATTAACAGATGACAAAACCTTATCTCGCAATAATAAGTCCATTAGACCTTCATATGTTTTCTCAATCTGAGACAACTCAACCCATCGTGTAAATGTACGACGTATCTTTGTAACAAAATCAGAGAAATCTACTCCATTTTCTGGCAACATTGTCCTAAAACGAAGACGATAGTCTTCTTGTTTTAGTTGATATTTTTTTAGCAATGCTGCCCTGACAACATCATAATTAGTCCTCTCATGTTCGTCTATTGTCATAAGAGTAGTCACTGTGTCACCTGTAAAAAATGGCATCAGTTGTTCAACATATTTTTCCTTTTTTATGTTATGCGTATCGCACAAAAATTGGAATCTATCTAGATAATCTGCTACGTCATCCTTTAAAGGATTGAAATGAGGCAATTTAATCCTACTAACAAACTCCCTTGTCGTACTCGAAGTTGTTTGCTGAGCACCCGTACTCGCCAATTTCAATTTCTCTAACTCCAAAGTTGCGAGTTTTTCATCAAGTTCCATCTTCTGTTTTCTTTCCTCATGTTCCATTTTTCTGATTTCAGCCTCAGCTTGAGCTTTCCTCTCCTCTGCAGCAGCTTGAGCTTTCCTCTCCTCTGCAGCAGCTTCTTTGTCTAATCTCTTTTGTTCAGCTTCAAATCTCCTTTCCTCCACCTGCATCTGCAATTTCTTTTGTTCAGCAGCAATATCAGCTTCTCTGTCTAGCCTTTTTTGTTCCGCCGCAGCTTCTCTTTCTAATCTTTTCTCTTCAGCCTGAGCTTTTTTCTCTTCTGCAGCTAATGCTTTGTCATACTGAGCAACAACCCATTGTTCTAACTGTTGACCAGTCTTATCAAGGGCTCTCCCTTGTGTAATAAAGTAGTCCAATGTAGACATCTTGTCTACTGAGATCAGTAACTTGCAGAAGCAAATATATTAAATTATCCCACTTTAATGGGAGACAAGTCTGAAATGCTAGACTTGTATACTCACTTCACTTTATTTTACTGTCTTAGTCTTAGACAAAGACTTTGTATGTTCCTCTTGTTTATAATGTACCCAAAAAATCACTTGAGTACCTGTGGAAAAAAAAAAAAATTCCCTTATATCCCACTCACTATGGGCACAAGTCTTTTTTATAAAGAACTTGAATATGTATTTCACCTTGTCTCAATCTTTGTAGATAACAAGTCTTTTATCAAAGAACTTGTATAAATATCTTATATAATAATATTTTATTAAGAAACTCTATATGAAGAGTCTACCTTATCAATAATATCAAAACATGACCAAGTATGTGTATGTAGACTGTGCATGACAGTAATGTAGTACAACCAAAAAAAAAAACAAAGACAAAAATACAAAACAATACAAATGGCAACACTGTTTTAACCAAAAATGTGTAGAGAAATACACAAGAAAGGAGAGACCTACAGAATACAAACAAAACAAATCGACAATCAAAACTGAAAAACAGACAAAATATTACAAAAACAATGTTAAGTACAATTACATCACAGCTAACATCAATAGCGACCAATTGTCACTAGCAAATTTCCAAATTAAGAAAATTTGCACCTACAGAACGCTTACAGTAAGCCTCGATCAAGTGGCATATTTACCGTAAGACCCACCAACCGAAAAACCCGCAGAAAAAAAACACAAAAACAGCAGAAGTAACATAATATAGCAATCAATTTCAATGTGTTGCAGAACAAGTTCAGTCACAGCTGAAACTAAAATAAATTCCTTGCTCCTTGCGAACACAGAAACGAAATGTCAAACGCGCACTGAACGTCAAATCCACTGTAACATAAAGTGGTATTCACGAACCAAAGTTACTATGACCTTCTCAAATTAGGGCTTGCACATTGAATGTTTACTATTTCCACGTACTGTTTACAAACACTTGACCTCCAACAATGTAGCTTGAATGCTCTGACCTAGAAAAGTCTGTTGTTGAATGAAACGTGTAACAACCAGCAGTACTGTTTACAATAGGAACCCGCCTTCTATGCAATTATGGTCCACGTAGCAAATGCCTAGATGTTAACTTCAGTACATGTCTTGTTATGGTTTATCTAGCATTATAATATAAATGCTCGTACTGTTTATTTGGGTCAACCGTTGATGACCTATTTCTGTCCTGTTGTAGCCAAAACTTGCAAGTGTAGAATTAGCGCTGTGTGTTACGGCTGTCCCGTGTGTAGCTTAGACCCACAGATCAGAAGTGTAATGTGTACTTGTCCTTCTTGTAACTTTCTCGACAAAACTGGAGACATCATACATGTAACAGCCAACCAGGAATGTAAATTTCTGGATCCATAAATGTCAACAATAATGTCAAATGCTCGCTCTGTTCTTTTTAAACCCACAGATCTGGTCCATCAGAAATGTAAGTTTCTAGGCCACATTGGCGACAAGAAATGTATCATAAGAGCCCACGTAACTGGTCCACCAGAAATGTAACTGTCTTTTTTTCCTTGTTGATGTGATCACTGGCCCAAGACAGTATACATGTTGTTAGATGTGTAGTGCGAGCGTATGATGAATTGAGTGTGGGTGCGAATGAAGGCGCGAATGTGTTTAGGCTCGTATAGATGTAGATCCTGCAACCCATACTCTCACATGCAGTAATCAAGGATGCTTTGACACTGCAGGCATGTTTCAAGACATTTATTGATGGGAACACACATAGTATCAACAGGAACAGTCAGTGTAACAAGGTCATGCTGACCTGACATCGATAGGTATACATTTGGCATTCAAAAAGGTAAACATCAGAATAGACGTGCATGGTCAATAGCAAAGTTCTTCAATAATGACAGTTCGTAGCGTCGCCCTGGCGTCTCTGACTAAACGCGTCAGATGCCTTAGTCACTTGGACACATAGGTGCAACTTGGCACTCCCCGCCAATTGCACATATCAGGCTGTAGTATAATAGCCGAAAGCACAGGCCTCGTTCTGACGTCGGCCGTGTACTTCTGTTAAATAGGTTATCATCAACCCTGCAGTAATACTTATTGTAGATAGGAGTTCCGCCAATCTGCGGCTCCCACAATATATCTTCGTCACTGGATTTCTGGACAATATAAGACTAACAGTCTTGGATGGCTACCTCGAGCACAAATATATAAGTTCTGAAATGGCGGATCAGTGAGCTGCTGTTCACCCTAGGTAATCCTTTACATGTTCTGCCACCGAAAAGCGTAATAATGCATAAAGGTCGGTATTACCTGGAAAATGAATCCTCAGAACTAAACAAGGAATTCTGTCGTCATCCCGACGCACAGAGATTCACTGGGGAAAAATGCCATAGCAGTTACTTCGAAGATTCTCCCCGAAAAACAATGGACTCTTGGTCCCTTCAGAAAAACAGGACCTCCCGGCTTCCCGGAAGTATATCTCACTCCCGCTTAAAAAAACCTTCCCCTAGGCCTACGCCGAACTGTCAACCTCTGACCCTAAAGGTCAAACACAATGAATGAATAAACAAGGGAAGACAACCCCTAATCAACCTGACATCGCAGGTAAAGACACAATTATTCTTATGATACAAACATAAGCAAATAACTTGACAGATGACTCCATCGAAAATGACAGCAACAATTATACTACGTCCAGCTTAAGAGGTAGTGATTAGTTTCCTCCCTCGCTGCCTTTGCATTCCTTAACTCTTAGTATACGAGCGGCCTTCTAGAGAGGCCGATGATCGATCCCCGTCAATAGCGAAAATTTATAGCTGAATGCATGTTTCAAACCACTGATCAATTTAGTTACGTGCATGATGTAGGGGTTTCATTTCTTCACATTTTGATATATAACACTTATGTTATCTTTATAAATAAATTATTTATTGCAAAATCTGTAATGGTAGTCATGAAAGGCAGCTCGTATACTAAGAGTTAACTCAAGAGCACAGTCAGGTACTCTTTTACAGCTCAGTAGACTGGAGCATGATGCTATTAAGTTTCAAACCCAGAACCTGGTAACACTGCAATGAGGCAAGTGCTTGAACCCCTCTGCCAATCAGATGCTCACATTTTTTTTTACAACAATGCCTTCAAATATATAAATATATGCATATTTTTATACTAAAATAAAGATTTAACTTTCTAAAAAAAAAAAAAAAAAATTCAATGTTAAGTTAAAGGAATATCCATTCTCTTCACACTGAATCATTTGAATGGCATGATAAAAGCACTATGTAGTTCCCAGTGAAGACAAAGGGGTGAAGTTTCTCTTTAGACATGTGCATTATCGTGACCTCCCCTAGTATTGTTTATTCTTGGTATTGTACGAATAGCTAAAAGTTTTCTTTCATTACAAGGGGAGGTCACTTAATGCACGTCTAAAGAGAATGTGAAACAACCTGCTACAGAAACCACTGCTACGAGAGCGTGGAGGCTTGACACATGCTCCCCTGCCAAGGAGGCCAGCTGTAGTGGTAGCTCCATGCTTATTAAGGAATGAAAAACAGAAATGAATGAATGAGGACAAATAAAAAAAGTGGCTGTGGGCAAACATAATA
This sequence comes from Oreohelix idahoensis, assembly GCA_024509875.1. NCBI lineage: Eukaryota > Metazoa > Mollusca > Gastropoda > Stylommatophora > Oreohelicidae > Oreohelix > Oreohelix idahoensis. The sequence goes on along the minus strand of JAMPIV010006967.1, from coordinate 28,338 downwards.
TCATAATCTTCCACTGCACTCCTTAACAGGGCATGGAGCCTTTCTGTAGCTGGAAGTTTGTACCCAGCATTCACACGCTCTTGCAGCGATGGTTCCTGTGGCGATTTATTTACATGATGAGGTTGCTAGCCCCATGCACAACCACATAGCAGTCGCCTTGTACGAAATTCCTAAGGGTGCAGTAGTACTATTTTCTCTTCACAGACCACTGGGAACTACACAGGGCGAAATGAGAGCAGAAGGCACCTAAATGTTTTCCACTGAACATAAACCACTCCCTTCCTTCTAAAGTTTCCCTGCGAAGGAAAATATCACAACCTGCCAAAAGAGAAATTTCAAGGCAGCAGCGTTGGAAGTGAGCATCATTTCCCGAGAGATGGTGAAAAGCCATTTTTTGAGCAGGATGCAGGTGGCAGTGGCTGTGCTGTAGTTCTGGATGTAGATGTTGTGAGGAAGCTCCTGTGGCAACAACTTACGCTCTAGTAAGAAGGAAATAATGCATCATACTTTAATCAAGATAGTACTTTGGAGGATGCAATAAAAAATTTTTTTATATCATACTGTTACAGTATTTCATCATTCTAGGACAACATCGATTACAGGACACAACATTAATGGTACTTCAATTAGCAAGGAAAAAATGACATGCTAGAATAAATAGCACACAACTGATTGTAGAGCATACAATTTCAGTGAAGTTATAACGTGAAAAACATCTCAGAATAGATAATACAAGGTATTACTGTGGAAACTCAAAAAACTACTACTTCAACAAAGGAAAAAAAATTAAAGAACAAAAATCTTTTAGAAATAATATGTACAGCAGCCAGTACTTGTACATACTGATGATATTAACAAGGACAACAGACAGTGCTTCTGACCTAAATTAAAGCTTACTTCTACAATTTTCAATCTTCTACCAAAATTAAGTGACTATATTACAAGCAAGACAATAACTTACCAAAATTATATTCTACAGTTTCAAACAAATAAAAGTATTCTGCAACATCTTCCAAATGAAGCTTGGACACAACTGCCTGAAAAATCAGAAATAAAAATTAAACAATGCAGAATTCAAAATGAGGTTTTAAGTCAGTCAAATGATTTCATAACTAAGGATAAACTAATTACATTGTAACATGAGAATACGATTAACAAATACTACTACAACATGACTGTAAAATGACAACTACAACAGAATAAATAAATTTTTCTAAAACATGACAAGCATGATGACAAAGAGTCAGGCGGGTGCCAGTGGATAAATGAGAAGAAGACACTGTGATGGATAGGACATACATTGAGACAACCTGTTGATAACATTACAAGGCAGTCTTTGATCTGAAATCTACAGGGTAAGGGAGGTAGAGGAAGAGTGAAAAACACCCGGAGAAGAAAACCTGAGACAGAAATGAAAAGGATCAAGACATGAAAAGATCTTGAGCAGATGGCACAGGACAGGAGGGTCCAAGCACAGATTTGTTGAAAGCCTATGCTCATTCAGGAGCTGAAGGTTAATGGTGATGATAATTGCCCTGAAACTCTAATACACTGTTGTCAATTCAAACTCAAGTCGGCTTAAATCACTTCAACAACTCAACTTGAGTTTTTTTATTTGTGACTCAACTCGGAACTTGCCAGTTTTGGTAAACCAAATTTGTCTTCTAAATTCACAATGCTAAGAGAGAAACTGAAAAGTTTCGAAAACTGAAATTGATACAATAAAATGAATGTTCTTTGAACAAATAAAACCAATTACACGAAATAATATTTAAAAATATAGATTTATTACTTTTTCATTACTAGTTATAGAGATTGATGTGGCTGTTTGAATAGAAGTAGCTGTGACTATAAACAGTGTTAGATCAAAAATGAGACTCATGAGAATGTTTGAATAGAAGTAGCTGTGACCATAAACAGTGTTAGATCAAAAATGAGACTCGACTTTGGTCTTCCGGTTCCTGTCCAATATGTCGGACATTGTTTTTTTACGTTGGTGATTCTCTACATGTTTTTTTAGAATCCAGTCAGTCAGTGAGACCACACTGCTGCCTTGCAGGTAGACTGGGGACAGTCAAAGGCTAAGGTAGGCAACCCGAAATAAATGCCCGTTGAAATCGGATGTACTGGGCCACAGGCCTAACGAAACAGTACAACGTACGCCGCTCCATGATGACCTTTACGGGGATTCAAACAGCCTCAAACTGACTACTGCTTTCTTTGAGAACATTCAAGTGGACGTCTGAGAGTGTACGAAGAAGAAGAAGACTCGACTTGAAAGCAACCTGAACAGGACATGCCATGCTTAACTATTAAAAATCATGTCAATAATGTACGGTTAATATCTGAAAAAGAGCAGCTGAAACTGTCAATCAGTTTTATGTTAAAAATTAGAAGTACATTTTTGAAAAATGTACAGAAGTACAAATTACACATAACACTGTTGTCACAAATCAAAGGTATACATAAACTAGCTTGAATAGTAAAAATTGTGCATCATTTCTCACAAGAAAATGTGGACGGCAAAGTTAGTCAATGCTGAGTAGTACGAGTATCATTTTATTATTAAAAATATGCAGTGCATGGTATTTTCTGGTCTCATTATGTAAAACAAACTGCTACAAAAACTACTGGAGAAAGAGCAAATGAATGCTTTGATCCCAGCTTCCACCAAGGAGGCCATTTACAGTGGTGGTCCTGTGCTCCACAGGAAGCAAAAACTGAAATGATAAACTTTTTACCGTGTACATCTCTTCTATACTGCAGCAGGACAATTTTACTTGATATCATACTTTCTTGTTTTTTTTTTTAAGAAGTGCCAGGTACTAAGACACATTAAGTCAACCAGCCAAAACAAGTTAAGTTACTGTGACTTACCTTATACACTGTTTCAGTATTGTCTGATCTGCATACAGACACAATACACAAGTTTTTGTCTGGTAATAAGACTTTTAGTTCTACCTCACTATTACCATCAGCCTGTTGCAGCGAGAGAAAAAAACATTTGTGACAAAAGAAATAAGATCAAGTGAAGTCAGAACTCTTTCCTCTTTTCTTACTTGGGTGGTAACAACATATTTAAAACAAATAATTCAGCTCAGCCATTCAAGTTTTACAAATGGCTGCTTATACAATAGAGGGACTAAAATGGTTTAAGATCATCAATGTGGAACCAATGACAAAAACCAGACAAGTGCCAGCAGATGAGAGAAAGACACTGGCGATGAATAAGACAAACATTGAAAAAAAACATGATGATAGTATTACGAGGCACTACTCATACGTCCATCTCTGCTAGCCTTACGTTTGATGCCAAATTACAACATTCTTAACCTTGATGATTTACCTATTGCAGTGTCATTCTCTAACAGATGATGATTGATTGTTCTCGGTATCTCTCCCTTATCCATATTCAGTGTTCCCACTGTGGGTGCTCTTGATGCTAATCTGTCAGGTCTCTCATTACCGTGTACCCCTTGCATGACCAGGACAGTAGATCAATACCAGTTCCTGCAGACTCAAAGCTTCTATGAATGTTTTTTTGAAGCTTCTATGAATTTTTTCAATTCATGCCATAGCCAACCATTTTGAACCTTTCGAAACGTGGACTGACAGTCCCAGGGTATGAGAAGTAGAGGGTTACAGCAAAATATAGGGAGAAGAGAACTGGAGATAGAAATAAGATGGATGATGAAGACATGGATAGACCCTGAGCTGATCGTACGGGACTGGAGTACTTGGCATGAGTTTGCTGAAGGCCTGTGCTTCATGGGGAGATGTTGAAAGGTAATGAATGAATTAAATTCTAACTCATGTTGACTACATGACATCGTGTTGACTACATGACATCGTGTTGACTACATAACATCGTGTTGACTACATGACATCGTGTTGACTACATGACATCGTGTTGACTACATCACATCATGTTGACTACATAACATCGTGTTGACTACATAACATCGTGTTGACTACATGACATCGTGTTGACTACATAACATCGTGTTGACTACATAACATCATGTTGACTACATAACATCATGTTGACTACATAACATCATGTTGACTACATAACATCATGTTGACTACATGACATCATGTTGACTACATGACACCATGTTGACTACATGACATCATGTTGGCTACATGACATCATGTTGACTACATGACATCGTGTTGGCTACATAACATCGTGTTGGCTACATAACATCGTGTTGGCTACATAACATCGTGTTGGCTACATAACATCGTGTTGGCTTCATGACATCGTGTTGGCTACATGACATCGTGTTGACTACATGACATCGTGTTGGCTACATGACATCGTGTTGGCTACATGACATCATGCTGGCTACACAACATCATGTTGACTACATAACATATGTCAATGAAAATGCTAAACCTTCATTTCATAATAAAATGTGAATGGGTGCTTTTTTTTTGTTTTTTTTTTTATTTTATTTAATCAATCATGAATTTTTAACACGAACCACTGGTTCATGGAATCTGACAATTCTAAAAGAATATAGAATATATGTAGTATGATAGGAAACTCTTTACAGAGCGATACAACAGGAAGCAATCTGATCATCAGAAGAAGTCCCCCCGTCCGACAAGTGTTTCGGCCCTATATACTCCTTTACACTCTAAGGGGGGCGGGCCACTTGGGTCATGACTCCCAAGCGTCTCAGCTTCCTGTTGTCTTGCATCAAAAATGAACCCATTTCACTTATGGTAGCAACTTTAAATTCCACAACTCCGCCAGCCGTGGAGGCAATTGTGAAAGTAACAAAGAGAAGACAAATTATTCCGTTCGTTCCGTCGCACACACTGAGACACCAGCGCGAAGTCAACGAGTCGCCACTGCGCGTTCCCCACTGGACTTTTGATACTGACACCCCTTATAGTATACACCGCTTGTCGCCCCTGAGTCGCAGCCCGTTCACTAGTCCACCACAAACCTCAGCGTATTGTGGACTTAGAAAAATTCCTGGTGTTTTCTATACCGCAGCGTTTATTGTTACGATCTCCATTCCCCATTGCGGTTGTTCCACAGCCAGCCTGATGCCTTTTCGGCAGTTTCACTAAGCCTCTTCAGGGCCCTTGTTCTCGACTGTCCACTCAGCCCCAACAGTTTCAATAGATCATACACTGATGCAGCCACAAGCCCTCTTGCACCCACTTCAACAGCCATGACCCTTGCAGTGAACCCATCGTGTCTCAGATCCGCGGCCAGATCACTATACTTGGCCGCTTTCAGTGATGGCGGAAAGACTCACTACATACCTCCTGGCAAATGGGTACATTGACACTACCATTCAGAAAGGAGGTATCCCAGGTACACCAGGATGTCTAGAGCATGCCACAATGATATGGGAAGCAATCCAAAAGGCAAAGTCTGACAGAACAAACCTCCATGTAATCTGGTTGGATTTAGCGAATGCTTATGGATCCGTTCCACACCAGATGTTGTGGCAGGCCCTAGAAATGTATCATGTTCCACAAGAGATTGCAGCAATGCTGAAGCTGTATTTCGCAGGGTTTGCTGTCAGATTTTCAACCAGAGAGTACACAACGAAGTGGATTGGCCTTGAAGTTGGAATTGCGATGGGATGTACCATCTCTCCGATACTATTCGTGATGGCTATGCAGGTAATCCTCAATGCGGCTGAAGGAACGGCTATAGGTCCAAAGCTCGGTGGAATGTGTCTCATGCCACCGCTCAAAGCATTCATGGATGACACAACAATTCTGACATCAGATGAACATCAGGCCCGGAGGATGTTAGCACGCCTGGATGAACTAGTCAGCTGGTGCAGAATGAGCTTCAAACCCAAGAAGTCGAGAAGCCTATCAGTCAGGAAAGGGAAGATAGCAGAGGTCATATTCACGGTTTCCAACCAAAGAATCCCTACTGTCATTGAGGAACCTGTTAAAAGTCTTGGCAGGGTGTACGATGCCTCATTAAAAGACTCAAAGGCAGTGCAACAGACAATAGAAATGGCAGACAGAGGGCTACAGATCATAGACCAAAGCAGACTCCTGGGGAAGTTCAAACTGTGGTGCCTCCAGTTCATGTTGATACCAAAGTTGCTGTGGCCACTGCTTATATATGAAATAAGCACAAGTACAGTGGAAGCCATAGAGCAGAAGGTCAACAAGTTCATGAGAAAATGGCTAGGAGTACCACCAGGTCTGTCAGATGTAGCACTGTACTGCAAAAAGTCAAAACTTCTGCTTCCTTTCAAGTCAGTTGTTGAAGAGTACAAAGTTGGAAAGGCAAGGCTTGCAATGATGCTACGCGAGTCAGCTGATGACGTGGTTAAGTCCATTCAGCCCACACTGAAAACGGGAAGGAAGTGGAAAGTGGAAGAAGCTGTTGATGCTGCCCAAGAGTCACTCAAACTGAGGGAGGTAATCGGATACACACAAACGAATAGACGGGGATTTGGTCATGGAGACATCCGCTGGTGGTCCAAGGCATCAAGCAGGGAGCGCAGAGACATGGTAGTTCAGGAGATACGAGAAGCTGAGAATGATAAGAGGTTGCAAAAAGCAGTGCAGCAGGTCCAACAAGGCCAATGGACTACATGGGAAGGAGCCCTGCAGAGGTCCTTGACATGGAATGATATATGGCATATGGCACCTCTTAGGCTCAGCTTCGTTGTCAGATCACTGTATGACCTGCTGCCATCGGCCACCAACCTTGTGAAATGGGGAAAGTCGGATGATAAGCAGTGCCCCCTGTGCCAGGGGAGGCAGACACTTGAACACGTGCTCTCAGCGTGTAAGGTGTCATTAGGGCAAGGGCGATACACTTGGCGCCATAACAAAGTGCTAAATGAGCTTGCTGCGACAATAGATCTGGCAAGAATGAAGGCGAATAGCAAAGTCCGGCCAGACACCGCAAACACATACTTTCTGAGGGCAGGAAAGTCAGCACACCCCAAACCGAATAAACCTGGTAGCAGTTTACCATCTCTTCTTGATTGTGCAAATGATTGGGAGATGGCGGTAGACCTACCTGGACGAGGGGCATATCCAGAGAGTATCCGAAAATCGCGGAGACGGCCGGATATAGTGCTTCATTCTGCAGCAACGCTTCAGGTCATACTGATTGAACTGACCGTGCCATTTGAATCCAGATTAGATGAACGCTGCGGTACAGAAAACACCAGGAATTTTTCTAAGTCCACAATACGCTGAGGTTTGTGGTGGACTAGTGAACGGGCTGCGACTCAGGGGCGACAAGCGGTGTATACTATAAGGGGTGTCAGTATCAAAAGTCCAGTGGGGAACGCGCAGTGGCGACTCGTTGACTTCGCGCTGGTGTCTCAGTGTGTGCGACGGAACGAACGGAATAATTTGTCTTCTCTTTGTTACTTTCACAATTGCCTCCACGGCTGGCGGAGTTGTGGAATTTAAAGTTGCTACCATAAGTGAAATGGGTTCATTTTTGATGCAAGACAACAGGAAGCTGAGACGCTTGGGAGTCATGACCCAAGTGGGCCCGCCCCCCTTAGAGTGTAAAGGAGTATATAGGGCCGAAACACTTGTCGGACGGGGGGACTTCTTCTGATGATCAGATTGCTTCCTGTTGTATCGCTCTGTAAAGAGTTTCCTATCATAGTTACATGGTCAAACCAGTGACAATCGGGAAAAGACCGATTGACTTCTGGAAAGACAGATGACACTGGGAAAGACTAGAAACCGGCTGACCGGGTTAGCACCCCGTAAGCTGTATTCAATTGCTATAGAACCCAAAAACGATAGATGCCCCCAGGATTCACCGAAAGGGGGGGAGAATGATGAATCCACAGGCGCCTCATTGGAATCGACCAGACCCGTTACACGGACTTCGAGCTCTGAACAACGGCTGGAGTTTCCATGTGCCTGTGGTAGGGAATTCTCTACTCAGAGAGGAATGACAAGTACTAAAACAAGCAAGCATTTTAACAATCATCAATTTACTGTAATACCTAATGACAGATGCCTAACTGAAATCACAACAAGAATTGCAAAGATAAAGTAAGTTTTTCATCTGTCATTAGCAGTGAGGAAAAGAGTGTTACGACATTGTGTGGAGCCTAAATTTCTTCACATGGGCGTAGAGTGGCATAATGGTTACAGCACTTGCTCCCCAAGACAAAGTTAACGGGTTCAAAATGACATAAAGTCACTGTAAAGATATATAAAGATAGGGATCTACTGTACTACACGGTGAAGGACCCGATGAGAGACTTCCATGTTTTGGACAGCACTTGTCATTACTGGAACCGGTTTCCCTTGAGGCTCCAGGAGGAGCACGACATCTGCGTTACCACTGTATGATTGAAAGATGTAATCTACGTGGGAACTTGATCAACTACCCAACCTTGCGCAGCGCTGTATCTACTGGTCATGTAGATGTAGTGTGAGAGTGGAAGCAACGCGAATGGTGTACTGTTCTATGTAGTTGACACTAGATAATACTGCACTCACACACTCTTATACGAGTCAATGATGGCTGGAACTACAGCTGACGTTTTTTCGCACCTTTTATTAAGGACACACACACTTGACGTGAACATCTGCATACGACAGTACATGGTTGACAGGACATCATCATATTGCATAATTGAGTAGCAACATCAGTAGTGTATTCAGGCAGCATATGAATATATATTATGGGACGACAGTAGGCAGACGTTCTAGTTGTCTGTCGTCGCATACTCAGTAAATGTACATACATGAATAGTAATAGCGGTTCGTTGCTATAACCTTTTCTTGACAATAATAATGTTATTTCATAATAACGGAGTTCCTTGATGGTAAGATCTCCGATCCACTGTCTGATAATAAGAGTTAGATTCTGTTCTCAGGCCAGTGATGCACCATAATGACAGTACTTCCAAAATGGCCACCTTCTTTGAGTTTTCGCTCACTCGTCCAACAGAAGGATAATAATAAAGCCAAAGTTAATTCAACACTTGAATATATATATAACTTCATAGAGTTTTCCATCTAGCTCTACATTAATAAGGTTGGTTCATGTAGATAGGAATACTGGTGGAACCTGTCATCTTCAACTGTGCATATGGACGACCAACGACGTTCAAACTAGGTTGTCATCTAAACCTAACCAAATGAAGGTCATCAAAGAAAAGAGGGTCTGGCTTTACCTGGAGTCCGAATTTAAACATAATAAAGTACATGAGAAGAAGCTCTGACACAATACTCTCGCAGAGACATTCCCTCCTTATGGAAAAATCATCCACAAATCACTTTTTTAATCATAACAGGACCAGCCCTAGAAAACACTCAGCCATTATCGGTGGCTACTTCGGAACTCTCTACAACCCAGTAGGACTACGAATACCTGCGCCAGATTCCGGCACAAAGAATATAGTCCGACCTAAACATACAAAGATATACAATATAAAACTGAATCTTCTTGCACTAGACAAGTAGTACACATGAATTCGGACCATCAACATTCCTGCAAAAACCTTATGCAAGAAAAATCTGTTTCTAGCTATAATGGACATAAAAATGACATAGGTCTAGATTCCTACGCCGTTCGATATACAGAAACGAAACAGGAACCGATAACTCAAAGAATAAATACACATCGACTATTCTGAGTTCTCTCCCATTAGCTAGGAGTCGTAAATTCATAAATAAATATATTTTTATCAAACAAATAGTTACATTTTTCATCTGTAAGCGTACCGACAGTAATTTGTGCGCCGTACAAAAAATATGTGCGCAACAGTCACATTGCAGTCTACATAGCTATAAATGGGTATCTGACACTGCTCAAGAGTTAAGGAAAGCAAAGGCAGCAAGGGAACCTGTCACCCCACCTCATAAATCTGAGACCTGGTACAGTTTAGCTTCTAATACTTCACTCACCTAATGAGGTATCTGCTACAGGACTACCTTTCACATTTTTCATACAACTAAAAGCTGAACAGTAAACAAACAGAAGGAAAAGAAATTAGAGGCATTAGAGATGTGGTTCTTAACTCTTTCAGTCCCAAGCAAAAAAGTGGGTTTGGCCCAAGCAAAAATGGCCACCCCAGTGCGTTTTTATTGTTGTTGTTTGGAAATAATTTTTTAAAATGTTCATATGCATAAATAACTTTGTTGTTGTATATGAAACTGAAGGTAATTGGATGTACTTTACTCTTGTGCTACAAGTATAAAAGCTTTCATTGAAAAATGATTAGTTATTCAAGGTAAAATGGAGGATATGCGCTTAAAAAAAATGATTAGTTATTCAAAGTAAAATGGAGGATATGCGCTTAAAAAAATCGCTTTAAAAATCTAAAATAAATATCTCAAAACAGAAATACGTTCACTCTTAAACACGTGCGGTATTTAAAAGATTCAAGTCCAGCATTAATAAAGCCAAGACTAGGACTTTTCCTGGCGCCGACATTGGTAGTGATCACGACATGGTATTGATGACGCTCAAGCTTAAACTCAAAAAGAACTATAATCAAAACAGATGTTCTCAGTTAAGATTCAATTTAGACAAATTGAAAGATCCAGAAATCGCGGGAATCTTTGAGGCAACTGTTGGAGGAAAATTCGCAGCTCTCAACTTTTTGGAGGATGATATCAACTCAATCACAGAGAACATGAAAGACGTGCTCATTGAATCAGCAACAGAAATACTTGGTAAAAGAAAGAAAATAAACAAACCATGGGTTACAGATGAAATTCTGAAGTTATGTGATACACGGCGAGAAATGAAAAAGGTTAAGAAAGAGGTTCCTGAAGCAGCATGGCAATACAGTATGGTGAATAAAAATATTAGAAAGAAAATGAAACAGGCCAAAGAAAAATGGGTAGCTGATCAATGTGAGTCCATTAATACGGGGCTAATAAAAGGTAACAGCAAGGCAGTTTTTGACACATTAAGAAGACTATCAAAACCCCAACAGCCCAGGGTAACTGTCATAGAAGATAGCAATGGGGCTCTGCTCAATGAAAAAACAGCTGTAATGAGAAGGTGGACAGAATATTGTAAAGAATTATATAACTGTAAACTTGACACTGACTTAGGCATATTAAACAACATTAAGTGCGAAAACAGAGAACTCGAAAATGCAGCAATACTACGGGAAGAAGTGGAAGAGGCTATATGTTCGATGAAAGGAGGGAAGTCACCGGGTGTGGATAATATACCAGCAGAGCTCTTGAAATATGGAGGACCAGATATAGTAAAAATCATGACAACAATTTGCCAGAAGATATGGAGTACAAAAAAATGGCCAAAAGAATGGACGCAGTCATTAGTAATACCGCTTCCAAAGAAAGGAAATCTAAAAATATGCAAGAACTACAGAACCATTAGCCTTATTAGTCATCCAAGTAAGGTGATGTTAAGGATACTTTTGAACAGAATAAAACAGAAATCAGAAGAAATCTTGTCAGAAGAACAGGCTGGCTTTAGACCAAAAAGAAGTACCTCAGAACAAATCTTCAATATTAGATTACTGATCGAAAAACATCTCCAGCATCAACATGATTTATACCATAACTTCATCAGATATCATTGAAGCACTATACAAGGACGCAAGCAGTGCTGTTTTTGCAAGCAATGACATTGGAGAATTTTTTCAAAACAACTGTAGGAGTTCGCCAGGGATGTATCCTGTCACCAGTGCTCTTTAACATTTATCTAGAACATATTATGCAGGAGGCTCTCTACGATTATAAATCAACCATATCGATTGGAGGCCGACCTCTGTGTAATCTACGTTTTGCTGATGATATTGATCTGATAGCTGGAACAGAATCAGAACTTCAAGACCTTACCTCTAGACTGGAGAAAGTAACAAGAACATATGGGATGGAAATTAATATAGAAAAAAGCAAGATATTGGTGAATAGCCATAAGAAACATGTTCCGACCAACATTACGTTAAATGGGCAAACGTTAGAAGAAGTTAACACCTTTAAATATCTCGGGTCCACTATATGTAGTGATGGAAGATCAAATAAAGAAATCAAGACAAGACTTGAGATGGCCTCAGCTGCCATGACAAGGTTGAATGTGATCTGGAAAAGTAACATCAGTTTTCTGTGAAGATCAAATTATACAAATCACTTGTATTATCTATTCTCTTGTATGGGTGTGAGGGCTGGACACTCACTGCAGATACGGAGCGAAGGATTCAGGCTTTCGAGCATAAATGTTATAGAAGAATTTTGCGCATTTGCTATAAAGAGCACAAAACAAATGTCTATGTTAGAGAGAAGATAAACACCTATGCAGGCCATCAAGAACCACTTTTGTCAATAGTGAAACGTCGAAAGCTTGCCTGGTTTGGGCATGTAACTCGTCATGACTCCCTTTCGAAAACGATCCTCCAGGGAACAGTCGAAGGTAAACGGAGAAGAGGAAGGCAAAGAAAATCCTGGGCTGATAACATCAAAGAATGGGCAGGACACGGTTTCTCCACACTTGTACGCATTGCTGAGAATAGAGAGCAGTGGAGGACCCTGTCTGCTGATGCTTCCATCATGGCACCCCTACGACCCATGACGGGTTATGGGTTGAGATGAGATGATGATTTAAAAGAATGTACTTGCAGTCGGAAATGACTTTGTGGGTAGTTATAATTAGAAACAGCCTCAGAGACACATATACTAAAGGCTTTTTAAAGTCGATTGGGCCAAGCGCGTCTAACCCCTGAGCCTTTATAAAGTTGATTGGGACTTAAAGAGTTAAGAAGCATACTATAGATGGTCAGAAAATAAAACAAGGAAGTCCTTAGGGAAACAGAAGAAAGTTAATCAATAAGCCAAGACGCAGACAATCAAAGTTTTTTGCAGGGTTGTGCAGTAGGCCAAACAATTTTCCAGCTCAGACTCCCGACTACAGTGTTTTTACTAGTCATATGGCATCAAATTCTGAGTCAGAGTCCGGACATTATTTACCGACTCCGACTCCACTAAAAAATGACTGACTCTGGTTCTTTGGGCATGTCATGACGACAGAAAAATCAAAGAATCTGGTAACAGGTAAATTTCAACTCAAAAAGAAAAGGAAAATTGATATAATAACAACATGTCACTTACGAGAGGGCTACCTGTACAGATCTCAACAGTGAAAAAATGTGCCTATGATTCCAAAGAGCAGAAAGACAAGAGGAATAGAAAATAAAACTAACAGCCTGGGAGGGTTAACCGTAAAGCACTCGATTGTGGTGAAATGTGACTACGCTTCCAAAGAGCAGATAGACAAGAGGATCAGAAGATAATAGTATCTCATTAAGAAGGATGCAGCTCACAGGACATTGGTACAGTGTATGTCAACTAATCCACATGAAAATTCCTGAACTTACCAGTGCTAAACCTGTGCAACCACTACATGCAAAATGCAGTCCTAACATAACTTTTTAATACAGTACAACTTTCAAAATCATATTTTTTATAAACAATATTTAAGGCTCGCTTAACAGTTATTTGGAATCATGACACACATGGGTCTGTCCTTAGCATAAAGCTTCTCAAGAAATAGACACTTTCAAGGTTTTAGGAGTATATTTTCCTTGATATCATACCTCCAATGTTTGATCATTCTTCACACAAATGTTTTTCATCTTTCAAAAGCTTTAAGTACATATTAGAAGTAACAGGCAAAACAGAAATGTAAGAACAGACATTATTAAAGGACATCACTCTTGACATAAACAAAATGAGATGCAAGAAAAGACATAAACTGCCAAGACAAACAGTAGACTGGACTACATTTCAGCATACACAGAATGGTAGCCCCATAGGTATATGCAGATTTAAATATTGAGGTTGAACTCCAAGTGAAAGAAGAGCTAAATGTGGGAGGTCCAGGACTGAGAGTTTTTATCCCTATCTTTTCTTTAGGCATGACCAAGGACCTGTAAGAACCAAGCTTTAAAATGCTATATGATCCATACTCTGGTCAGAAAAAATTGAAATATAACGTACCTCATCTAAGTCTCCTGCAGCAAGGAATTCTTGCATTGTTTCACTCTCACCAATCACTCTGACAGCACACACTGCAAGGAAGACACATGGCATGTTGCTAATTGGGATGACTCATTCATATATGTTATTAACATAAATAACCTCACTAAACACATATCCAGACATGCCAAATTCAGCTATGTACACATATCCTTTACACTCATCAGTGTTATTATAAATGCCCATTCTACAAAATAAAAATATCTATGTGCTTGCCTTTTTCAAGATACTGCTCTAGACCTCGCCTTCTCTGGTCCAACTGCTGTTCTGATAAAGTGAAGAGTTTCTTGCCTGGCAACCTCGGAAAATTAAAGTCTGGAAATTCTCTTTTCAAGTTGCCGTGTAATGTGTCAAATTCTCTGTATCTTCGGGAACACAAATGTCTACCAGCCATGTAGATGTTAAATGCCTGTGACATACACAACCTTTCCTTATAAAATCTTGTAAACAATTTTATGGTTAAACAAAGTTCAAAAAAAAAATTTACAATATTTTTTTATATTATAACATAACAGTTCCAATGACTTAAGATCTAAACATCAACACAATTTGAAAGGTAATTTAGAAATGCAAGAAAAAAATTATGAATAATTATGCTCTGACAACACAGGCACTTCAGCAATAACAAATTCTCAATGCTCTAATAAGATACCTCCATATGTATGCGCTCACGCATGCACACAAATCACTGTCAGTCAAAAAAGTCAATGGTGGTGATAGTGATCTTTACTGATATATTTACCAAAGATTTAAAAAAAAAAAAAAAAAAAAATGAAAATTCCATCGACACATGCCACCATACTGTGCTGTAACTTACTGGCTATAGACTGGATTTTGAAAACCAAGAGAAATAGAATTCTTTGGACTCTAACAAAAGAGTTTCATGATTTAGGTTTTGCTGGTGATCTGGATCTTGTTTCATAACCGTTACCAGATGGAGGATGAAATGTGAAAAACACAATGAGAGGTCAGAGAAACCTGGTTTGAAAGTACAGAGAGAAAAGATTAAGAGAATAAATGTGGCAAGTGATAGCCAGCCAGAACACACTCGGTGAAACGTTTCTACAAGATGTGAACTCATATCTTGGCAGCAATACAAAGTTGAGGAACTCACATATATACCTTAGCAGCAATATAAAGTTGAGGAACAGACAGTGATATAAATTTAATAAGGATATACTTGGCAGGAGATTTCACTGCAATGTGTCATGGAAATGAGAAGATATCCAGTACAAAAATAAGAGTCTTTCACTCAAATGTCACAGTTCTCCAATTGTAGGGCTCTGAGACATCACTGACCACACACGAAGAACTAGAATATGCAGACGATACTGCACTACTCTCACATTCACAACAGTACATCCAAGAAAAAACAGACAGACTGAATAAATATAGCCAACACGGGGAACTGAACATCAACCTGAAGATGACAGAAAAGGCAATGTCCAAATTATCCTCTTTCCACACAACCTGCCTAAGGAAAATTCTTTGAATTTTTTAGCCAAACACCATATCCAACCATGAACTGCTTACATTGTGCAATCAAAAAGGTATGCAAGCCATCACTGCGGAAAGACGCTGGAACTGGGTTGACCATGTCCTCAGAAGGGACCCTGACACCATCACCAGAACAGCTAAGCTACTGACCCCAGAAGGATGGTGAAAGTGAGGCAGACCAAAGACAACCTGACATAGAATAGTGGAGGCTGAGATGCAAAGCATAAATCAGAGTTGGGGCACGGCATGAAGGATGGCCACCGATCTAGCAAAATAGGGAAAGATTGTTCCTGCCCTACAAGATGCCACTAGGTGTGATGGTTACTGACTGTTTTGTCAGTCAGGAGCTCAAGATCTAAGAAGAAGAAAAAACATCACTGACAACAAAACAACAACAAATCAATTAGCGGCTTTTATAAATGGGCGCATGCATAGAACAGAAGGATTGAAATGGTATAACAAAATCATCAATGAGGAACTGATGGGAAAGAACCAGACAAATACCAGTGCAAATAAAAGTGAGAAAAACCGACATGGACAGACTGTAAACTGATGGCACAGGACAGGAAGGCTTAGCCTGGAATTATTTATGGCTAATGCTCCAAAGGGAACCAATGGATAATAATGATAAAGATGCAGTGCTAATGCGCCAGTGTGAGTGAAGAAATATGCCTGAAAACGTAAGGTCAAAGGATGCTTATTTCATCAAGAAAACATTTTAAAATACTTCTTGTCTGATTATGTCCTGTTACATTTAATTACTGTATACACTTGAGTATAAGTCAAGAAATGTATTCCCATTTTGGACCTTAAAAAAACGTACCTCCGACTTATAGTCCAGTAAAAAAATTTTTTTTAATTAATGAAACTAGTCTGTGTTCTGTCCCCCCCCCTTCAGATATAAACTTGCTGTTTCATTAAAAGTTTTCATCAAAATATCTTAAGTAATACATGTTTGAATTTCTACAAAGTCACAAATTTCAACTGGAGTACACTTTGTTGACCAGCCTACTTCGTCTGATCTATCATCAAAAACTATTATTTCTTTCACTAGATGCATTTTTGTCAGTGTCACTGCCAGAGTCTAAATCAGGCCCTTATTCAATATCCACATCTGATTCGGCTTCACCGTTTGTGTCCTGATCAAATAACAAATCACTTCTCAGATGCTAAAGCAAATATCTGACTGCCCGGAAAGCCATAGTTTTAAAAAATCACAATATCGAACGATTCTAAAAAAATAATTCAGAAAACAAAAGTTTTACACGTACTGGAAATCTGCTTATAATTCAGGTCTCGCTAAATAAGGACCTACAACAGTATTCACTTTCTCCCGTCGGCGATTTCAGGCATTTTAAACGTAAAAGGGTTATGCTGAAAGTGATAGAATTTGCAGAAAGCAATGGAAATTCCAATGCAATGCGGGAATTCAGAATCAATTAAAAATTCATTCGACTTATACTCAGGTTATTTATTTTTGAAGCTTTTTAAGTCCTAAAGTCTAGGAGTAGACTTATAGTCAGATCGAGTATATAGTATATACTCAAGAATAGACGGTTTATGTTATTCATAAAACAGAAGAATCACATTCATCTTCATGTAGATGATCTATTGTAGGATAAATGTTTAGTATTATTTTATTAGATCAAAAAACATGTAACTGTACATGATGCTTCTCATCCTCAAAAAGAAGACTTTTTTCAAATATTCTTACTCACCTAATGGAAAAAATTGAGAACCTACGAATTAATAAAACTAATTACAGAAATATTTCTAATAAAGTGAAATGGTCAAAACTGACTTGCCAGCAAATAAGAATGCTTTGGCATTCTTTTAATCATTACTTTATCATGATCAAATTAATAAACAATGTTTAATATCTTTTGGATCACATAATTTTTTGCCAATTCTAATTGTTGCATTCACTAATAACTATTGAACTGAAAGTGATTATACACATTTAATTTGTCAGAAATGGAGAGCTTCACTAATGGCAAGATTTTCACATTTATTAACAATTTTTTAAAATTCCTTAACATGTACTACATGTACTCATGTGTGTATTAATGCTTTAGCTTTATTATCCAGCAAGACAGTGAACAATTACATCATTTCTTGTCATCCTCATGTCACACAAACACGTGTACAAAGACACACATGTACACAGGTCATACATACCACGCATCTTTACATGCATACAGGCCAACACATACCACACACCTTTACATGAATGCTGGTCAATACATACCACATATCTTTCACCCATATGGTCTACATAATTACAGTCTGGTATGGATATAGGGAGAGATCTCCGTTCTGAATAATCAATATATGAAGGGCCTGAAGAGTCATCACTGGGCTCAAGCTTTTCTGCAACTTGTTCTGGCACCGAGATTACTAGCAAAAAATTAAAAAAACCCACTTTATTTGATTTCATAACATTTAGCAACCAGTGACAGCTGAAGCCTGTTAATCAATGATAATGAAAAGGAAGCAAATAATACCAGAAATAAAATGGTAGGATGAAAAAGCTTAAAAAGGATTATGTAAATAACAGACCCAAAAAAAATAAACGTAAAGCAATAAATAATATTATGAGAATTTAAAATGGTAAAGAAGATCAAGACTACAAATTTCAACAAAGCCTTCTTTTGATGTTTGCTTTCTTTAGCCTTTGGCTATCATCAGCCTACCTACAAGACAGCAGGTGATTTGAATTCAGTTATCCTTCTTGAGCAACTGCTTTACAGGCCTATGGGTCTCATCTACCCAAATCTTTCTGTATATAAGGCACAAGCAACATTTCCAGGCCCTTCTCCTGTTGGCAATATCAGGCTTGCCACGAAATGGGCAGGAGCTGGGATTTTACTGACAGAAGCGATTTCAAATGCGCGCTTTGAGACACAGACCTAATTCTCAACTCTCTTCTTGGCTATGACATTACCTGGTTATGACCTGGATAATAAAAAAATTACAAAATTCAGCTTCCTTTAATCCTTTTCTCCATATTTATTAAAACTGTTGTCAGTATAACCACTAATTCATTTTATGTTTTATTTCTCCATAGTTAGAGGATGCTCAACATTGTACAGTCTTGTAAAATTAAGCAACAGATAATATGAAATGAAATTGTTAACCTCTTTATAACAACTACCAAGTAAAATGTCATTTATTCTTAAAATATGCCTCTACTACCCGGGGTAGTAAGTAGAGCAATGACTAAATTCCACAAAGCCATAATAACAACTGCAATTTCTGGAGTGCATAAATTAAAGTCTTCAATTTTGTCATATTGACTGGAATAACTCAAGGAGCAAAGCAGGCAATTCCACAGATTTGGGGGTCAGAGTGGCTGAGAGGTATGGCGTTCACCTCGAATTCTAGAGGTACCAGGTTCGATTCCTAGTAGAGGGAATATAATTTATGCTAATTTTTTTTTCAGAACCAGTGGTACTAATGATACCATACTCCACCCTGGTCTCCTGGGTAGTGAGATTGGATGCCTAGCCTTCTCAGATAAGGGTGAAAAAATAGTAAGTCCTGTGCGCAAGTTGCGCATGTTAAAAAAATCCAACAGCAGTTGAAAATCATAAAGAGTAGGCCATGAAGCCGCTGCCCTGGCAAAATTTTAAAATTAGAAACCTATCCACCAAATATATTTATAGAATGTGATTCCCATATACACACATTGGGATTCTCGCCGGTGCTATGGAGTTTGTGCACTGTGCTGAGATCCTCCTTGTGTGATCTAAGGGAGGAGATTGGAGCACTGATGGAGTTGTCCATGTGCAATGAAGACAGCCCTTAAAAACCAAACCCAACCAAACCACAGATTTACAAACGGCATTAAAATAACAAAGAACTATATCTTCCTACATAATTAACGATGCCCTCCTAACGCAGAAAGGTGACTGAACTTCCTGGTATGCCAAGATGACCAATATCTGTTGCAAGTGAGGTAAAATAACAGACTTATCTGAAATTCAGTCTTATAATGTAGTACTTGTATTTTACTTTCAATTTTCTGCGTGTCAAATAAACATCAAGCTATACCTGTTAGAGTAAGAGAATCTCCACCAGAACGGATGTAATCCACCACCTGCTTGTGTGTGGCACCCTCTACATTCATGCCATTCCTGCAGAAACAACATTGAGACATTTTGTTTACAGATTTTTATGAATTACACGTAATTTTAAAGATAAATGAATGTACTATTACAATAAACACCGGTTGTAACTCTAATAGAGGTTGTTCCTATTTAACGGCCCTCCGATGGCCGAGGACTTGCAATATTTTCACAATTATAACTGCTTGCGCCCCATCTCTATCAAAATCACAATTTCAATCAATGTGCACACCGTTTTCACTCTTGTCCTCGTCGCTAGATCTATCAGTCAATTGTTGAAACACGTTTCTATCCTATTCAGCCGTTAGACGAGATGTACACGCATTTTTTGTAGTCCTATCACTAGTTGCCACGGTAAACAGTTTTACACGATTTGGTAACTAACCCAAAACGCTGAAAAATATGAACATAATATCAATTTTTCAGTGTTCTACAACAACCATGCTTTGGGAATTTGTTTTCCGGTGGCAACTTAAAATCTCGAACCAGATCAGAGAGTGTTTCAGTACATTTTTCATTCGTTTTATTACTAAAATTAGATTGGCGCTCTGAGCGGCTTGCGGTCCAAATGTGATTATTTTGTGAGCCGCTGACAGCGGCTTGCAGTAGTTAATGTGTTAAAATGAACTGTGCAGTGGCCTTCCCATTTGGTCACTGTTAAGTTTCTTTGATAAACTACAAATATGGATTTTAGGAGATCAGCAGGTATCTACCATTCTAGACTTCATTCAACAGTTTTATTATCACTTCTATTTCAAATTCTCCAACAGCCTCAATGTCCTCTACTATTATACTGCCTGGTTCTTAGACCTTGCTTTCTTTGTTTGGTGCCCTTAACTTCTGCCACAAGTACTGGTGGTCCTTCGCAGTTGCCTTGAATAGTTAATTCTGGTCTTTCATCATCATAGAACTCCTTTATGTATCCTGTCCAACTTTTTATTATGTTCCTTTCAAATCTTTAATACTGTCCCATCCTTTTAATTTCAAACATCCAGTGGCTATTTGTATTCTGCCCCTGTGAATTCATTTGTTTTGCTAGTACGACGGACGGTCAAAAAGTAATGCCTCGTAATTTTTAATTTCATTCAATAGGCATGAAAACAGATAAAATTCACATTGAAATGTAGCCCCAAGTCTGAACTTCAAAAATTTATTTCTCAAAGTAGTCTCCGTTATTTGTTACAGTTTTTGTCCATCTTCTCACAAGGGCATGTATCCCCGCATGGTAAAAATTTGTGTCCTTTTTCCTAAACCACTGGCGTATGGCGCGTTTAAGGGTCGCGGTGTCCTCAAAGTGATATCCGCGAAGATCTTCTTTCAGTGGTCCAAACAGATGGAAGTCAGAAGGTGCAAGATCGGGACTGTAAGGGGGATGTGGTAATAATGTCCAGCCAAATTCTGCAATCGCATCAATGGTGCGTTTAGCGGTGTGTGGCGTGGCATTATCGTGCAACAGTAGTGCAGTTCTCTGATCTTTTAATGGGTAAAGTCGCCAAAGATGACCTCTAAGCTTCTTCAAAGTTTCAATGTAACGGTCTGCATTCACCGTGTTTCCCTGTTCCAAGAAGTTGAGAAGAATCACACCCTTCTCATCCCAAAACACGTAGGCCATAACTTTCCCTACAGATGGTGAACTTTTGAACTTCTTTCTTGTCGGCGATGTTGTGTGATGCCATTCCATTGACTGCCTCTTGGATTCTGGTTAAAAAAAATGAACCCAAGTCTCATCACCTGTCGCAATATTCAATAAAAACTCTTCTCCTTCAGTTTCGTAACGGTGCAGGAGGTTGATGGCTATGGTTTTCCTTGTTTCTTTATGTCTGTCTGTCAACATTCTGGGTACCCACCGTGCACAAACTTTTGATTTAATGATGTTCTGGACACTACCTTTACTAATGGACAACATGGAAGAAAGTTCATCCAGTGTTACCTGACGGTCACCACGAATGATGCTATCAACTCCATGAATGTTGTGTGGAGTCACTGCGGTAGACGGACGGCCAGTCCGCTTTGCGTCAGCCATTGAGGATTGACCTACTTCAGCTTCGTCACAATGATGTACCCAACGTCGGACAGTGCTAACATCCACTGTTGAATCTCCATAAACATTCTTCAAACGTTCGTGGATGCGAATTGGGGTCTCGCCTTCAGCATTGAGGAATTCAATGACATAACGTTGTTTTAACCAAACGTCTTTGGCAGCCATTTTTAAACTGTTACAGTGGTGCCACCTGTTACTGAAACAGGTTGGTAATGCTATACAGTGCAGAAGAGTGTTTGAGGAATCCTGCTAAATTTACAAATTGCACACCGATGCAGTATTTACATACATAAAAAATAGGAGGCATTACTTTTTGACCTTCCCTCGTACATAGATTTTATGTCTTTCCTGTCCTGCACTTTGAGCACTGCACCTCTGATTTTACCAAGCTTCTTAAGCTGCATGTGAACAAAAGAGTAAATATTCAGCACTGAGGACAGTAAGTTGTTGAAAGACATCCCTGCCTAAGCCATTCACAATGGAACATGAAGAGTGCTCTACAGGCACTTCTTATTTTCACAGAGCACATTATAGCAGACATCCTTTACTCACTCCATGTAGTATCTGCATGAAATTAGCTATATGGTTACCAATTCTTATAGCTGCAACTGCTTGGCAATATATGCTCAGGATGAACACACATACAAAAAAAAGAAAAAAAACAACAACCACACAGTTAAGTGTCTGCTTGCACAGAACAGAAAGTCTGAAATGCTAATAGAAGTGTGATCACTACTGTGAAACTGATGAAAAAAACCAGACCAGTGCAAGAAGAAATAAGAAGAACATGCCAGCGACGGATAGGGCACAGAATGAAGAAACATACTAAAGGCATTACAAGGTAGTCCTTGTTCTGGAATCCCCTGTGTAGAAAAAGGAGACTGAAAAAAACATGGAGAAGAGAACTGGAGACAGAAATGAAAGTAATAAAGAATAAATGGAAGGACCTTGTTGCGGATGGCATAGGACAGAGGACTTAGCATAAATCTGTTGAAGGTCTATGCTCCTCAGGGGGCTGGAGGTAACGAATAACATGCTCTTAGTTTTCCTCAAGTCTCTACAGTCAAAAACACTTCAGTGTTTTAGCATTCACATCAATTCCTTCTGTTTGTCATTGTAATCTCCCTTAGAGTAGTCAATACAGCTCAAAAACAAATTTGTTTTATTTCTAAGGGTAATGATTTAGATAGTTTCATAATAAACTAACAGTTTAGCTTATTCCTGTGTCTTTGTGCCAGTAAGATTTGAGATTAAATTATTCTTGCTATCTAGCTTTCTTTTTTGTTGCTTATTCCAGCTCAACCAGATCTCAAGAAATATGACAACAATGTATCTTACTTAACGTGAACTGTGCCATTTTATTTTTATTTTTAAACTGAGGCCTTCCCTTTTTCCATTGAATTCGAAAAAGCTTTTATCTAGAAACTTGCAATTTGTCCAGTATTTGGAGTTTTCAAGCTGAAGAGGACGACCTGTAGCAGAAGGTTAATTTAAATTGCTTTATGATTAATACAGTATATAATTTTCCAGTTTCCCTTCTTGAAAAACCATTAACTAGCAATTCGCACTTAGCATCTGAGAAGTCATATACTAATTTGTGATGGTATCTGATATGTTTCGATAAGCGCAAAATATAGGTACTTAAACACCACCTTTTTGGTTTTCATTGTGCGTGGTTTCCCATGGCTGTGGCCAAGGTACTGCCAGTAGTTTCCTAAACATTGTTTATAAGACATTACGTTGGTAACTGACAATTCCACTTAGAGAAGATGTCTTTTTGAGTGCAGGTGCTGATCTTGATAAGCCCCCATTTTGATGTAAATGTCAAGGCTAACTAATTTTCTAGTATTGAGGTTTATTTAGGATGCTTACCAATTTTACTCTTGCAATCCATAATGCAAACTACTCCCCGTCTCAGACTTGCTTATAGGCCTACCCCCTTGGAGCTTCACCTTAAAGTCCCAAACCCCCCCCTTGGGGTACATGGGGATGTATAGATATATAAAATACCCACCCCCCCCCCCCCCCCCCCCCCCCCCCCCCCCCCCCCCCCCCCCCCCCCCCCCCCACCCCCCCCACCTCCCCCCCCCCCCCCCCCCCCCCCCCCCCCCCCCCCCCCCCCCCCCGCCCCACCCCCCCCCCCCCCTCCCCCCCTACCCCCCCCCCTTTTGGCCCACGGTCTGAAGCTAAATACACCTTATTATTTTAGGTCTGCTTGGTAACACTACAGGCAATAATTTTCCTGCTGGTGACAGACATTAGGCTGTCAATAAGTGGGGCTGCAACTGTAGTAGGGCAGGAATTTTACGTTGTCTGAACAGAACTGGGAATTTGAGCTAGTGAAATAAAATCGGAAATTTTACATTGTCTGTGAAAAATACCTGGGAATCTGAGCTACTCTAATGAAATAAACACAGGAATTTAAAACCCCAACACAGCCTTACACATTAAATAAATGAGACAGAAAACTGTACGGAGAGGAGAATTAAAGAAATAAAGATATTATTAATGTATGCTACATGTGGTGGTGGTGCTGACTGAATAAGCCATTCTCATTTGTTAATAAAGTACTCTAAACAAAACTACTGTACCCTCAGGCAAGTTGTAGAAGGCTGTAGTGGTATTGATGGTATTGTATGATGATGATGGTACTACGTGTAAATTGTATGAGGCCAGCTGTGAAGGCTCCTGAGATAAAATGTAATTGAGAATTGTCAGAAGGCCTTTCTTGCTACCACTACGACCTCACACTTAATTTTTTTTATTGAATGTAGCTACGTGAAGTGTCTAGGGTAATGATGTGTACTGTGGTGTGATAGTTATAAATATACCCATAGATATTTAACAAGACTAATAAGATTAACAAGTGTTAAAATACACTGAACTAACTCACGGGTGTAAAGTTTTTGATATAATTATATTACATTTATTTGTTCTGGATCAAGTTTTATTTTGACCAGAACTTGTTTTAAAAGAAGGATTTAAAATTTATAAAAATTATGCATGGAATGTTACATAATAAATGCAAAAGTGACATATTTAAGTACTAGAATAGTTAGTTTTATTAAAATGTTCTGGTAGTCAGCTACTAGGGAGGATATTTATTGTCTGTGCTGTTGGGGTGGTCTCATCACACCTGTCTATATTGACTACACAGTGTCCAGAAAATGGTGGGAATTTTTATGGGGTATCTGCAACTAAATGGGGTTGGTGAATATCCAGCAGACCAGAGGCTCACTCATCTGGTATTTGTAGCTCTGGTGCTGAAATCAGGTGGTCCCACCTCTCCGTGCTGGCGGGCAATAATGGTGGTCTCTGTCACAAGGACTGCACAGATACACTTGTGTAAATCACCACCCGAATAGATACTTCTTCGTGGACGACAGAAACTCGCAGCTCTGCAATCAAAGTATGGGCCATGTGTCAAAATCTATTCTCTACCCACGTCTGGACACCACACTGACACAACAACCACATTATACAGACAGGTCAGATCTCTCTGACCAAACAGCACAGTTACCATGGTGGGTTTACATCCGATAGATCCTCCCAGACTATAGATTCTGAAAAATAATTATTAGTTTTCTACCCTAATAGAGGATAGGTAATATGTTTCCTTATTCTCAACTCTTGATCGGTCTTGCATAATCCTTGCTGGTGTTTAGGTACATTGTGAGTCCCTAGACCCTGACTTGGGCGGGGGGTCTAGAGCAAAATCCCTACTTGTTTGTAAGGCTAGATTATGATATGGCAGTATCAAATCACTCGAACATGAAACAATATTCAAAATATATAAAGAAATAATTTCAATCTTACCAGATTATGAATAATTAACACAGAAGTGCTAGCAAAACTCAGCTGAGCTGCTGGCTATAGGATGGCGTCCCTAAATTTAACTCACTGTCTTTCATATGGGAAAACACCACACTTTAAAATCTGTGTCTAACACTGAACAATTATTGAAGAATGACCCCAAATGCGCTCTGAGCGCTAATGATATGATTGTCTGTGGCCAATCACTGCCGAGGTTTATTTTTAATTTCAAATTTCCTCACTAAAGTCATTTCAGTCAAGCTTCAGTAACGTATGGATGGTTATCTGTTAGTCTGTCCGTCTCTACTTGTGTTTCTACAAAATTGTGCTCGATTTTTGACCCAACCGTTCTCTCCCCTTCAAATTTTTGTTGTAAAAAAAGGTAGTTTAGATTTAGACACAGCTACCACCAATGTCCCTTCACTTCTATGCCAAGTAAATTTGAACATCTGTGTCCAAGGTCGTGTTTTTGTGTGCAAATAACCACACTTTTTAGATTCAATTCAGTCTGTCGATGATGTGAACTACACTGTCTTTTGTCATTATTTTCAATATTATCTATCCGTCTGTAAAATTAAGTCCATATTCGTTCACTGCTCAGAATAGGCCATCTGGCCAGCTAATTTTTATATTCCTAACATTAATATTAAGAAAAATTTACTTTTTAATTTTTGTAATTTTTTTTCAGACATCTGCGTTCTTCCGCTCAAATTCAAATCAAGCGCTTGGTATCGCAAAACGTCCAATTCCGTACCTCGTGTCAATTTGGGGGACTTGAATTTTTTTTACTTTCATCCATTTCCCCCCCCCCCCCCCAATTGCGTCTCTTTAGCCTTTCCAGTCATATTTTTTTCCTTTTTGATCCTCCGTTCCCCTCCGGTCTAGCAAGTCAAATTTATGGAGGGTGATGACCCGCGGTCTAGGCGATCATGTACATCAGCAGCCTACGCATTATGTTTTTATCCTTAAATGTTATCCTTGGGAGGAATTTTACCGTTGTATCTCTGTCAATTTCACTACACATCTCCCCACCTGAAAACATGCCTATGGCAAGTTCCAAAACCAGCGATACACATAGGTAAAATTACTCCTCACGTCTGCCATTACTCTAATTTTGATCACAGGGGTGCGACTGAGGAAATCTGCACCGACATTCAATTTGCCTGGGATATATTGGATACTAAACTGATAAGGTTGAAGCAATAAAGACCACCTCAGCAATCTTGCGTTTTCATGCTTAGCCTGAGACAAGAACACGAGAGGCTGATGATCCGTCTCCACCACAAATGTCCTACCATACAGATAGATTTGAAACTTCTTTATTGCCCAGATTAATGCTAAACATTCTTTTTCGCTTGTGGAGTATCCTTGTTCCGCCTTATTCAATTTGCGGCTTGCATAAGCGACTGGTTTCAGTTCCCCATCAGGTGAAGATGATCTTTGCAACAAAGCCCCTCCAAGTCCTACATTACTTGCATCGGTTCTTAAGACAAAGTCCTGTGTCAAATCAGGCAGTTGAGAATAGGCTTGCTAGTGAGTTTTTCCTTTAACTCTTGGAACGCTAATTCACATTGTGCAGTCCAAATAATTTTATCTGGAAGTCCCTTGCGAGTCAGATCAGTCAGAGGAGCACAAATGGCGTTAAAATTTTTGATGTATTTCTGATAAAATCCGCATAACGACACGAATGATCGCACGTCCTTTTTGGTTTGCGGCCTAGGTGCTCTCTGCAGTTTTTCCAAGTTCTTAGGATCAGGGGTCATATTACCCTGATATACAGTGTGCCCCAAGAATTCCAACTCTTTGCATCCAATACAACATTTTGTTGGCCTAGCAGTTAAGTTCGCCTCCCGAAGTCTATCAAACAACATCTCCAGAGCTTCAATGTGTTCTTCAAATGTCTCGGTGGCGACGAGAATATCATCCATGAAATTTGTGATACATGGGTTATTCAGGGGGTCCAACAATTTTCGCATCATCCTTGAAAACACACTCGGAGCATTTTTCAGTCCGAATGGTAGCATATTGAATTCATAATGTCCATCCGAAGTGCTAAAAGCCAAATAAGGTCTCACTTCAGGCTTCCCTGGGATCTGGTAATAGCCTTTACTAAGATCCACCTTTGAAAAGTATTTTGCCTTGTTCAGTCTGGCAAATAACTGTTTTGTGTCTGGTAATGGATCCACTTGTCCTTCTGTGACAGCATTCAGTTTCCTGTAATCTATGCACAGTCTGTGTTACCCAGACGGTTTTCTCAACAAAACGACACTAGAACTAAAAGATGATTCACTGTGCGAAATAATCCCCTCCTTCAACAAATACTCTATTTCTTCCTTCAATGCCTTCTCCTTCGCGAACGGAATAGAATAGGCTCTCATACAGATTGGGTTTGAGTCTACCAGTTTCATGTCATACTGTAGCAAATTTGTATGGCCTGGTTTATCTGTTAATACATCTGTATGTTCCTCCAGAACCTGTTGAACTCTCTCCTCTGGTTTTTGTCAGGGCTTACTGACTTTTACCTGATGTGCTGCTGTTTCAAAAAGGATGTATTGGGTATTCCTGTGAGGTGAGTGGTTCTTTTTGCATCTGGGTTGCAAAAGCCAAGGTAAATAAGGGGGTGCTTTCCTGGTCTTTTTGGCAAATACTTCATAAGAAGCAACACTCAATCCTTGATAGCTTTAAATCCTCCTCTCTCTCTCTAACCCATATGTAGTAGCTAATAACTCAAAACGTCCTAGGTACCCCTCTATGTCATCGTCTTTCTCAACAAAATGTCTAAATGAAACCCCATAGCTGAGTTTGAGGCTACAATGGGCGCGTAGATCTGAGCAAATGGGCTGGCACCTTTTTCAGGGG
>JAMPIV010006966.1:0-92668 GCA_024509875.1 Oreohelix idahoensis | reverse complement strand
AATAGCAGGTCAGATGCCTTAGTTACTATGACACATAGGTGCAACTTGGCACTCCCCGCCAATTGCACATATCAGGCTGTAGTATAATAGCCGAAAGCACAGGCCTCGTTCTGACGTCGGCCGTGTACTTCTGTTAAATAGGTTATCATCAACCCTGCAGTAATACTTATTGTAGATATGAATTCCGCCAATCTGCGGCTCCCACAATATATCTTCGTCACTGGATTTCTGGACAATATAAGACTAACAGTCTTGGATGGCTACCTCGAGCACAAATATATAAGTTCTGAAATGGCGGATCAGTGAGCTGCTGTTCACCCTAGGTAATCCTTTACATGTTCTGCCACCGAAAAGCGTAATAATGCATAAAGGTCGGTATTACCTGGCAAATGAATCCTCAGAACTTCACAAGGAATTCTGTCGTCATCCCGACGCACAGAGATTCACTGGGGAAAACTGCCATAGCAGTTACTTCGAAGATTCTCCCCGAAAAACAATGGACTCTTGGTCCCTTCAGAAAAACAGGACCTCCCGGCTTCCCGGAAGTATATCTCACTCCCGCTTAAAAAACCTTCCCATAGGCCTACGCCGAACTGTCAACCTCTGACCCTAAAGGTCAAACACAATGAATGAATAAACAAGGGAAGACAACCCCTAATCAACCTGACATCGCAGGTAAAGACACAATTATACTTATGATACAAACATAAGCAAATAACTTGACAGATGACTCCGTCGAAAATGACAGCAACAAACGGCTAATACTCAGTCGAGAATATTTTAAAACTAAACTTATAACGCTAGATACATCATTGAGTGTTGACGAAATACGTATGTATTTTCTAATTCAGGATGTTTGATTTATTTAATATAACTTATTTTACGGGAAGTTTTAAAGATAAGGCAAGCTGTAGGCTTGCTGTTTTAAATATAAGTTATATTGAGTACATATATGTAAATTATTTGATATGTGTTCTTTCTTTTATATAGTGAAACGGTGGTACCCAACTTGCCAGCGTTTGGTAAAGAGACATATTTGTGAGAAGCATAGACATTTCCTATCTTTAACCACGTGGGTTTTTGTTTCAAGTAACCCTGGTCTGACAGTGCATAAGCCATCAGAGAGAGTCAGTAATAGCAATCCCACTAACGGTTTCTAAAGACTAGAAATATATATTGGGCTTTTGAGCCAGTTCATATTGCTCCACAAATTTAGATGTACATGCTGCCTGGCGGCGAGAATATTACAAGAAGATCAGAAACATTCCGACAGAGTTTTGACTAGTACTGTGGTGACCAAATATAGTAACTTCATGAAATTAGACACCGATCTGACATTCCTTAAATTCTAGAAACCAAAGCTAATGACATTGTGCTCTGCTAACTTTCGTGCCTGGACAATATTTTATGTGACTTAATCAGACATTCGAAAAATTAGAACACCCAAGGAATCGTTCCCTGAGAGTTTAGTACGTCTTTTGGAACTGGGGATTTCTTGGTCAAGGACTGCATTTTCGGGTCTGTGTGAAGGTCCTAGAATTGAGTATGTTCCCAGAGGCAGCGAGCAAAGTTGTGAGTATACCTGTGTACCCATGGCCATGGCTGAATGAATGAGTGTACGCAGATCAGAGTGTTATTTTACAGTTGTAATATTGTCATCCATTTACTGTCTTAATTCTTTTTGTTTAACCTGCAGAATTTGTTACTATTTGCTAGAGTTTCTTTACTTCTTAGGCTAAATCAGATTATTCAACTCTGTGCATACATTTACGAGAAAAGAAGAAAAACTCTTAGCCTAAACCCTACGTATCTATAACTCTTTGGGCCATCATCTGTTCTCTTAACGGGGCTGTGGGCTAAACCTAGAGTAAGATCATAACGGGGCTATCATCCTTGTAGCATTTTCCATGAATTTTATGACTATTTGTATATGTTTTTCCTTGATGTATTTTTGGTGTTGTGAGAAGATTTTTTTTGATGATAATAATAAAAATCTCTCTCTTGAACTAAATCAGTGCGTTGGTCAGCTCGTTCAAATACATATAAAATCATTGTTATAGATTTTCCAAGTCTGTGTGTTTAACTGTCGTCACGTGTATGTGCGTTCCCGTGAGTAGATAGAAATATATGTAATATATATGTGGAATAGACTGTCGGACTCTGTAAAAGTCGTCGTAGAGGATAGGTGAGAGAGAGAAGAAATTCTTTTCCGCATTCAGCGACAGCCTCTATACCACTGTCTATCATCTCATCTGTGTGGAAATTCTATTGTTTTACTAATTCACACTGGGACTCTCACTCATTCCAACCTATTCAGAAGGGACCAAACCCAAGTCTTAATTCTCCTATCCAAAATCTACGACAAATGGTCGCTCGTTACCGGGAATTGAACCCAAAATCCTAAGGCGATACGACAAATGTGGTTTCGCCCGACGGATTTTTGAACTTAGAATAGGAAGACGAGTACGACAAATGTGGACTCGTCTATCTGGATTTTGTATTTAAGATTCTTTATTCTGTAATAGAGTAAGAGTGTGATGTCTTGTGAGTTTTGTATCTTTTAAAAATAATTTATCCCCTAGACTAACGATTTGTTTACGGGCGTGCTGACCACACAAACTGATAAGTTTTTTTCCACAGCATTAAGAAGCATTATACATTTGGTTTACAGGTTAATTTTGTCGGAATACATGTTAATTAATGATTTTGTAATACTAAACGCTGGTAAGTTTTGTGAGTGTATAACATTCACAAGGGTTCTGAAGCAGGAAGGTGTTTGAACTAAAGTTAAGGAGTGCGTTTCGGACTATTTGTCCAGATTCATTGCCTCCCTTACCCTAACTGTCTTCAGGGGTAAACTTGATAGTGGATTAAAATTAAGGGATTATTTTCTCTATAATTATTTTGTTTCCACTGTAGCAATTTATTTTTCAGAAGTAATCTTAACTACCATTTAGTTGGCGTAGTCGTGTTTTGCATTAGGTGCTTTATTGCCGATTAATAGCAGCGATAGTTAGATTTTTATTTTTGGAGGAGGTATCCCAGGGTTAAGGATATCATCTTTCGGATTTTTGGTATTTTTTTCTCGTAAGTAGTAGGAACCAGGTTATTCTTTTTCCTATTTTCTTTCTCCACTAGTCTCAGTCACTGACATAATATGGCCGAGAGGGCAAAGCTTAGACAACTCCTCAGGGACGAAGCGAGAGAGGAGGGACTGGAAGGAGAAGAAGCGAAAGCTTTTGTCAGGGACGAACTTGAGAGATATGATGCGGAGAGGAAAGAAGAAGAACTAAAGAGGAAAGAAGAAGCAGCGGAGAGGAAAGAAGCGGAAGACCGGCTATTACAGCAGAAGAAGATGGATGAGGAAATGGAAATTCGCAGGATGCAGCATGAGGAAAGAGAGAAGGAGAGACAGCAGGAGAAGGAGAGGGAGGAGAGACAGCTTGAGGAAAAAGAGAAACAGAGACAGCACGAGTTGGCTCTTAAAACTCTAGAATTCCAAAGTCGTGGTGCCGCCTCTACCTCCAGCAATGGAGAGTCTTCTCCTCATTCTTCCTTAACTGATCCTTCTAACACTCAATCTCTTCAACTAAACGCTATGTCTTTCACTCTTGAGTCTTTCCCTTGTCCTAATGAGAAGATTGACACTTGGCTAGAAAAATTTGAGAAAATTGCAACTCTGTACGGTTTAGAGAGGTCGCGCTGGAATATGAAACTTTCCCAGGCCCTAAAAGGTTCTGCTTATAATGTTTATTCTAAGCTTGAAAGTAGCCAACAAGACGACTACGACTTGTTGAAGAAAGCGTTACTGGAGCGCTTTGAAATGAACGCTCGAAAATTTTTGCAACTGTTTCGCAACAGCCGGAAAGAGAATTCTGAAACTTTTCACCAGTTCTCATCTCGTCAAAAGGGATATTTGACAAGGTGCCTTGAGCTCTCGCGGCTCCCCTCTACCTATGAAGGTCTTGAGGAATTTGTTTTAACAGAGCAAATAAAGAACACATTGTCTGCAGATACCCGGAGATTTCTCGCTGAGCAGGGGGCAGAAAAACTTGAAGACATTTTGGAAAAGTCTGAGCGTTATCACAATGCGCTGGCTGAACTACCGGCCACAAAGCGGAAACCGACAGAGGAGCATTTTCGAAAACATAACCTAGAGCAATCTTCTCAGGCTTCTAACCAAAATAACCACAGAGAAACTGGACCTCAAAACCCCCCTCCTGAAAAATCCAAGTTCTACAAGAACAAGTACCCCAACCACCCCAAACAGTCTGATCAACCCGACCGCCCTACATGGCAGCGTAGCCAGAAAGGACAAGGTGGCAAAGGGAGAACCCCTGAGCACGGGACATATGATCAGACCGAGCACACCGAGCCGAAACGCATCGGATGCTTATTGACAGTCTCGCAAGGCGGAATTGTTGACAGTGATTCCAAACCTGTTGGGGATAGACCCTCAACGCGAGGTACTGTTACTTTGAACGGTTCTCAAACTTCTTGCTTATTTGACACGGGGCTTTCTTACGATTGCATTGTTGCCAGAAACCTGGTTAAACCCGGTCAAGAGACAGGAGAGACCGTCAAACTTTGTGGAGTTCGTAAGAGTGATGCACCTACAGCGCTTCCCATCGCATTGGTGGAGATACACTCTGACTTTGTCAGAGGCGTGATCAAAGCGGCTGTTATGGATGATCCCATCTACCCAGTCATACTTGGCGGTAGATACGTGTGTATTGGGAAACCGGAAGAGCCGATTGTGGCAGCAGTAACTACAAGAGGGCAAACCAAGAAGGAACGGGAGCCTGCGCCTAATTTGTTACCTATGGAACTTAAAGAAGCGCAATACAAGGACCCTACTTTGGCACCCTGCTTTAAGAAACTGCCCATGGCTAAGGAACCCAGACAGCACGGGGACATTTTTTCTGAGGATGGCGTACTTTATCGGAGAACGGGCAAGCCTGACCAAGGTTACAACCAGCTCCTAGTACCGAAACAGTACAGAAGCCAAATCCTAGAAATGGGGCACTCTCTTCCCTTCAGTGGACATATGGGACAGAACGCCACAAACCAACGTATAACCACTCATTATTGGTGGCCATGAGTAAATACTGATATTATCAGATATGTCAAATCCTGTGCCGAGTGCCAACGTGTGCCACCCAAGCAACGGGCACCCCCAGTCTCTTTGGGGGAAATGCCAATAGTAGGAACACCATTCGAACGAGTTGTGATCGACATTTTAGGGCCTTTCGAAAGGACTAAAAGAAGGAACAGGTTCATCCTGACCTTAGTCGATACATGCACTTTATGGGCAGAAGCTATCCCGCTAACATGCGCAGATGCCAAGCAATGTCGCAGAAGCCCTCGTGCAGATTTTCACTCGGTTGGGATTCCCTCAACAAGTGTTGACGGATAACGGATCCCCATACCGAAACCTGTTGATGGATGAGATCGTTAAGATCTTGAGGACCCAACACATCCACACTAAGCCATATACTCCGGCCGGAAATGGGCTCGTGGAACGTGCTAATGGAAACCTCAACATGATGCTAAGTAAACTGGAACAAGTGAAACCTGAAGATTGGGATCTTTGTATTCCTGGAGCTTTATTTGGCTACAGAGAATCTCCTCATACTTCCACAGGATTCCCGCCAGCTACACTCTTGTTCGGCAGACCCATTAAGGGCCCGCTTGAAGCCTTACTTCAGTCTCTGACAGACGAGAAGGCGGATGAGACTGTCGTCTCAGCAAGTAAATATGTGTCGGTTTTAAAGGAAAGGTTGAAACTAGGGTGGGACCTAGCAACGACTAACTTTAAGCGAGCACGCACCAAGCACGCTAACCGATACAGAAAAGTCGCGAAAGAGAGAGAACTGGAAGCAGGAGAGAAAGTTTTGGTGTTACTCCCGACCGAGAACAACCAACTGAAGATCGGATGGCAAGGGCCGTTTACCGTCCTGAAAAAGATTTCTAAGGCTAACTACCAGATCTCTATTGAAGGAAAGGAGAAGGTTTTCCATTTAAATCTCTTAAAGAGATACTCGGAAAAACCAGTGCCAACCTCCGACCATCTCCTGACGATCGCCAAAACTGACGAAGATGACGATAGTGGCAGGGATATTCCACCGCTATCACAGGAAATCTTTCAAAAATGTCAGAAGCGGCGACGCTCTTTCAAGCGCGCATGGGAGACATTCCAGAGGAAAGAAACTTTGGGGAGTAGACTTGAGTAGGAATTGGACAGAGAGGGAGGGGGAAGATGAGAGGGAAGAAGACAGACACCCCGAAGCTACGGTTATAGGAAATTTAATTCCATAACGTAGACATGGAGTGCTTCCATATCTTAAGGAGCGACGTCCTGTCACGTAGGTCTTTATATCATTAAATTACCTACATCTTCTTCCTATTCTCTCACCCTAATCCTTTTGTTTTATTATCTTTCCGTACTTGTTTTTCCTGTATTTTTTTCGCATCACTCGTTGCGAAAAATATATTTCTTTCCCATCATCGTTTTTCGTTCTCATACTGACTAGTAACCTTATTGCATCAGATGTCAGTCGCGCAGGTAAGACGTAAATGTGCGAAAAATTCGTCTCGCTGGACATAGAGCAGACTTTTGTCTACATTTGCACCTGTCACGCGCGGGTTTTCCGGGCCGAACGCTTAAGTAGGAGCGAATATTTACACCTTATAGTCGCAGTTTCAGACGGTTGTCTGAGATTTGCAATTGACACGCACGTTTCTCGGTCAGTTTGTTAAACGAAGGGTGAGATTACTCGTGGCACGGCAGACGGTTGTCTGAGATTTGCAACTGACACGCGCTTTTCCCGGTCAGTTTGTCAACGCAGGTGCGTAATCGCCCTGGTGGCAGTTACGACACGCCTCTAAGTTAAACGTAGCTGTTATGAGAAAGGGGAGATGATTTCGGAGTTTGAGAAAATGTGGGATTGTTTGCCCCTGTTTTCAAATATCCACCCAGGAGCTGAAATCGGATTTCATTGTCAGTCTCCAACATCTCCAGTAGATGGAACACACGTGCTTAGCGAATGAAGCTTGTATAGAAAATTTCATAGTTCTCGTCAGATTTGTGACGAGCTTCTAAATACCTATCTAGTGAATTATCCTAGTCGTGGCGTTACCGTAGTGCTGTGGTGAGATTAATAAAATAGATATCTAGTATTTTGGAAAGTGATTTAGTGTTAAAATCGCCTATTTCATTCTAAACTAGTCCTGTGTCCAGAGTGCTTAATTTATAGTTTGTATTATTTTCTAGTGACGCATACAGTGGAAATACATAATAAATTATATCTTTAGCTTACTAAAACTAGTAGCTATAAGGAATTTAATTTAACGGCTAATACTCAGTCGAGAATATTTTAAAACTAAACTTATAACGCTAGATACATCATTGAGTGTTGACGAAATACGTATGTATTTTCTAATTCAGGATGTTTGATTTATTTAATATAACTTATTTTACGGGAAGTTTTAAAGATAAGGCAAGCTGTAGGCTTGCTGTTTTAAATGTAAGTTATATTGAGTACATATATGTAAATTATTTGATATGTGTTCTTTCTTTTATATAGTGAAACGGTGGTACCCAACTTGCCAGCGTTTGGTAAAGAGACATATTTGTGAGAAGCATAGACATTTCCTATCTTTAACCACGTGGGTTTTTGTTTCAAGTAACCCTGGTCTGACAGTGCATAAGCCATCAGAGAGAGTCAGTAATAGCAATCCCACTAACGGTTTCTAAAGACTAGAAATATATATTGGGCTTTTGAGCCAGTTCATATTGCTCCACAAATTTAGATGTACATGCTGCCTGGCGGCGAGAATATTACAAGAAGATCAGAAACATTCCGACAGAGTTTTGACTAGTACTGTGGTGACCAAATATAGTAACTTCCTGAAAGTAGACACCGATCTGACATTCCTTAAATTCTAGAAACCAAAGCTAATGACATTGTGCTCTGCTAACTTTCGTGCCTGGACAATATTTTATGTGACTTAATCAGACATTCGAAAAATTAGAACACCCAAGGAATCGTTCCCTGAGAGTTTAGTACGTCTTTTGGAACTGGGGATTTCTTGGTCAAGGACTGCATTTTCGGGTCTGTGTGAAGGTCCTAGAATTGAGTATGTTCCCAGAGGCAGCGAGCAAAGTTGTGAGTATACCTGTGTACCCATGGCCATGGCTGAATGAATGAGTGTACGCAGATCAGAGTGTTATTTTACAGTTGTAATATTGTCATCCATTTACTGTCTTAATTCTTTTTGTTTAACCTGCAGAATTTGTTACTATTTGCTAGAGTTTCTTTACTTCTTAGGCTAAATCAGATTATTCAACTCTGTGCATACATTTACGAGAAAAGAAGAAAAACTCTTAGCCTAAACCCTACGTATCTATAACTCTTTGGGCCATCATCTGTTCTCTTAACGGGGCTGTGGGCTAAACCTAGAGTAAGATCATAACGGGGCTATCATCCTTGTAGCATTTTCCTTGAATTTTATGACTATTTGTATATGTTTTTCCTTGATGTATTTTTGGTGTTGTGAGAAGATTTTTTTTTGATGATAATAATAAAAATCTCTCTCTTGAACTAAATCAGTGCGTTGGTCAGCTCGTTCAAATACATATAAAATTATTGTTATAGATTTTCCAAGTCTGTGTGTTTAACTGTCGTCACGTGTATGTGCGTGCCCGTGAGTAGATAGAAATATATGTAATATATATGTGGAATAGACTGTCGGACTCTGTAAAAGTCGTCGTAGAGGATAGGTGAGAGAGAGAAGAAATTCTTTTCCGCATTCAGCGACAGCCTCTATACCACTGTCTATCATCTCATCTGTGTGGAAATTCTATTGTTTTACTAATTCACACTGGGACTCTCACTCATTCCAACCTATTCAGAAGGGACCAAACCCAAGTCTTAATTTCATGGTTCGGTTTACCCCTGTTACCCTGATCTCTAGTATCAAACTTATTATGGGGTTGAGGAGCTTTATTATTGTCTATCTGTTTCTTTTTAGCACCCGCTACTTCTGCCTGGGCTGCCTGATACCTCTCAGCAACATTGAGCACATCATCCAATCTTTCTCATGTCTGGAGCCATGGACTCTCTCACCTGCTCTATCATAATCATTTCCTTTAAGTCTTGAGTTTTCCCCCAGAGCAGTCCATTTCTCCAAATAGGTTTCCAACCTTACAGAAAATTGATGATATGTCTCCCCAGACCGGAGCTTAGCATTTCTAAATCTCTTTCTATAAAACTCACCATTCATATCGTATATAATTAAAAGAGCCTGTTTTA
Source organism: Oreohelix idahoensis (assembly GCA_024509875.1). Taxonomy (NCBI): domain Eukaryota; kingdom Metazoa; phylum Mollusca; class Gastropoda; order Stylommatophora; family Oreohelicidae; genus Oreohelix; species Oreohelix idahoensis. Next base: position 83,354 of record JAMPIV010006966.1, on the reverse strand, counting down.
ATATGTCATAGTCTTCCTGATCTTCCCGGCTCAATTTGGAAAAAACCTCATACGAGGTTCCCCTAAGTCCTTGAGATACCTTCAAGCTCCACCTTTCCCTCTCTAAACCATAACTTGTAGCTAACCTTTCAAATCTAGAGAGGAATGACTCAATGTCAACCTCTTTTTCAACAAAGGGGTCTAGATGACACCCCATGGCTGAGTTGGAGGCCCCCTGACTGGCAGTAGCATCAGAGGTAGATGGGCTGTGACCTATTTCAGGAGCATGGCCTTGCTATTCTAACTCCCTTAGTCGTAGCTCATGTTCCCTTTGAAACCGTTTGTCTTCTGCTTCCCTTTGCACTCGTTTGTCTTCTGCTTCCCTTTGCAGTCGTTTGTCTTCTTTCTCAGCCTCTAATCTCTGTGCCTCAGCCTCCAATTTCTTTTCTTCCAACTGTATTTTTTTTATCTCAGCCTCCCTATCAGCCTTTAATGCCCTAGCCTCTTTCTCAGCCTCAATTTGTAATCTCTTAATTTCCCTATCAGCTTCTAATTTCCTCTCTTCCTCTAACCTCCTATCTTCTCTTTGAATAAATTTATCAGTCTCTGATGTAACATACTGAATCAGAACTTGTCCCTCCATTGCCATTTCCTTTGCAGTCTGTAGAGCAGCCGATCTAAATTTGGCCAAATCTGCCATCTTTTAGCTGGTACTAAATTATATTTACTCTAACTAAACAACTAACAAAGGTTATAATTAATTAATTAATTAAGGGCTATGCCAAATCAAACAATTCTCCACCTTATAAATATTATTAATTTTATTACTATTAAAAATCCCAGGACGGGACCCCAATATATGTGGTGGGTTTTGAAGTTAAAGAAAAAGTAGTCAGAATGTGTCTACAGAGTGAGGTCAACTATCCAAGTCCCTGAGTCTAATAATTGAAGTTGATGTTCTCAGGTACCTGACTGCTACCACCCTACGATCTCACTCTGCGATTTATTTTGGGTAACTAGTGTTTGTGATGTTAATTTATATGGCTTGGTGTCTAGGGTAATGGAAATGTAGTGATAATTGTGTTAAACAAATACACATATAAATTACTAAAATTAAATAAACAAGACTGGGTTTAAAGTTATGATATATAAGTATATACAATTTAATTTCCTGTCCCTCAATTTTTTTAGGACAGGAATGTTTAACTTAAAATGAAAATATGGTTTTATCAATTTAAATACACAAGAAGGACATCTGTCCAATATATTTTAATATGTTAAAGTTTCTAAACTGTTATTCCCTGGTGGAAAAAACCCTGTTATACGAAGAGTCAATATTTTGAAAACTGGTTTTCACATCATATCACAAACTGTTACTGAATAGGGTGGAGATTAAATACATTTGAGTTTGCATAAGCCCGCAAGATATAGGCTTATCTTTTAATCCTTGAAGACCCTGGATGACTGGTTCGAGAACACTGCACACTTCTCCACTGCAATGTATTCTGGAAACTGTGAATACTTGTATGATTTTATACAGAAACAACCGGTAGGTTGCCTCAACTTCTGCAGCTCCGACCTCTGACCAACTTGAAACTGGGCGATGTAACCCCTGAAACAAGAGGAACAGGCCTTCCTCAGTCCCTAGTTAATGGTCTCCACCACTACCAATTTAACATCATTAAACAAGTATTGCGATCAGATACAATAGCTAACTAAATTAGCTACAGTCTTTAACTTTATTTTGACTTCTTCATAACAGTGGGTATCTTCTTTTCTACATAGTCTCAACGCCCCTGTCAATATACATCTTCTTCTTCTTCAGCTGAAATACAATCTTTTCATTTCTGTGGTAAAGTGGGATGATATAAATATTTATAGGGGACTTAGTGTACTGACTGAGATCAGCTGTGAAGGTATCTGTATCTTAGTGTACTGACTGAGATAAGCTGTTAAGGTATCTGTATCTAATAAGTGTGGTGTATTACAGATGACCTTACTTGCTACCACATTTATATCTCAGTCAGAATTATTCTGGAATATTGTGATGACTACGTTGAATGTCTAGGGTTATGATAATGATGAAGTGTAAGTCACAACAACAACCGACAGATAAACAATTTAATTTATTCCACAACACTTTACAACACTGTGACACTCACACACATAAAACACTCTATAAGACTATCTTAAATGAGTCAAGTGTTAAAGTTTAAAAATATATGTATTAATTCCTTTCAATAAGAGATATCCTGATTCAACTACACAGTGAACCAGGAATCACAATCAAATGTAATTACAAGTTATATGTATACAATTTATAGTTATGATCTTTGTATTGACATATTTTATTATTATTATCATATGTGTGTAAGTTGTGATGTAGTACTATGAGGTAATACTGGCTTGTTCAAGCTTGGTGGTTATTTGTCATCATTACTTCAAGTGTTTGCTGATGGTGGAAATAGTATTGGGAAAAGTTCACAGCTCCTGTCAATTGAAACAATTTATTGTCCCTCTTTATTTACTATATTGTCAGTTTTAGAGGGGCACATAAAATTGAGCTGCTCTGGCCACAGAATCTTATCTTCTGTGAGGGCGGCAGTAAACAGACTCCTCTGCTCGCTTGCTTCACCGTGTTCTTGAGACACCTCACTAGTCGCTATCTGTACCAAGGGGTATGCTATCAGCCTCTGGATTCAGCAAAACTCAGACCAGGTGCTGCTTCAATAAGTTATGACCACGGTCCCTGAAACAAGAAGGTTGTACCTCCTACTTCAGAACTAATTTATAATCTGTTTCCACACTGAACACAATACATAACAAACACTGAGTTCAGAGCGGTAGGCCAACTGCTAGCTTCATCTGAAACAATTTACACCAGTATTCTCCTCCTAAATGGTTACTACGCCTCTGCAATTCCAGCATTAGTTCCTTCTAGTCAATAAGATAGGTGTCAGTGTACTATTTGGTGATCCCATGCATTTATACTTCTCTCCGACAAGTTTTGTTCAGGTTGGAGCACTATCTAGGCTTTGCCTCATGTTTGCTACTGAACCACACACATATACAGACATAAATTATCAATTCACATTCAATTTTCATCAAAAAGATATCAAATATGTCAATCTTACCACAATTCATGGAAATAATAAACAAATACGTTGACTGGCGATGAATTATGGCACAAATTCCGATCTGCCTCTGTCCCAGGCTTTTATTTAGAAAAATAGGAGCTGGATCTCAACGCACTGTTTCTTAGTAAGTTTATTTTAAAATGTGGCACTGAACAGACGCTCCTAAATGACTATATCAACGGGTCTAGCCAATAGGGCCATGTTTACAAAGCTTTTGAAAACATTTATCCTTCCTACGTTTCCCCTAACAACCAAAAATAGTATTTGCAATCCGACTAATCATGTTTAGCCTTACATATCATTCCCTCCAATCAAATCGGATTTAACATGGTGGCCTATTTCCCGTAAAATGGTGGTTTCAAAACATGCCACTGTGCGATTATGATTTGGTGTTGTCTGACAGCACCACTGTAGTATTATGGCTATAATTTGTTAATTATTAAACTAATTTCTTAACACCTAACATATTCTTTGTCAGCAAGTCCTAAGGCACCCAAATATATAAATTTAATGGAGCTAAGTGGCTGCGTTGAAATATGCATTTCCTAGGATAGTCGTGTATTTTTTATTTTTTTCGATTTAGAACCGCCACCTGTCCTGCCTTTTCGACTGTTCTGTCAGACTAATGTCAGGATTTCAGACATAAAACAGTAGAATGTCATGTTTCCTAATAAGCATTAAACATGTTTTTTAAAACCTAACCGTGTATTGGTAGTGTTTTTTATCACTGTCTATTTGAAAAAAAGTTAGTGCTTCATGCCTTTCGCGTTGGGGGTGGCATTAATATTAATCGCGAGACGCGTGTTAGTGTTGCATACGTCCTCCGTTCAGCCCTCTCTCTTTCTATCCTAAGTCCATCTGTCCTTTCGTTTATGTTAACGTAGTGTATAAAATGAAATTAATGGAATATTAATCTAGGTCATTACGCAGTGTGTCTATCTCAAGGTTTTCTAAGAAATACAGTACACGTTTTATTGTTTTGTTGAAACGCGTGTATGCTGCTGTAGGCTTTACTAGTAAACGTGAAAGCGTAAGAACATGCAGACGAAGCAGAAAAAGGGGGATCTCGAGTACAGTCATTGTGACAGCACTGTTCTTTACCATTCTTCTTTCCCTTTTTTTGAATTTATGTGTTAGGCTTTACATTTACCTTTTAATTTATATATGTGGATTTAGAATGTTTCACGACAATTTCTTCAAAGTTAATATACCAATAGGCCTGCCAGTGACTTTCTTGTCTTACAGTCAAAATATGTATGACAATATTCAACCAAAATTTTGTTTGATTTGCTTCCTAAGACATGCCTCTGCTCCTAGTATGTCGCAATCTTCCACAAAGGCAAAATGTCGTACACACAATGTTATGGCGCCCTATCTGGTTGGCCTCTACATCAAATAATGTATTAATAAAGGTTATGCATCTTACCGCAATCAATGAAATAATCACACACTTTGTTAAGGTTTAACAGGCTGTCAATGGTCACCTTTAGACAGCCGCTGCTTCAGACGCAAAGGCAATCTGCTTATTAATTGCTCTGAACCTTCCGTGTATGAAAAATCTCTCTCAAGTGGTACCCTGCATCGTAGATGCGTTAGTTTTATTCTCCCTATATCTATTCTAACATTAACCAATCAGTTTAAACTACACCAATTCGACAATTATTTTTGAAAATCCCAAACATTTATTTTTGAAAATAATTTCGTCAGTCGCTTTAGGTTGGCAAAAATTCAAATTTACCTCCCCTCTTCCTCCTAGTAGTGTCTATCAAATAAGGCAAGCCGTTTTGCCTTGTTTCCAAGCAACGACTCGAAAAATGTTACTTTTAATTTGAGCTGGGACATCAGTGTGATCGTTTGTCTGTTTGTCTAACTTTATTTTATGCGATAACTCAGTCACCTTGAAGCGATTTAAAAGATGAAAAGTGATTTTTAATCAGGCTAGTGTTCTCTATCTATCCAGTAGATTTTCATCTACGTCTTATCTAAGTTTGCATCTTTGTACTTTTCTCTTTATTTATAAATCTAGATACGTTTTCATGGGAAATAGTATAGTATTGAATAAACAACATTATTGCTTTTAATTCCATTCTGTCTTTTCCTTTTTATTCATCCTTCAATAGAATGCATAACATTATCTACGTTTTCTGTCTTTCTTTAGTCCCATGCGCTCCCCTGCACTCATGTGTTCGTTAGTTTCAATTTGGAAAAAAATACCCAAGTGGGTTGTAGCCTTGTTCCATACTAACCCCCTCTCGCGCTGTCTGTCTCCCGTCTTTTTTTTTCAAAGAAACACGTGTTGGCCTCTTGCCCAAAAACGGTGTCATGTTATATTTTTTTAAAAATTAGTACGGAGCAACGAAAAAGCCTTTTGTATGGGGGTGGATACCCCACCGTGGCGTTAATAGTTTCAAATCGCTTGCCTCGCGGTAGCGTTTTTTTTTTTTGAAAATGCGACGTTCTTGAAAAGAAAAAATATATATAACTACTGTCGCATGTTGTAACTAATAATAGATTCTTAGAATACGTTAGTTAAAAAAAAAATTCAGAATTGGACTTTTGAAAAATATGAGCAGGGTAGGCAATGGTAGCTATCTTGGCGTATTGGAACAAAATTCAAATACTGTATTATCTTTTTAATTTGAGAGGGAGGGTTAAAAACGGTGCATTTTATAACACCGACACACTTGAATAAAATTTATGTAAATTTTATTAACATAAAGAAAATTGTCCACAACAAATAAGTTTTCTTATCAAGCACATATAAATACACGTAGTCTAATGAATTACTAAAAGAATAATAGACCCATAGGTGTAATCCTTTCCCTCTCTGTTTAGCCCACGATCCCGTTAGAAGAAAAGTTATAGCCCCAAAGAGTCACTGATTTATACGCTATGGTCTAGGATTTCCCTCTACAGTTAAGAACAGAGTTGATATATTAATCTATCCTAAGAGGATATCAGCATTTGCAACAAAAATTGCATAAAGAAATTTCAAAGTGGGTGCATGAATATAAAAAATGAAAGAATCACTCGTTCTGCTTTCTCTCGGTTCATTCAACAGGGGCCCCTGACATACTTTCTTACCCACAAACGTGATGTTTCTCGCCGTCTGGCGCAAACTTCAGGACACTTCTCTACAGTGAATCTGTATTGTTTTGATAAAGAGAATCCCAGCTCTGCAGATACAGGTTTCTTCCAATGTTCCGGGGAGCGTTTGCTTCACAAGTATATTTTAAGATTACTATTAATGTCACTTGAATCAGTTCAGGTAAGAAATTATAAACGGGCTCACAGTGTCAGAATCACGAGGTTTCCCCTACTTAGGAAAATGACAGATTGGTAACTTCTCTCAAATGTAAAATTCTTGGTCACACCACAATTAGTCAAAAACGTCGGAAATGTTACTGTTTGTAATTTCTCTCGCCACAGTGGCTGAATGTACAATGAGATTTTTGGGAAGAATTATAATCTGGCTCGATAGGCCCAGTTATTGCATTTAGTATTAAAGTTCTTGAGATGAGTACTCTGTCTTTTTCCGGATGAAAACACAATGCCAGACAGGTTGTAACTTGGAAACTCACTTATTTAAATTACAAAAATGTTTCTTCTAGGTTCTTCTCATATACTGAAACCGCTGGTAGATGTTGGGCTTTACCCAGAATACTGTATAAAGAAAAAGAAACATACAGAATACTTAAACATAATATTATACACATCCTATCCTACCCTCGCGTAAAAACATAATATTCACTTCGGTTATTAACTTTAAGTTAAAGACTATAAGCTTCGCGCTTGTCTCATCGTTTAAACTTCCGTGAAATAAATTCTAGTCATTAAAAGAATCAATCATCATGAATTAGAAATACGTAGGTATCTCATCAATACTCAATGATGAATCAGTGCATTTACTAGTTAGTTAAAATATTCTCGGACTGGTTACTAGCAATTTAATTAAATTTATTTATAGCTGTATGCGTTTTAGCTAGAAATTTTAATTTATTTTGCTATCCACTGTAACACAGTAACTTAAAGAATATAACTGACTTATCATTTAATCACTCTGCACAGAAATTAAACTATGTAAAAATTAAATAAGCGATCTACCACTAAAATCACTCAACACTACTATATATATATATATATATATATATATATATATATATATATATATATATATATATATATATATATATATATATATATATATATTCCATTAGCGCAGAAGTAAAACGATCTCCAATCGACCAACTAAATGATGCTTCTATTAACAGAGATCTTAGGAATCGAAAGCTAGATGGTTCTAGTCTTTCTGGCTGTACTGGATGAATTAAGTTAGAATTCTGGAGTATATATCTCTCCGAAATCGGGGGAAGGTTACGTCTATAACCCGACCCGACTCATTTGCCAGATGTTAGCACCTACGTCCAGATTTACATAATTCCTTGCTCATTCTACGAATGAAACGAATTCTACACACCCTTACCGAAACCAGACTTAACACCTACAGTACATTCTCTCGATCTGATCAGACATCGGCAATAAAACTCACAGTGTGCGTTTTACACGTTCTGCTTCATATGGCCGTTCCTAGCGATCAATGTCTTTCATCTCAAATCTTTCACCGAGAATAATTAACTATAGGCGGACAGATCAGAGAAAAATAATAGACGATAGTCTTACTTCTTATCCCTGTCGAGAACGAATTAACACGATTCGATCTCATCGAAGAACTTAGCTTAACAGCTATAAAATGCGTTGCCAAATTAGAAAGGAAAAGATAAAGGTATGAATGGGAGAGTATATCTTAACAATCGAGCGTATGCGAAAAAAGAAGGGTAAAAGAGCAAAAGAAAAGTAAAAGACAAGTGCAGAATAAAGAATAAATATCTGAAATTTATTAATCATAATATCTCTGCCACAATCATGCAAAACAAATAGCTACAGAAACAACAGCAACAAGAGGACATGGGTGCTATAGTAAAGCTTCCTATAAAAGGATCACATGCAATCACTCCATCCTGTATAAATAGCAACAAGAGAAATGACGTTAGTGTAGCACATTATATTTTCTATTTGCTGTTGTATTATAAAGTCCTACTAGATTCCTTTTATGAGATCTGTAAATAACTTCGTCAGTATTTATGAGGAACTCGATTATCGAGTCGAATTATCAACACCACTGGAGCCTCCATTCTGCAATCCCTAAATCCACTGAGGGGAATTCAGCTAAAATCATCTTATAATAAAAATTAGAAATATGTTCACAATCGTAAGATTTCTGGCTAATGTTGTTAAAAATGTAAATAAATATAAATAAGTAAATAAATAAGAAATAAATAAAACTAAAACTTTTATATAAATTATTTTCATCATATATTTAGCTACATTATTTACTTAAATTTTTTGTGTGTGAATTTTGTGCGCAATTTTTATACACACTTAACATCTGAAGTAATTTTACCATCATGCTAACGTTTCCCTTCATCCTTACTTTTCGCTCTTTAAAAAATGTTCAAAATCTGAAACCCTACCTTAGACGAGATATAGCTTTTCTGTACCCAGCGTTGCTCTAATGTATAAATGGTTGAAGAAAATATCAGATTGAAGTCAATGTCGGTAAATATCAGATTGAAGTCAATGTCGGTAAATATCAAAGCGAGATTTGGTTTTTTTAATAATGAGCAAATATGAGAGAGAGAGATTTCTTGTTTTCTTCTTCATCTTCTTTCGATCCCCGGGGATTTGAGTTGTCACTCTTGTGTATTTGGGGACATTTAAAAGATGTCTTTCAAGAAGTCATGAAATGATTGGGAACAATAGGATAATTAAACTGATACTTGCAACTACATCAAAGATAAGATGGTGATATTTGCAACTACATCAAATATAAGATGGTGATATTTGCAACTACATCAAAGATAAGATGGTGATATTTGCAACTACATCAAAGATAAGATGGTGATATTTGCAACTACATCAAAGATAAGATGGTGATATTTGCAACTACATCAAAGATAAGATGGTGATATTTGCAACTACATCAAAGATAAGATGGTGATATTTGCAACTACATCAAAGATAAGATGGTGATATTTGCAACTACATCAAAGATAAGATGGTGATATTTGCAACTACATCAAAGATAAGATGGTGATATTTGCAACAGGCGGACATTTCCCAAGCTTTTTACCGGAGAGCGGAGAGAATGAGCAATCCTTATATAATGACCGACGAAATGGTAAACATCTCATTCCTCGCCACCACATACGTACGATGTAACCCTTTGACCTCAGAAGACATAGACAAAAACTAACGGCATGTCTTCTGTTCGTGGAATCTGGGCGATAGGGGTGTAACAACTGATCGTAAAACAAATACGAGACTTAACAGCAGACGCACTTTTTCTGTTCCTCATGTCTACGTGGTACAACGAACTTCTGAATTCTGATTCTGTGCGCGATCAAATCTGTGCGTATAAGTGCTCAGAACTATAAGACCACTGCATGTGTGACAGAAATTCGGTGAGACCAAAAAATACTACACCAGAACAAAATCCTTATTCTGCTCCATATGAGACAAACAAGAGTGAATAGAGCAAAGTCGCAGCCAGCAGACTAAAATACGCTGGGACATTGGAAGTCATGCACAGCCCATCGGTGCCACAGCTAAATTCAGCTAAGGTATACCGCAAATATATCATATGTTATTACGTTGCCAGCTCATGTTGCGACAGAAATATGTTTAAAAGTGAAACGGAAAAGCCCTTTTCTTTTGGTTGTTGTTTCAACTAAGCCTATATATACTCGTATATAACTAAATAAATAAATAAATAAATATATAAATAAATAAATAAATATAAATATAAATATATAAATATAAATATAAATAAATATATATATAAATATATATATATATATATATATATATATATATATATATATATATATATATATATATATATATATATATATATATATATATATATATATATATATATATATATATATATATATATATATATATATATATATATATATATATATATATATATATATATATATATATATATATATATATATATATTTATTTATTTATTTATTTATTTATTTATTTATTTATTTATTTATTTATTTATTTATTTATTTATTTATTTATTTATTTATTTATTTATAACATATTATGTTTGGACAATAGCTGTTTTGGGAAAAATGTATTCTCTTAAATTTTTGAGATTGTAGATAAAAATGTAGATAGGCGAAAGATATTGCGACAATACTATATATTACCAAGTAAAGATCAAGGGATAATTTTCAGCTGAGAACTGGCCATTGCAGTCTCGGGTACCATCTGTTCAAATTAGACAGACAGATATGTGTCCATGTGGGGAGGACAAACAGACAGATATGTGTCCATGTGGGGAGGACAAACAGACAGTAGAACATGTACTCCAAAACTAGCGACCCACGAGAGGAACAGGGTGACAGCATGAGTGACCCAGTGGAGGAAGAAACTGTATGTGACGAGAGAAACCTGAAACGGACTGGCAGCTTTATAAGCCAGACGTGGTTATTTGAGAAAAAACGATGAAGAACTAGAAGTCTCTTATCTCTAACGATCCATCATGTCCAGAGTCAACTCCGCATTACTCTATAGAACCTTCATTCAATTACTCACTTTTGAGAGGTCTATGTCTGCAGTATAGTATCTCTCTACATCTATAATTATCTGTCACTTCTAACTCGCCACACGACCCAATGTGGGTACTTTTGTTTACAATAATATAGCTCAGTGTACCAAAAAATTTGCTTGTTGAAGTTTTTTGTCTAAAATGTCTATAGGATGGGACAACCAGGCCCATGCCCAATCTTCCTTAGTTACTTTTAACGACATGCAATGTAGACCAGAGAGCATGTGGAGAAGAGAATTAGAGATAGACATAAAAGGAATAACAAAGATATGGAAAGACCTTGAGCTGATGGCACGGGATAGGAAAATGCAGCATAAGTGTATATGGAAGGCCTATGCTCCTTAGGGAGGTAAAGTTTGATGAATAATGAATGAAAGAAGAACAGAATAATTGTCACAATGTATCTTATAATTCCATTTACCACTTATGACGTAGATGAAAAGATGTTTTTAGCTTCTCCTAATCTGTCGCATAACAGAAACAATATATGGTGGAACAACGCTACTACAAAGCTCCCAGTTTACAAAGGACGAATTGGTGGAGAATTCCTTGAGTTATTTGGTGATGGTATACAGAGTTTGTTTCAGTCTGTTGGTTCCATATAAAACAATGTCATTGTGCAATAGAGGTGTAAGTGTTATTATGATTTATGCTCATTTAGTCATTTCAAAATTCACAGTATCAGCTACGAATCTCTGCCAGTACAAGAGATATATTGATTAAAAACGTTCTAGTTAAATCTCTAAATCTCCCAACATTAATGAATTGTTACCCTATCAAATGTGGCCTCAGATATCAACAGATGTTATTGATAAGTAAGATTAAATTTTCCCAAGTGATTAATAAAGCGTGTAATCGATTGGTTCTGATGACAGCTATCTTTTTTCAGTTCATTGACAGGGCTTACATGGACTCTTTGATTTCTTTGCAATTTCATTTTGAGTAATTCACTTTTTCAGACGCTTTATCAATCGTTCATATAACTGAAGATTATTTCATAACGTAATCTGCTGGCCGTATTTTATCTTACAAACTTGAGGTAATAGTTTCAGTATGAACACAACAACCGTCCACTCTGAAATGTTTCTTGAAATGGTCCATTGGAATGAAGCTTATTTACGATCCGATTTTTGCTTAATAAGCTCCTATCCATCATGATAGAAAACTCTATACAGAGCGATACAATATTGATAGTCTTGTGTCATGTGTGTCTTCAACACACATTTTCTAATTGTCCCTGGTAACAATACATTTAAACGAAATTTTTTTAAATTTCATATTTTAATGAGGGGTGGTGGTTTCTGTAATTGTCTCTGTCCGATCGTACTTCCGTTTGTTGATGGTGAATATTTACTTTAAAAGAGGCTTTTTACTCCTAGTCAAGAGGAGATCAAGTGATACTTTTCTGACTGAGAACCGGCCGTTCGTCACGGGAGTGTCTCCCCTGCACTGCAGTGATAGTCCAAAAATTGTCAAAATTTAGAGTGTGCAATGAGTTTCTTTAAAGGTATCTACCTGCTCGCAAGATTAATCTTGGCAGAGATGTAAATAGAAGGATGGATCTTCTATTTTAGGGAGTCTTCATAGGATATTTCTGAAATCAATTACAACGCTAATTTATCAAGGCCGGCGTGAACTTTGCATCTGCCCGCCCCTTCTATGGAGATAAAGATATATTTGCTCGTTTATGATGCCCCAACTGAATTATTCAGTAAAATACTTCTTACGTAGCTCTGTTGTATATATATTTAAGACAACTGATTCATACGTGTCACTCATATATGACTCTGTGTAATAATTAAATCAACTATTAATTTGTAACTACTTATAACAAATTTAAAAATCAATTATTGTTTAATACGAGTAAATAAATAAGTGAAGTGAGTGAATTTACACTATAGCGTTTTTCCTGATCGAAAACAAGTGAAGGTGTTTTGAATTGGTGATGAGAATTATTTGTTGCTATGGTCTGGTTAAAATAATATAACAGGCCAGATGTTTAAATTGGTTTGCTGACTGCTCCGTCAATTATCGACTTCTGTGGTGAGAGCACGTCCCAGGCGTAGTTGCAGGGGTAACTGCTCCAAACGTCAAGGCCAGGATCTTCACAACCCGTTAAAGGCAGGCATCTAGCGTATACCACAAGCTCTTGATCCACAGACGCCTATCCAGCTAGTACTAAACACTGCTATCTCCAACTTGTACCGCAAACTGGTATCTCAAACTTGTAAAAAAGCTTTAGAAGAAAAACGTGTCTCTGCTAAGTATTGGTTTCCTGACACTAGTCAGGCATCCTCCCGCTGTCACTTCCACCGACCCTTTTCCTTTCTTCTAAGTAATTTTACCCTCCCTGAGCAAAAATCATAAACCCAGTGGATTGGATGAAAAATCATCTTTACTCTCAGTTAACGTGATGAAAATATGTGGCTGGACAGCGGAAACGGCTTTGCCTGGTTTACACATGTTTAATATACATATAAACTTATTAAAATGTAAATATAATAAATATGTACACCACGATGTCATCATCATCCACTCCCTGCTCCACTTGGAGCCTGGGGCTACCTCTGCTTTTGATTCCATGTGAGAGAACCGGCATGAAGCAGTCACCAGGGCTTGTTGTCGTGGTTCATGACTCTATGGTTTTCATATGTTGAGGTTGCCAGCCTCGTATGAACTACCACCAGCAAGTTAAACATGTCAAATGCAAAATATAAAATGAAAAGATGTATAACTCACCCCGTATCGGGTCAAAGTCTACAAATGTCTGGCGAGGAAGAATTCCGAATAATGTCGGGCTAAGGGTTATGAGGCCATCGTACAGGTAGTTAGGGTATTAATACTACTTCTATTTCCACTTATCCTGTATGTAGGTTCCGAGGACTTTGTGGTTTCCACTATTATAAAGTCGACTTTTCATGCTGGTTAATTTCATAAGATCCTCAAAACGTGGTCTAATTAGCAGTTAGGTTACTTAATGTATCCTGCCTCAGATATCATTGAAGCACTATACAAGGACGCAAGCAGTGCTGTTTTTTGCAAGCAACGACATTGGAGAATTTTTCAAAACAACTGTAGGAGTTCGGCAGGGATGTATCCTGTCCCCAGTGCTCTTTAACATTTATCTAGAACATATTATGCAGGAGGCTCTCTACGATTATAAATCAACCATATCGATTGGAGGCCGACCTCTGTGCAACCTACGTTTTGCTGATGATATTGATCTGATAGCTGGATCAGAATCAGAACTTCAAGACCTTACCTCTAGACTGGAGAAAGTAACAAGAACGTATGGGATGGAAATTAATATAGAAAAAAGCAAGATATTGGTGAATAGCCATAAGAAACATGTTCCGACCAACATTACGTTAAATGGGCAAACGTTAGAAGAAGTTAACACCTTTAAATATCTCGGGTCCACTATATGTAGTGATGGAAGATCAAGTAAAAAAATCAAGACAAGACTTGAGATGGCCTCAGCTGCCATGACAAGGTTGAATGTGATCTGGAAAAGTAACATCAGTTTTCCTGTGAAGATCAAATTATACAAATCACTTGTATTATCTATTCTCTTGTATGGGTGTGAGAGCTGGACACTCACTGCAGATACGGAGCGAAGGATTCAGGCTTTCGAGCATAAATGTTATAGAAGAATTTTGCGCATTTGCTATAAAGAGCACAAAACAAATGTCTATGTTAGAGAGAAGATAAACACCTATGCAGGCCACCAAGAACCACTTATGTCAATAGTGAAACATCGAAAGCTTGCCTGGTTTGGGCATGTAACTCGTCATGACTCCCTTTCGAAAACGATCCTTCAGGGAACAGTCGAAGGTAAACGGAGAAGAGGAAGGCAGAGAAAATCCTGGGCTGATAACATCAAAGAATGGGCAGGACACGGTTTTTCCACACTTGTACGCATTGCTGAGGATAGAGAGCAGTGGAGGACCCTGTCTGCTGATGCTTCCACCATGGCACCCCTACGACCCATGACGGGTTACGGGCTGAGATGATGATGATGATTGTAAAATTTGCATCTGCCTGCCCCATCTATGAAGGTAAAGATATATCAGCCAAATTTTCTGAGCCCCCCAACTGAATTATTCAGTTTTTTTTTTTTTTTAATTTAAAAAATATATATATATTTTTTAAACGTACGCCCGCTATTACTCGAGGCGAAAATCTCCGTAGTATATCTAACCTGAGACTGATTTTTACGTGAGTATCCCTTTTCCCTGTACACTGACAGGTGTCCACTCGCCATTCAGGCAGATACTCGCCGTCTTCGGAGGGTACCCATTAGAGCTGGGTCGGCTCAGGAACCGCCAGTCACTGGTCGACGACACTCCTTCAAATGTCTTCGCCAGGGCTCGAATTAATCCAGTCCAAGACTCGGGCGACGACACTTATTCAAATTCCTCACCTGGGCTTGAATTTGGATCACCCGATCGCCAGCGCAGTGTGGTAACCATTACACCAGCGCGGCTCCCTAATTATTCAGTAAAATATTACTTAAGTAGCTCTGTTGTATTTATATTTAAGATCACTGATCCATAGGTGTAGCGAAAGTGTGCTGATGGTGGTAGAGTAGAAGTAGAATTTATCTCTAGAAAGTATGAAGTGCCATGTTACGGTATATGATATTAACGCCGTCTGCTAAAGGTTATCAGACGTGCAATTGTAAAGGTTAATGCATTTAATATATTGCGATAGATGTTTCAATTACTGAACGCTCCATACACGATCGATTATGACGTGTATAGCGTTGTTTGGGTCACAGTCGGTAACTAAGAAACGCTACCCTTTGTTACTTGACCGCCAAGCTGAATAGCTGCGTTTTTTTCTAACCTTCCAATTCAATGGCATGATATAGCCATTTATATATGCATTTTTTGATGGACCAGGGTCAGTCCTAGAACTCTATATGAGAGGGAAATTTATGGAGGTTAGTATTTAACTAGAATTCTCAGAAGGAGAAGAATAATCGTCAAATTCGTATGAAATATTCAGACTCGCAGTCTCACTGTCGGCAGGTAGCCATGTCTAGCTGCGCGTGCATATAGCTGTGATGTTCTGACGACAATACTGCATTGTATCCTTAAACGGACATTGACACGTAAACCAGCAGTCTACGTTATTGATTAATTTATGCATGACTTATAAGGACTTATGTTCTGTTCCTATTTGAAATGATCATCCTGTGTGTACATGTGATTAAATATTACGGACTCAATCTGAAGGAATTAATTACTTCATTAATGTTGCTGAGTTCAAGTTACATGAACTACTTCTTCATACCATGCTACTGAGTTGTATGAACACCTTCACCCTAATTCGCGTAATACTAAACAAAGCACGATTAACAAGAAATCACAATGTTAACTTTCAGAAGGGACATAATGATTTCAACAATAAAAATGAGTTCAACAGAGGTAGATCACGAGATAGAAATTATTCACCTCAAACAAACTACCACAATGGTCAACATAACACTAATTATAATCGATCACATACTCCCAATAATAATAGTAACTGGAATGGTAATAATCATGGCTCGAGACATCGAGATAATAGTTACTATAGAGGACGACGAGATAATTCTAACAATTATACTCGGAATCGATCTCATTCTCGGGGATCATCTCATTACAACCATAATACAGGGGCGGCAGTTACAAATAATACTACCCCTATAGCTCAGGTCCCACTTGACAATAATACAACACAGTCTTCTGCTGCATGTTTTGCTATTAATTATAATGTGGCAAATAGTTGCCAACAATGCAATCTTATTTTTCAGAAGGCGAAAGAAACAGTGCTTAACTGCGGACATATTACACCAGAGGTAGGTCTTGCAGTCAACGATGGAACAGGCCTACTAATTTTTAACAGGGGATTAGTTAATGGATCCGTCGTCTCAGTGCTGAGGGATTCAGGATCCACAACGATTGGTGTACGACAGTCGCTGGTACATCCTAGCTGTGCAACGGGGGAATATGTCCGTTGCATGACTTTTGGGGGAACTATTGAGTTTTACCCCACAGCTATTATTCATGTTAACACACCTTTTTTCACAGGGAACGTAAAAGTATGTATGCTAAAAAAGCCTATAGCTGATCTGATGGTTGGTCGTATACACGGCAGTAAAGATTGTACTCCAGATGAGATTATAGAATGGGAGAAAACATAACCTATGCACTGGAAACGCCGTGACGACTAGAGCGCAGACTCAACTCATGGAGAAAGTTGATGATAATAAAATGGATGCAGACAACCAAGAGGAATTTGTAGTCAATTCACCTATTGACAGGGAAACATTTGCAACCAAACAAAAAGAGGATAAATCTTTAAAAAAAATTTTTAAGTTGGTTGATAAAGTTGACAATCTATCCTCAGGTAATAATAACAAACATTGTTTTGTTATTAAAAATGACATATTGATTAGATGTTTTAATGACAAATCACAAATGAAACAACAAGTTATGGTCCCGTATACTTTTAGACGGTACATTCTTCAACATGCACATGACTCACATTGTGCTGGACATATGGGATATACTCGAACACGATCTCGAGTACTGTCTTCATTCTTTTGGCCAGGAGCGTCAAGAGATATTTCGCAGTATGTACGTTCCTGTACTACATGCCAAGAAGTGAAAGCACGTGGAGCTTTTCACACGGCGCCTATTCAGGCTTGCGATATCTCAGTAAGACCGTTTGACAAGATGGCAATAGATATTATTGGTCCATTGCTACCATCGGCCAGAGGACATAGATTCGTCCTTACGTGCATTGATTTGTGCACACGATGGCCAGAAGCTATCCCATTAAAGACCACCACTACCACAGATGTAGCTGATGCACTACATCTCATCTTTTCTAGAATAGGGTTTCCTAGAAAACTTTTATCAGACCATGGGTCACAGTTTATATCTGACACCATGAAGGAAGTCATGAAAACTTGGAACATTGATAGGAATTTAAGTAGTATTTATCATCCTATGAGTAATGGTGCGGTTGAAAGACTTAACCGTACACTTAAACAACTACTACATAAGGTTACTGCTAAGCACCCTCATGACTGGGACAGAGCACTCCCAGCTGTTCTATTTGCTTATCGGGAGGTACCGCATGAACAAACTGGCTTCTCTCCCTTTGAATTAGTTTTTGGTGCTCCCCCAAGAGGTCCTATGGGACTAATAAAAGACTTATTAATTGACGCGGAGATGACTCAGGACACTCAGTCATCTTACGAGTACGTGATTAATCTTCGGAAGAACATTATTGAGTCTTGCCAGTTGGCAACAGCTTCTTCTGAGGCTGCAAAAGCTAAGGCTCGATCTCTACAAAATAGGTCTCGACGATTACGCCAATTATTCCCAGGCGACGAGGCTTATGTGTTACTTCCTCACAATAACAATAAATTATTGATATCTTGGAATGGTCCTTACAAAGTCATTGATAAAATTTCCGACGTTGATTACGTCTTAGATATCAAGGGACACAAAAAGATATTTCATATTAACATGCTCAAGCAATTTCATACACGTCCTGAACACTTACAGTCAATTTTTCATGAACTAGATGACAACACAGTATCTACTTGTTATTATTCTAACTTATCTGTCATCCAGGAAGAAGAATCTTCTTTTCCTGAGGTACAGTTACCGTTACCGGTACCAGTAGTTCAACCTACTGAATCTTGGCGGGATGTAACCATCTCTTCAACGGTTACACCGCAACAGCGTCTACAGATTGCTAATCTATTACAATCTTATCCAGATGTATTGACCGACGTCCCGGGTCGCACATCGGCTATCAGTCATGACATTACTCTCAATGATGATACACCTATTCGTGTACATCCCTATTCTGTTCCTTTACATTTCCTTGCTAAAACTACTAAGGAACTTGAACAGATGTTGTCTCTGGGAATCATTGAGACTAGTAATTCGCCATTCTCTTCTCCATTAGTGATTGTCCGGAAGAAGGACAATAACATCAGACTATGTGTTGATTATAGAAAATTAAATGCTAAGACTATAGTTGACAGCGAACCACATCCACTTATCGACGACTTACTGCCACGTCTATCCAACGCAACTATATTTAGTAAGATAGACTTAACTAAAGGTTATTGGCAGATACCACTGACCGAAAAGGCTAAGTACTACACCGCATTTTCCACTCCACAAGGTCTATACCAGTGGAATGTGATGCCTTTTGGGCTTGTTAATGCGCCAGCTACCTTCATTCGCCTGATGCGACAAATTTTATCAGGTAGACCAGACGTTATTACATATATTGACGACATATGCTTGTTTAGTTCGTCGTTTGAGGAACATGTTTCGGGACTTAGATATGTTTTCGACACTCTAAGGAATTATCATCTAACTGCTAAACCTACAAAGGTGCAAATCGCGTGTAATGAGATAACCTTTTTGGGACATATCATTGGATCGGGATATATCCGAACGTTACCTAGTACAGTCTCCAAAATTCTAAACATAGCAGTTCCTCAGACGAAGAAACAGGTCAGGAGTTTGTTAGGACTTGTTCAATATTACAGTAGATTCATACCAAACTTGTCATCCATCACGGCTGTATTGTCTTCATTGTTAAAAAAAAAGACATGCCGGTGAAGGTGACATGGACTGGTACATGCAATGAAACTTTCAACAAAATTATAAATTTGTTCTCGCATGAACCAATTTTAAGACTTCCCGATGCTTCCAAAAGATTTTTCTTACGAACAGATGCTAGTAACTACGGCATTGGTGCATGCCTGCTCCAGAACCATGATGGCATTCTACATCCTACCTTATATATATCAAGAAAGCTAAAGCCGGCAGAAACAAAGTATTCCACAGTGGACAAGGAACTTTTATCAGTGATATGGGCAATAACTAAACTTGAAAAGTTCTTGCTTGTGCTCCCTTCACCATACAGACGGACCAACGTGCTGTAGCATCGTTGCGTCGATCTAACCATAAGAGCCAAAAAACTCGCCAGATATGCAATCATCCTACAGCCATTTGAATTCTCCATTGAACATATTCCTGGCACTGAAAACATTGTGGCGGATGCGTTGTCACGTAATCCTATTGACGACGAATAATCAACATTAACATTCCTAAAACATATCAACTATAAAGGAACTAACCTTGCCTTCAATTTAAACTTTATAAACACTATATGCATCACAGAATTGAACTAAAAGACAATCAAGGTATACATATTGACATTGAAACTTCGTCTAACGTCCATACACGATATATGAATATTCGTTGAACAATCATGGAACAATATCTGACGACAAGTCGAACTTATTATCCTATGTGCACTTAATTCTTGGATGCTGGGATAAATGACATTTCTTTCCAACGTAAACGTTTGAACATTTTTGCCTAAAAGAATTCATCAGGATCAAGACTACGGATGGATCATCATATCCTATACTAATTAATTAGTTAACTTAACTTCTTAATTGAATTATTATCAATAAAATGAAATGTGAGAAAAAAATGAAATGAAAGAACAAAAAAAAAGAGAACGAAATATAAAAAGAAGAAATTATGAAAAGAGAAAAAAATCTCACACAAGTATTAGATTAATATTTTTTTTTTAATGTACCTATACATTATTTAGTTAGTTAAATTAGATAGTTATTATTCACTAACACTTAACACACACAATTAAGTTAAACTTATATTCGAATTTCTTTCTATTTCTTCTCACTTATTTTGTTTTTTCTTCTCTCATAACATCGCGTTACATTAGAATCTTAATAATGTATCTCTTAATTTAATTAATTAATTTAATTTTAATTAGTCAAATTAATTCCTATATGACATACTAATACGACAGACCTTACTTTAATTTAATTCTATCATTCACTGTTAACATTGGACATTTTATTTAGTTGATATAATAATATGTATAATTGATATATAATGTGATTAATGTTAGATGACTATGACAAATAGTTAGTTGACATGACCGCAACACGGTTCTACTCAGAACATCGTCGGCCATATGTCACAATTGTGTTAAATTTTTTTTGAAAAATTGTTAAGTCGGATAGATCTTGAAAAAAAATCTATCGATTTTTTTTCCCCCCGGTGTACAGGGAATTGTTACGGTATATGATATTAACGCCGTCTGCTAAAGGTTATCAGACGTGCAATTGTAAAGGTTAAGGCATTTAATATATTGCGATAGATGTTTCAATTATTGAACGCTCCATACACGATCGATTATGACGTGTATAGCGTTGTTTGGGTCACAGTCGGTAACTAAGAAACGCTACCCTTTGTTACTTGACCGCCAAGCTGAATAGCTGCGTTTTTGTCTAACCTTCCAATTCAATGGCATGATATAGCCATTTATATATGCATTTTTTGATGGACCAGGGTCAGTCCTAGAACTCTATATGAGAGGGAAATTTATGGAGGTTAGTATTTAACTAGAATTCTCAGAAGGAGAAGAATAATCGTCAAATTCGTATGAAATATTCAGACTCGCAGTCTCACTGTCGGCAGGTAGCCATGTCTAGCTGCGCGTGCATATAGCTGTGATGTTCTGACGACAATACTGCATTGTATCCTTAAACGGACATTGACACGTAAACCAGCAGTCTACGTTATTGATTAATTTATGCATGACTTATAAGGACTTATGTTCTGTTCCTATTTGAAATGATCATCCTGTGTGTACATGTGATTAAATATTACGGACTCAATCTGAAGGAATTAATTACTTCATTAATGTTGCTGAGTTCAAGTTACATGAACTACTTCTTCATACCATGCTACTGAGTTGTATGAACACCTTCACCCTAATTCGCGTAATACTAAACAAAGCACGATTAACAAGAGATCACTAAAGTAACCATACTCAGTGCATGATCTTCAACCGGCAAATAACTCAGCAACATGCCAGTGCCAGAGAAGTACACTGGTATCACAACTGAGTTACGGCTGTGAATACTCTGAGCTGGACAATAGATTTAGGCTTCAGAAGTATACTGCGCCACTTTCGCTATAGTAACCCTATGTGATAATATAATTAAATTAGAAAAAGTAACTCAAAATTTTACAGTTAAAAATTTAACAAATCAAATGAGTCTTCTTTTTCTTTGATCCTTAGCCGCCGACCGTCAAAGCAGTCAGTGGCCATTACGCCTAGTGGCGTCTTGTAGGGCAACAACAAATTGATTCCACTTTGCTCGGTCGGCGGCCATCCTTCGTACAGTGCCCCAACTCTGGTGTAGTGAAATTGACAGAGATACAACGGTAAAATATCTCCAAACATAACATTTAAGGATAAAAACATAATGCGTAGGCTGCTGTAGTACATGATCGCCTAGACCGCGGGTCATCATCCTCCATAAAAATTGACTTGCTAGACAGGAGGGGAACGGCGGATCAAAAAGGAAAAAAAATATGACTGGAACGATTGCGTGAGACTAGAAAGGCTAAGGAGACGCAATTGGGGGGGAAACGGAGAAAAGTCACGTTTCCCAAGTTGACATAAAAAGTAAGCAACTCGACAGAAGGGACCATAGATATGTTACGCCACAGTCATTTATTGGACGCTTTTGCGCGATACCAAGCCCTTGATTTGAATTCAGCGGCTAAACGCAGATGTTAGGAATATTACAAAAATTTAAAAAGTACTTTTTTCTTAATATTAATGTTAGGAATATAAAAATTAGCTGGCCGGATGGCCTATTCTGAGCAGTGAACAAATATGTTGTTAATTTTACAGACGGATAGATAATATTGAAGATAATGACAAAAGACAGTGTTGTTCACATCAGCGACATGACTGTATTGGATAAAAAGTGTCGCTATTTTGCACAAAAAAACACGACCTTGGGGACGCAGGTGTTCAAATTTACTTAGTATGGAGGAGAGGGTTGTTGGGTGGTAGCTGTGTCTAAATATAACTTTTAACGACAAAATTTTGGAGGGGAGAGAAAGGTTGGTTCAAAAATCAAGAACAATTTTGTAGAAACACAAGTAGAGACGGACAGACTAACAGATAACCATCCATACTTGACTGAAGCATGACTGAAATGACTTTATGGTAGGAAATTTGAATTGAAAATAAAACTAGGCAGTGATTGGCCACAGACAATCATATCATTAGCGCTCAGACGCGAAAGTGGGGCCATTCTTCAATAGTTGTTCAGTGATAGACACAGATTTTAAAGTGTGGTGATTTCCATATGAAAGAAAGAGAAATAAATTTAGGGACGCCATACTATAGCCAGCAGCTCAGCTGAGTTTTGCTAGCAATTCTGTGTTATTTATTCATAATCTGGTAAGATTGAAATTATTTCTTTATATATTTTGAATATTGTTTCATGTTCGAGTGATTTGATACTGCCATATCGAAATCTAGCCTTACAAACAAGTAGGGATTTGCTCTAGACCCCCCGCCCAAGTCAGGGTCTAGGGACCAACAATGTACATAAACTCCAGCCAGAGTTAGGCAAGACAGATCAAGTGTTGAGAATAATGAACCATATTACCTATCCTCTTTTAGGGCAGACAACTAATAAATATTTTTCAGAACCTATAGTCTGGGAGGATCTATCTGATGTAAAACCCACCATGGTAAATGTGCTGTTTGGTCAGAGAGATCTGACCTGTCTGTATGATGTGGTTGTTGTGTCAGTGTTGTGTCCAGACGTGGGTAGAGAATAGATTTTGACACATGGCCCATACTTTGATTGCAGAGCTGCGAGTTTCTGTTGTCAACCAAGCAGTGTCTATTCAGTTGGTGACTTTACTCGAGTGTATCTGTGCAGTACTTGTGACAGAGACCACCATTATTGCCCGCCAGCACGGAGAGGTGGGACCACCTGTTTTCAGCACCAGAGCCACAACTACCAGATGAGTGAGCCTCTGGTCTGCTGGACATTCACCAACACCGTTTAGTTACTCATACCCCATAAAAATTCCCACCATTTTCTGGACACTGTGTAGTCAATATAGACAGGTGTGATGAGGCCACCCCAACAGCACAAACATTAAATATCCTCCCAAGTAGATGACTACTAGAACATTTTAATAAAACTAACTAGTATAGTACATATATATGTACACTATTGCATTTATGATATAATATTCCATGCATTTCTTTCATAATCTCTAAATCCTTTTAAGTTCTGGTCAACCTAAAAAATTGATCCAGAACAAAATAAATGTAATATAATTCTATCAAAAAATTTTACACTATTGAGTTAGTTCAGTGTGTTGTAACATTTATTAATATTATTAGTCTTGTTAAATATCTGTGGGTATATCTATAACCTATTACACCACACTACATATCATAACCCTAGACACTTTACGTAGTCACATTCATTAAAAAAAATTAAGTGTGAGGTCGTAGTGGTAGCAAGAAAGGCCTTCTGATAATTCACAACTACATTTTATCTCAGGAGCCTTCACAGCTGGCCTCATACATTACATTTAGAAATATCACCATCATACAATACCATCAAACACCACTACATACATTGGGGGCTCGTCCGGGATAATTAGCCCAACAGTAATATTAGGATCTCCTGGTGGGAGAAATAAAAGTAGGGAAATAAATTGTAAAATTCCCTTTAACATTAAAAGTGTCCCTGCAGATAAAAGTTGGTGAATCTTCACAGCCAGTAATAATTAATTAGTTAACTGGCTAGTTAGAGTTAGTTAGACTATAGTCATAAGAAGTACTTAGTGTATTTACTGGTTAGAGATTTAGCTTGTATATTATTATATTGTCTAAAAAGTATGGCGGAGCTGGCAAAATTTAGATCAGCTGCTGTGCTCACCGCGAAGGAGATAGGAATGGATGGTCAAATTTTAATTCAATACGTAACGACTGAATGTGATAAATATATTGAAAGGGAAGATAGAAAGGTAGCTGAAGAGAAGAGGTTACAAATTGAGGCTGATAGAGAAATCAAGAGGCTGCAGATTGAGGCAGAAGAAAAACGACAGCAAAGGGAGGCAGAAGAAAAAAGGTTGACTGCCGAAAGGGAGGCAGAAGAAAAACGACAGCAAAGGGAGGCAGAAGAAAAAAGGTTGACTGCCGAAAGGGAGGCAGAAGATAGAAGGTTGCAAAGGGAGCACGAATTACGACTAAGGGAGCTGGAATTACAAGGCCAGACTCCTGAAAATGGTGCCAGCCCTTTTGCCTCAGATGCTACGCCTAGTCTGGGAGCCTCAAACTCAGCTATGGGGTTTCATTTAGACCATTTTGTTGAAAAAGACGATGACATAGAGGGGTACCTAGGACGTTTTGAGTTATTAGCTACTACATATGGGTTAGAGAGAGAGAGGTGGAGCTTAAAGCTATCACAGGGATTGAGAGGTACTTCTTATGAAGTATTTGCCAAAATGAACAGGGAAGACCAAGACAATTATGACATGTTAAAGCAGGCTTTGTTATTAAGGTACGAGAAGAATGGTGAATTTTATCGTAAGAAATTTAGAAATGCCAAACTGTTGTCTGGGGAGACATACCACCAATTCTCTGCTAGACTAGAAACCTATTTGGAGAAATGGACGGCTCTGGGGAAGACCCAAGATCTTAAAGAAATGATCATGATTGAGCAATTGAGAGAGTCCATGGCTCCAGACATGAGAAAATTTCTCATGGAACAAGGTGCAGAGAAGTTGGGGGAAATTTTAAATGTTGCTTAGAGGTATCAGGCAGCTCAGGCAGAGGTAAGTGGTGCTAAAAAGAAGCACATAGACAATTTTAAAGCTCCACAGCAATTTAATAAATTTGATAATAGAGAGCAGGGAAATAAAGGAAGGACAAATTTTGAGCGGCCAAGAAATGACTATCGCGACAGAAACTCACAGTTCAATGACCAAAAGTTCAATGAAAGAAAACCGTTGAACCAAGGAAAAAGATGGTGTAAATGGTGCAAGATGGATAACCATAACACCGAATTTTGTAGAAGGAAACCTTCAAACATTGCTGCAATGAAGTCGGGGACGCAAAGATTAAAGGTTAATCCTAAGGAGCAACAGGAACCTTATCACCCCCCAGTTTGTGAGGATGTTATTTGTAATGGGGTCACCATAAGGTGCCTTTATGATACAGGTTTGGATTATGATTCAGTTGTGAAGTCTAGCCTAGTGGACCCAAGTCAGTATACCACAGAAACAGTGGAAATACAAGGGGCGACTAAGGACATACCACTCATGACACTTCCCATCGCAAGGATAACGGTGAAAACTCGCTATGTGGAAGGAGAAATCAGAGCAGCAGTGATAGATGAACCAATCTACCCTCTGATATTGGGGTGTAGATACGTCTTCTTGGGGAATCCCGAGAAACCTGTGATCATGGCGACAGTGCAGACCAGGTCACAGAAGAAGGAGGAAGAAGGTGAACCTATAAATGCTCATCCAGAGGAGATGAGGAAGGCGCAGGCTGAGGATAGGACACTCAAGCCCTGTTTTAAAAAATTGCCCAAATGCCACACACCTCCGAGCAAGGGGGAATATTTCATGAAGAACAAACTCTTATACAGGAAGGCCGGAACTGGAACAAATGGTCACAACCAGCTGGTTCTTCCCACTTCATATAGAGATAAAGTGATGGAACTCGGGCATGCGATTCCCTTCAGTGGTCACATGGGGATCAGCGCCACAGGACAGCGTATAGCTTGTCATTACTTCTGGCCAGGGATAACGGAGGATATAAAAAGATATGTCAAATCCTGCCCAGAATGTCAAAGGGTAGCTCCAAAGCACTGGACTGCTCCTGCAACTCTAGGGGAAATGCCCATAGTGGGAACACCTTTTGAGAGGGTTGCAGTGGATATTGTAGGACCTCTCACTCGGACCAAGAGGAGGAACAGTTACATCCTTACTCTGGTGGACACTTGTTCCATGTGGGGAGAGGCGGTAGCCCTGCCATCAATTGATTCAAAACATGTAGCAGAGGCACTACTTACAATATTTACCCGATTAGGATTCCCGCATCAAATCTTGACGGATAATGGTTCTCAGTTCAAGGGGAAACTAACGGAAGAAGTTTTTAAGCTATTTCAAGCCAGGCACTTTCATTGTAGTCCGTACCATCCACAAGGGAACGGCCAGGTAGAGAGGTTCAATGGGACTCTCATTTCTATCCTGAGAAAGCTGGCACACGAAAAACCGGATCTGTGGGATCAATTCCTGCCCGCCGCATTGTTTGCGTACCGGGAGGTACCACATAGTTCAACCGGGATGGCTCCCGCAACTCTGCTATTTGGGAGGCCAATAAAAGGTCCATTAGAAGCGCTATTAAGGACCTGGACAGATGAGAAGGCGGAAGAGACTGTTACCTCATCGTATCAATATGTGAACGAACTGACCACTCGTTGAAAGCTGGATGGAAACTGGCAAATGATAATTTGAAGCAAGCCAGGAAGAAACATGCAGCATATTTTAATAGGAAGGCAAAGGACAGGGAACTGGCAGTCGGAGAGAAGGTGCTGCTTCTACTACCGGGAAGCCAGAATAAATTACAAATTGGTTGGCAAGGTCCATATACGGTTCTAGAGAAGGTGTCTAGAACAAACTATAAAATTGACAAAAAAGGGGAAGGAGAAAGTTTATCATGTAAACCTGTTAAAGAAGTATCTGGACAGACCACTCCAGGAAAGCACCCCCTTATTGACCTTGGCTATTGCAACCCAGATGCAAAAGGAACCACTCACCTCACATGAATACCCATTACATCCTTGTGAAACCGCAGCACAGGTAAAAGTCAGTAAGCACCTGACTAAAAACCAGAGGGAGAGAGTTCAACAGGTTCTGGAGGAACATACAGATGTATTAACAGATAAACCAGGCCATACAAATTTGCTACAGTATGACATGAAACTGGTAGACTCAAACCCAATCTGTATGAGAGCCTATTCTATTCCGTTCGCGAAGGAGAAGGCATTGAAGGAAGAAATAGAGTATTTGTTGAAGGAGGGGATTATTTCGCACAGTGAATCATCTTTTAGTTCTAGTGTCGTTTTGTTGAGAAAACCGTCTGGGGAACACAGACTGTGCATAGATTACAGGAAACTGAATGCTGTCACAGAAGGACAAGTGGATCCATTACCAGACACAAAACAGTTATTTGCCAGACTGAACAAGGCAAAATACTTTTCAAAGGTGGATCTTAGTAAAGGCTATTACCAGATCCCAGTGAAGCCTGAAGTGAGACCTTATTTGGCTTTTAGCACTTCGGATGGACATTATGAATTCAATATGCTACCATTCGGACTGAAAAATGCTCGGAGTGTGTTTTCAAGGATGATGCGAAAATTGTTGGATCCCCTGAATAACCCATGTATCTCGAATTTCATGGATGATATTCTCGTCGCCACAGAGACATTTGAAGAACACATTGAAGCTCTGGAGATGTTGTTTGATAGACTTCGGGAGGCGAATTTGACTGCTAGGCCAACAAAATGTTGTATTGGATGTAAAGAGTTGGAATTCTTGGGACACACTGTATATCAGGGTAATATGACCCCTGATCCTAAGAATTTGGAAAAACTGCAGAGAGCACCTAGGCCGCAAACAAAAAAGGACGTGCGATCATTTGTGTCGTTATGCGGATTTTATCAGAAATACATCAAGAATTTTAACGCTATTTGTGCTCCTCTGACTGACCTGACTCGCAAGGGACTTCCAGATAAAATTATTTGGACTGCACAATGTGAACTAGCGTTCCAAGAGTTAAAGGAAAAACTCACTAGCAAGCCTATTCTCAAACTACCTGATTTGACACAGGACTTTGTCTTAAGAACCGATGCAAGTAATGTAGGACTCGGAGGGGCTTTGTTGCAAAGATCATCTTCACCTGATGGGGAACTGAAACCAGTCGCTTATGCAAGCCGTAAATTGAATGTCGGTGCAGATTTCCTCAGTCGGCACCCCTGTGATCAAAATTAGAGTAGTGGCAGACGTGAGGAGTAATTTTACCTATGTGTATCGCTGGTTTTGGAACTTGCCTTAGGCATGTTTTCAAGTGGGGAGATGTGTAGTGAAATTGACAGAGATACAACGGTAAAATATCTCCAAACATAACATTTAAGGATAAAAACATAATGCGTAGGCTGCTGTAGTACATGATCGCCTAGACCGCGGGTCATCATCCTCCATAAAAATTGACTTGCTAGACAGGAGGGGAACGGCGGATCAAAAAGGAAAAAAAATATGACTGGAACGATTGCGTGAGACTAGAAAGGCTAAGGAGACGCAATTGGGGGGGAAACGGAGAAAAGTCACGTTTCCCAAGTTGACATAAAAAGTAAGCAACTCGACAGAAGGGACCATAGATATGTTACGCCACAGTCATTTATTGGACGCTTTTGCGCGATACCAAGCCCTTGATTTGAATTCAGCGGCTAAACGCAGATGTTAGGAATATTACAAAAATTAAAAAGTACTTTTTTCTTAATATTAATGTTAGGAATATAAAAATTAGCTGGCCGGATGGCCTATTCTGAGCAGTGAACAAATATGTTGTTAATTTTACAGACGGATAGATAATATTGAAGATAATGACAAAAGACAGTGTTGTTCACATCAGCGACATGACTGTATTGGATAAAAAGTGTCGCTATTTTGCACAAAAAAACACGACCTTGGGGACGCAGGTGTTCAAATTTACTTAGTATGGAGGAGAGGGTTGTTGGGTGGTAGCTGTGTCTAAATATAACTTTTAACGACAAAATTTTGGAGGGGAGAGAAAGGTTGGTTCAAAAATCAAGAACAATTTTGTAGAAACACAAGTAGAGACGGACAGACTAACAGATAACCATCCATACTTGACTGAAGCATGACTGAAATGACTTTATGGTAGGAAATTTGAATTGAAAATAAAACTAGGCAGTGATTGGCCACAGACAATCATATCATTAGCGCTCAGACGCGAAAGTGGGGCCATTCTTCAATAGTTGTTCAGTGATAGACACAGATTTTAAAGTGTGGTGATTTCCATATGAAAGAAAGAGAAATAAATTTAGGGACGCCATACTATAGCCAGCAGCTCAGCTGAGTTTTGCTAGCAATTCTGTGTTATTTATTCATAATCTGGTAAGATTGAAATTATTTCTTTATATATTTTGAATATTGTTTCATGTTCGAGTGATTTGATACTGCCATATCGAAATCTAGCCTTACAAACAAGTAGGGATTTGCTCTAGACCCCCCGCCCAAGTCAGGGTCTAGGGACCAACAATGTACATAAACTCCAGCCAGAGTTAGGCAAGACAGATCAAGTGTTGAGAATAATGAACCATATTATTTATCCTCTTTTAGGGCAGACAACTAATAAATATTTTTCAGAACCTATAGTCTGGGAGGATCTATCTGATGTAAACCCACCATGGTAAATGTGCTGTTTGGTCAGAGAGATCTGACCTGTCTGTATGATGTGGTTGTTGTGTCAGTGTTGTGTCCAGACGTGGGTAGAAAATAGATTTTGACACATGGCCCATACTTTGATTGCAGAGCTGCGAGTTTCTGTTGTCAACCAAGCAGTGTCTATTCAGTTGGTGACTTTACTCGAGTGTATCTGTGCAGTACTTGTGACAGAGACCACCATTATTGCCCGCCAGCACGGAGAGGTGGGACCACCTGATTTCAGCACCAGAGCCACAACTACCAGATGAGTGAGCCTCTGGTCTGCTGGACATTCACCAACACCGTTTAGTTACTCATACCCCATAAAAATTCCCACCATTTTCTGGACACTGTGTAGTCAATATAGACAGGTGTGATGAGGCCACCCCAACAGCACAAACATTAAATATCCTCCCAAGTAGATGACTACTAGAACATTTTAATAAAACTAACTAGTATAGTACATATATATGTACACTATTGCATTTATGATATAATATTCCATGCATTTCTTTCATAATCTCTAAATCCTTTTAAGTTCTGGTCAACCTAAAAAATTGATCCAGAACAAAATAAATGTAATATAATTCTATCAAAAAATTTTACACTATTGAGTTAGTTCAGTGTGTTGTAACATTTATTAATATTATTAGTCTTGTTAAATATCTGTGGGTATATCTATAACTTATTACACCACACTACATATCATAACCCTAGATACTTTACGTAGTCACATTCATTAAAAAAAATTAAGTGTGAGGTCGTAGTGGTAGCAAGAAAGGCCTTCTGATAATTCACAACTACATTTTATCTCAGGAGCCTTCACAGCTGGCCTCATACATTACATTTAGAAATATCACCATCATACAATACCATCAAACACCACTACATCTGGTTCATTCTTTGCATCTCAGCCTCCACAGTCCTCCGCCAAGTTGTTTTCGGTCGGCCTCTCTTTCGTTTTCCTTCAGGGCTCCAAAGCATAGCTGTTCTTGTGATGGCATCGGGGTCTCTTCTGAGAACATGGCCAACCCAGCTCCAGCGTCTGCCAGCTATGATGGTGTGCATGTCCTCTTGCTTGCTCCGAGTAAGCAGATCTTGGTTGGTGATGATATTCGGCCAAAAGATTCGGAGAATTTTTCTTAGGCATGTTGTGTAAAAAGAGGACAATTTCGACATTTCCTTCTCTGTAACTCTCCAGCTCTCCGCGCCATAGAGAAGCACAGAAAGCACACAGCTCTGATATAATCTTAATTTTGTGCTTGTGCTGTACTGAGAGGACTTCCAGATGTTGTTTAGACTAAAAAAGGCTGTTCTTGCTTTGTTCATTCTGTTGTTGATGTCTTTGCTTGCTCCGCCGTCTGGTGTTACTATGCCTCCTAGGTATGTGAAGGCATCTGTCTGTTCCAGTTGCTGATTCCTTACTGATATGGGCTCAGGGTTGCTCACATTGAGCGTCATGATCTCTGTCTTCTTTAGGTTGATGTTCAAGCCCACCTGCTGGCTATACTTATTAAGTCTATCCGTTTTTTCCTGGATGTGTTGATGTGAATGTGCTAGCAGTGCAGTGTCATCTGCATATTTCAGATCTTCCAATGTAGAAAATGTAGTCCATCTTATTCCTCTTGGATTGCCCTCTGTTGTCTGGCGCATCACCAAGTCTATGACTGTTAAAAATAGAGTGGTTGATAAGGGGCATCCCTGTCGTACTCCTGTCTTCACTTCAAAGGTTAGGTTGCTCTGCCCAATGCTGCACGTAAAGTTGGCATAAAGGCTTTTTATGATTGACACTATGCAGCTTGGAATTCCATAAGTCCTCAGTATTTTCCATAAACTGTCCTTCTTTCTAAATCCTGCTTGTTCTTTCCTCAGTTTGTGGTCTACTGCTTTTGAGATTCTCTGTATAATTATCCTGCCTAGTATTTTGCTGGGAACTGAGAGAAGAGTTATTCCTCTCCAATTATTGCAGTCTGCAAGATCTCCCTTCTTGGCAATTCGACAATTATTCCTTTTCTCCACTCTGTTGGTGTTGTCCCTGTTTCCAGACTTGTGCAAATAGTGGTTCTAATAGTTCTGCTGCTAGCTCTGGGTCTGTCTTAAATAGCTCTGCATTTAAGTTATCATGACCAGGAGCTTTTCCATTCTTTAACCCTTTGATTGCTGTGATGATTTCTTCTTTGCGTGGGATGTCTGTATTAACGTCTAGATCATTTTCAGCCTCAGGAACATTCAATTGTGTCTCTGGTGGTTCCTTATTCAGAGTTTCTCTGAAATGCTCTGCCCATCTTGTTTCCTGTCCCTCTACTGTTGTGATGAGATTTCTTTGCTTATCTCTTACTAATATAATATTGTTTGCACCTCGTTTTCCACTGATGATTTTAGTTATTTTGTATACTGTGCTTTGTTCATTTCTCAGTGCTGCCTCTTCTGCCTGTCTTGCAAGTTCATCCACAAATGTCCTTTTGTTAGCACGGGTTTGACGTTTAACTTCCTTGTCCAGCTGACTGTACTGTTCACTATATATTGCCTTTAATCTGGGAGACTTAGCTTCTGTTTTCTTTCTTTTCATTTCCTTTCTCTTCGCTATGGTGTTTAGCGTTTCTGGTGTTATCCAGTCTTGGCTCTTTCTTTCCTGGAATCCCAAGCATGACTTGCTGCTTTCCTTGTATATTGTTGAGATGGTGTTGAATTTCTGGTCAACATCATCGGTCTCTGTTCTTTCCTGGCTTTTGGTCATCTCATATCTTCTCTTTACGTCGATCACGAAAGCTTTTCTGGTGAGGGGATCCTTCAGTTTCGTGATGTTGTATCTTTTCTGTTTGACTGCAACTGGTCCAGCAGCTCTGAGTTTCACTTTCAGTCTTGCTACTACTAGGTGATGATCACTTCCCACATCTGCGCCTCTTCTTACTTTCACGTCTTGTAGTGCATGTCTCCATCTGCCATTGATCATTATGTGATCTATCTAGTTTCTGTCTCGTCCGTTTGGTGATTCCCATGTTAACTTGTGCACTTGTGTTCCTCCAATGACCAGGTTGATAATACTTCCGAAGCTTATTAATTTGTCCCCATTCTCATTTGCTGTTCCACTGCCGCATTTCCCCATTACTCTTTCGTTATAATTATTGTGTGCTCCCACTTTCGCATTTAGGTCTCCCATTACTATAATGAGATCGTACCTGGGTGTAGTTTCCATTTCTTTTTGTACCTGTTGATAGAACTCGTCCTTGATCTCTTCATCGCTGTCGTTTGTTGGTGCATAGTCAAATGAGTACAATTTCATAATTTATTATGTACATCTATCTAGCCTTGTAACGTGTTGGAAGATGGTAAAATGTATGATTATTTATATTTACAAATTAAAATAAATAATAGTAACAAGTCTTGGATGTATCTTCCAATGAAATTATAAAGTCTGTCACAGTAGTTTTGGTATCTCTTGCTATCTAGTCTCTAGCATTTCGCATCATTGACTATCGCTTTTGAACGCTCTCAGTGTTTGTAGGACTGAGTACACGTAAACTCAACTTGCATTACGTCATGTCTGTTCGAGGTTTCTGAGACACAATGGTAATCAAGAAGACTTTCCTTCAGCCCGCCCTATAACTACGGGGGACTAAGGTGTAGAAG
Source organism: Oreohelix idahoensis (assembly GCA_024509875.1). Lineage (NCBI taxonomy): Eukaryota > Metazoa > Mollusca > Gastropoda > Stylommatophora > Oreohelicidae > Oreohelix > Oreohelix idahoensis. Next base: position 49,509 of record JAMPIV010006966.1, on the reverse strand, counting down.
TTTGTTTGACCACTAGGCTCCAGTTAGCAGGAACAAAGGTCCTTTAGTTGGTACTTGATCACGAACTCGATCAGACACTCGACCATGAGCTCGATCAGGAACGATCATAAAACCTGGAACAAAAGGTAATAGGTGGCTATGGTATTCCAACAAGCTTACCCACTACTGATGTTCATGAGGCGACTATGTCTTCAGTGTTAGTATATATTGAGTGATTCATGGTAGTATGTTACAGAGATAGCATGATAAGATAATGTCTACTGTGCAGAAGATAACAAAATACATGAATAAATCACACGTAATGATACATGGGTATGATATAACATTTGCCTTCCACTTATGGATGCCAAGTCACTTATGTACTTGCTGGTATGTCGTAAGCTTCCAGGCAAGAACTAGCCATGATATATTTGGCTTACCAATTAATTGTTTTGCTTCCTGACAATGCCGGCGGAGGTTATCTCTGGTTAGCGTCACTGGCTTGCTGTATACCCTTTTTATTACGTCTGATACAATCAAATCGTAAACAAAATCTAAAATAAAATGATATTAGTCACACATATATTTTTAATAAACCTACATACCCTCTAGGATTAATAAGCGCACGGTGAGGCTATATTTGCTGAAGTATATCTGCCCTGCATGCAGCGTGAAAAAACTTTCCTTGCAGATACTGCCTTCCAGTCTCTCACTCTGGCGTCTGGATTTTGTGTGTGTGATTTTAAACGGGCCGCTCTGTCCTTATATTTGAGCGACTCTCCCGTACGAGAAAGCACCGTCTTGAGTCCGTTTAGATGTTTGTTAAATCTCTTGGTTTGAGACGATCTGTGCTTATTCTGCACCTTTTTTCTCTTCTTTTCACTACACACTTCTATCTTTCCTTCCTTCCTATGTATCCTTTCATTTTCCCAATAGGAAGTGTTTATTCTATCCAAGTTTTATCGAAATCCGTTGAGGTATGAATTTATAATAAATTTTTAAAGATCATGAGCTAACTATTAGCAGATGTGATGACTATGAAAAATATTAATTATTTTTAAAACTTCTTAAATTTGAATAATATCCTTTTGGAAATCATTCATTCTCTATCTCTTTATATGAATTATTACAGTTTTAATATCTTTCCACCAAGCTTGCGCTTGTAGCTTTAGATTTTCTTTCCTGCCAATGCAAATTTTAAGGTCGGCCATGTTTCATATATTCGCTTCTTCCTACACTTTCCCAAAGCTGTACTTCTTAGGCGAAGCGCAAATATTTCAGCCCAACGTCAACTTCAAAGCAAGACCAACCGAGCTGTCCCTTCACCCTTGTATCGCTCTGTGTCGCGTTAAACATTTTTTCACAAACAAAGCAAGTGGTACCAAATTTTGCTACAATAGGTGGGCACTTCTCTCTGTAATAATGAAATCAACTATTAATTTCTAAATACATGTAACAAATTTAGTAATCATTTATGGTTTAGGATCCCGTTACTCGCACATGGAGGCATACTGGAAATATGGTGTTAGGCCCATATTTTCTTAGGGATCCGCCGTAGCATAGTGGTTGGTGCACTGGCTTCCTAGCTCAGTGGTACATAGTTCGATCCCCAGATGAGGTGGGATTATTTTTAGGCCGCAAAGTGCTCATGGGTCGACCCAGCTCCAATTGGGTGCCAGAACAACTTCTGGGAAGGTTAAGGCGGCCGTCGTGATGCTGACCACATCACTCCTGGTGTGCCAATGGTCGAGAAAATATGGGCCTAACACCATTTTCCCAATATGCCTCAATGGGCGTGTAACGGGATCCTTTACCTTTTTTTTAACCCATATTTTCTTGGACCATCGTAGAGCATTACTTTAATGATAATTCCACTGTATCCTGTTTATAGATTCCGAGGACTTTGTGGTTTTCACTATTATAAAGTCGAGTTTTCTTGCTAGTTAATTTCACAAAATCCTCAATACTTGGTCCAATCCTCTTTCTTGAAATCCTATGCATCTTATGTCCTAGCTAGTCTGAAGGTGTCGTCTTGACTCAATGGAACACAGTGCTGGAGTCTGAAAATGTGCTACATTATATGGGGCTTTTCGCCTACTCTCGGTAAGCTTTCTGCGCGGTGAAAGTCGCCAATCAAACGTAGTCTATTAAATATCTTTTGGCTAGGCCAAGCAAATTTAATCGTTTGACAAGGTATTTACACTACCGCTTTTAGATGACTCATATCTGTATTTCATAACACACTTTCAGTTTAATTTGTTATTATAAATGCTAACAAACAGGAGTTCACCACTGTAAAGTTACCTAATATCCTGCCACATTCACGGTACTTTTGCAGCTTATTCAGGATTGTCAACACGAGAAGTATGGGCGCCCAGCTTGACATGCGAGAGAAATCAGCGCTTGTGTTTATTTAAACATATGCAAGGCAGACCCATCTGTCTGTTTCCAGCTGGGTTGTTTACGTTAACTCTACCCAGGATAGATCATGCGAAATAACATGAAACTTTAGTCATGCGTTCATAATGAAAGAAAATACGGGTGATGAAGAAATAAAATTAAGGTACAATACGGAGAAGACCGACAGAACACGATAAAATGAATAGTTTGGTCATGTTGTATTATACATCTGTCTTAGCGTATAATCTGAAGTCTTGAGGTTGGTGGCAGATTCGTGTTAACTCTTTCTCCAGTCATCTACAGTAAATAGACGTTGCCTTCCCTTAAACTTTAGCAGTTTTCTCTCTCTTTACATCTATTATCTATTTATTTCTCTGCTAACATTACGTCCCTGGAGAAAGTAAACACGCTATCTCCTCGGTTTTCGGTTTTATTTCTCGTTTTCATTATCGAGGACTGAGGTTCCCCATTAATTGCAAGTAGTGGTGCAGTAGCTAAACGTTTGACGTCATGAATAAATGGAGAACATGTGAGAGGAATGTTTGTGATCGTGAAATAAACGGAGATTAAAATGAGGGAATGATGCCGTTATGGACGAGTAGCTGAGAATCGTGAAATTAAAGGGACGCGATTTTCTTCTTCTTTGATCCTTAGCCGCCGACCGTCAAAGCAGTCAGTGGCCATTACGCCTAGTGGCGTCTTGTAGGGCAACAACAAATTGATTCCACTTTGCTCGGTCGGCGGCCATCCTTCGTACAGTGCCCCCAACTCTGGTTCATTCTTTGCATCTCAGCCTCCACAGTCCTCCGCCAGGTTGTTTTTGGTCGGTCTCTCTTTCGTTTTCCTTCAGGGCTCCAAAGCATAGCTGTTCTTGTGATGGCATCGGGGTCTCTTCTGAGAACATGGCCAACCCAGCTCCAGCGTCTGCCAGCTATGATGGTGTGCATGTCCTCTTGCTTGCTCCGAGTAAGCAGATCTTGGTTGGTGTTGGTATTCGGCCAAAAGATTCGGTGAATTTTTCATAGGCATGTTGTGTGAAAAGAGGACAATTTCGACATTTCCTTCTCTGTAACTCTCCAGCATTCCGCACCATAGAGAAGCACAGAAAGCACACAGCTCTGATGTAATCTTAATTTTGTGCTTGTGCTGGATTGAGAGGACTTCCAGATGTTTGTCGTAAATTTTATAGATAGGTGTAAAAGTCTGTTTACTGCCTGTTTAAGGCTGGAGATGTAGAGATGTAACGTTCTATTCGCTCCAGATGTATAACTGCCCTTTTGTGTTCGTGTGTTGTAAAGATGGCAGAGTGGGCGTGTCACAATGATGCGGTGTATCTAGGTCACCGGCATGAGGTGCCGCCAGGGTATAGTAGAGACACACATAGTATCAGCATACATGTAAATACAGACGTGTAGTGCTTGTATAAGACTGTGATTGATCGTGTAGGTGAGTGAATAGTAGTGCTGACAACACGAAGGCCGTATAGGCTCTTGGACGACTTCACATAGACTCCCACAACCGCAAGTAGAAGTCAGTGAAGTAGGAAATGCTGCTGCCGTTTACAATATTTATTCGTGACGTACGATAATATGATGATGGACGAAACAGTCAATAGTACAAGATCATGGACATTATATGTGTAGTTATGAAGGTTAACATCAGGCATCACAGATCCCGAACATCTTAGACATGTAACAATGTCTTGACCAATAATTACTGTTCATGCAATAGCTCTAATCCCTGACTGATCCCCGTCAGGTAAGCCCTAGCAAATATATTGCCTAGTACGGGCGATATCAGTTATTTAACAAAGTCAATGCTATTGTCCTACAACTAGCAAAAGACTTCATTCTGGCCTCACATGCCAGGTACTTCATTCTGGTGAAGAAGATTGGCCGTAAACACGGACCAATATAATGACGACGAAATCAGGCCGCAGATCGCATTGCGGATCCATTAAGTTGATTCTTAGGCTTATAAGTATAACAGGTCAACTTAGACCTAGTCTTTCAAATATGTAGCCATACTGGGGTACAGTATATTAACTCCTCGTGAGCTTCGCTCACTATGTCGCCATCAGCATTAAATGTACCTTTAAGATCTAATCGAGACGAAAAAGATCGAATAATGTTTCAGTTACCTTCTCAAAGAATCCTTACACTCTAAGGTAACACAACACAGCCAATACTGGCATAAAGAATCACTCAGGGAAGGAAGAATGACAAATCAGTCATTCCCAGAATTTCCAAATCCCTATCGAAACTTGGCAGAGAGAAATCTACGGATCGGTACATCCGTTCTAAGCCTCAGGTACACTCTGCTTGAATCATCAGTCTCTCGGTCTTTGCGCCAAGACCTGCGCATGCCCAAAGAGCATAGACCAGATCGAGGCTAAACCAGACCAGGCGTTTCCGCCCAAACGGGTGGTAAAGATACTCCGTATATGGTCCTATAAATAGACTTGAGACATGTCAACTATAAGACATTGCCTGAGACAGGACAACATAAGACAGGGGAAGATAATCACCAGTCAAACCTGTCACAGAAAGAAAGTAAATATTCATCTCTCTTTGATCACATTAAACCAAACATAAATTAGGTTGGTGTTTTTCTCACCGTCAAAAATGACAGCAACATACTACCACACCTCCCGGGGGAAAAAATGGCACACTTTTTTTTTTGGAAATACATCTATGAGCCAGGTGCATTAAGCTCATAACGCATGAGTAATGCGCCGATGAAAGGATCACCATAAATGTAACAACATAATGACAGATCCAATCGACGCACCGTAGAGCGTCTGGTGAGAACAAAAAAAATCTCACTAGATAATAGAAACTATTTTCTCAAAGTAAATATATCCGGGGAGGTGTTACCAACCAACTCAAAGGTGCAGGTAATGTTACAATAATTATATTAAGAAAAAATTCATATCAATATGTGTATAAATGGTGAATGACAATTTCTATTAAGAAATTACACAAACATCGAAATCTCACGACGTATAATGCCTATATAACCATAAATTCAAATGGTCAATCATTACTAACATTTGATTATACATGTGTATAGTATAACTAATAGGTGATGACGTCAGAAGAACAAGACGATGCTCTATTCCGGAGATGTCTTGTAAGCAAGATCCTCAAGGAACATCAGGACGTCGATAGTAGTCATCGTAGTTCTACAGCGTTCCAAGATATCACACCGGTTTGCTGAGAACAATACAAATAGCACAATTCTTAGAATGTTATAATGTACCATAGTCACTTAATATATATATATAAACTATAAATGTGGCCGAATTAATTTTTTGGACCTTTATTTCATGTTAAACAAAACCTTCCTCTGTTTTACCAAAGATGGTAACAGAGAAAGCAAGTAATCAATACATAACCATGAGTTTAAACAAAGTGACAACAAGTGTTATAGAAGCATGATATTGTAAGAATAGATCATAACTTTAGATATTTAACAGTAGATCTAGACAAAATAGCTAAGTAGCTTCATGTGGGCATCGCGACAAAATGTCTGCCATCACATTATCCGAACCACGGATAGCTCGTACCGTGAAATGAAAAGGTTGAAGAGCAATAGCATGTCGAGTGGATCTCGAACTCTTCAAATCCTTACTCTGCATAGCTGTGAGAGCTTTTTGGTCGGTTTCTACTATAAAATGCGCGCCGAGAAGGAATCTTTGGAGTTTAAGAATTGCCCAGACCATAGCTAGCAATTCTCGGTCTAGAACAGAATAATTCCTTTCTGCCGCATTAAGTTTTCTCGAGACATACATTACAAGATGCAGAGTCTCAGAATACTCTTGCATCAGTGCCGCCCCAATCCCTATTGATGAGGCGTCACTACGAAGGACAAACGTCTTATCGGCTGTAGTTAGTCTTAAAATAGGAGGAGACGAAAATAATGATTTAATCTGATCCAATGAAGATTGGCATTCCTGGGACCAACGCACCATATTAGGAGACCCTTTCTTCAATAGGGTTGAGAGTGGTGCCGTAATAGAGGAAAGATTCGGAATGAATCTTCCGTAGAACTGTATTAGGCCCAAGAGACTACGGATCTGTTTCTTAGTCTTAGGAATAGTGATGTTCAGTATCTTAGAAGTGTTGTGGTCTTCTGTCTTCAGGAGACCATGACCAATACGATGACCAAGAAAAGAAATCTCACTAAACCCAACATAGCCTTTAGAGGGTTTAGCTGTCAAATTATGCTCACGTAGAGTAGACAACAGTTCATATAATCCCAGATAGTGATCTTCCCAAGAATCGCTGAAAAGACAGATATCGTCCAAGTATGCAATCACATCAGAACGATATGACAAAATTCGACGCATCATGCGTACGAATGTAGCTGGGGCATTCATAAGGCCAAAAAGCATAAAGTTCCATTGAAACAAACCCCTAGGTGTGGAGAAAGCAGTGAAAGGTTTGGCTCGTTCGGTTAGAGGAACTTGCTAGTAACCTTTAGACAAGTCAAGCTTTGTAAAGAAACGAGAGTTGGAAAGTCTAGTAAGTAACTCACCCAACAGAGGCATAGGTTCAGCATCGAACTTCGTTACTTGATTTAGTTTACGGTAATCGACGCAAATGCGTATGTTATTGTCTTTCTTTCGGACAATAACCATAGACGACGAGTATGCCGAATTGGATGGTTCAATTATTCCTAACTTTATCTTTTCATCCAACTCTTTCTCGACCTGAGTTTGGAAGTGGATAGGAATAGGATAAGGTCTGACCCTGATAGGAGTATGGTCAGTCAATACAATGTCATGTGCAATGACTGTAGTGTGTCCAGGAATGTCCGTGAGAACATCCTGAAATGTTTGTAACATGGAAGAGATTTGTGACTGTTCCTCAGTTGACAATTTAGGTGAAATTGCAACATTTTTCCATGATTCCGTAGAATGAAGTGGAATCATCGGAAGAGGAAGATTAACGTCAGAGAAAGTAGATTCCTCATCCTTTATGACAGACAGGGATGAGTAATGACCACGAGCGACTGTAGCGTCGTCCGTCGCTTGAAAGATAGGTTGTAAGTACTCTGGACGTTCATAAAATTCTGTAAGCATATTTATGTGAAAAGTTTTATGCTTTCCGTCAATATCGACAACATAGTCGACATCAGAAATTTTAGATACAATCACAAAAGGACCTTTCCAACCAATAAGAAGTCTATTTTCCCTGGAAGGAAGTAATACGAATGCTTTGTCTCCAGGACAAAGTTGACGTAGGCATCTATTTTTATTTGCGAACTGCCTTGCCTTTTCTTTAGCAAATTCAGATGCGGAAGTTGCTAATTTGCAAGCTTCAATGATTTTCTGCCTGAGAGCAATGACTTCTTCATAAGAAGATTGAGTGTCATCACTGATATCATCGGCAGCTATTAAATCGTGAAGCAAGGACATTGGGCCGCGCGCACGCTCGCCAAAGACGAGCTCGAAAGGAAAAAACCCGGTATGTTCATTAGGAACCTCTCTATAAGCAAAGAGATCAGCGGGTAAGACTCTGTCCCAATCCTGAGGATGATCCTCAGTTATTTTCCCAAGTAAATTTTTTGGAGTTCTATTGAGACGTTCGACTAGTCCATTAGACATCGGATGATAAATACTACTCAGTGACCTCTTAATATTAAGAGTAGACATCACTTGCGACATTGTCTCAGATATCAGTTGGGTGCCATGGTCTGACAAGATTTCCCTAGGGAATCCCAACCGCGAAAATATCAGCCAAAGAGCGTCTGCAATATCGGCAGTCGAAATGCTCTTCAGAGGTATGGCCTCTGGCCATCGAGTACACATGTCAACACATGTAAGAATAAATTGATGTCCTCTGGCTGATTTTATTTTGAAAGGACCAATGATAACTATCGCCATTTTCTGAAATGGACGGATAGGAATGTCCGCCGCCTGGATAGGTGCTGCATGGCGAGGACCTTTCAATTTTTTCTTGACATACTTTACACGAGCGACAATAAAGACGTATGTCTCTGTTTACGAATGGCCAAAAGAAAGCCGCAAGAACTCTCGACTTCGTACGTTAAAATCCCATATGACCAGCGCATTTGGAGTCGTGAGCATGTTGCAGTATTCTAACTCTCATGTCTTTCGGAACAAGAATTTGTGAATGTATAGACATGTCTGAGTGTTGTACCATACGCACTAGTACGTCATTCTTCATAGTGATCCAAGATTTGTGATCTGTGTTCTGATTTGGGTCACCATTTTTAACCAGAAAGAAGAATTTTTTTTAACGAAGTGTCTTCTTGTTGACTTTTGATAAACGAGTCACGTGACATCACATCATGATCATCTTGATCATGTACCTCATCACCTTCGGTCGATGAAGTCTGAGGCATATTCTGAGCATGTGCTCTCGTGATAACTGCATTAGCAGCTTCCAAGTTATGTTCTTCCCAAGCAATAATCTGCTGCGGGGTACACTCTTTAACCCCGTGTATACGTCCGACGATAAGATCCGCAATAGGGTTCGGAAGCAGACACGCTTGGACCTCTCCCGTAAAGAAGGGAGTAGCTATACGGATGATAGCAGTAGAATATTTTTCCACTGTGCCACCAAATGTTGCACATTTGATCACTCTTCCAGTGGCACAGGAAGGATCTACAAGAGATTGCCTAACCCCAATAGTGGTACATCCAGAATCAAAGAGGACTGAGACTGGATCATTATTCACTAGACCCCTGCTCATTCTATGGGTTCGGTTTTTTGGGTTCGGTTTTTGCCTTCTTCTGGCGAGGCGTGTACCTTTCAACCTTTTTGGTTATATCAGAGCGCATTTACCATCCAAAAAAAGTGTCTGATCTGCTGGTTATTGATACCAGCTAGTTTGAGAAGATCCGGTAAAGGAGAAGTTACGTAGAAGATTTCTCAGAATTCCTAGCACGCGGGAGACGTCTGGGGATGAACATTAAATAACACACATAAATTATAATAATAACACACATAAACTGGTATGTTGCAGGCACTGTAAGAAATAATATCCTTAAACTGAAATTTATCTAAATACGAGTATTTATCACCGAGAAGGTAACTTGCACCTTTTTATCAGTTTCATGAAAACAGTAAAAATGGCATCCAATGCTAATACTTATTATGGGCTAAATAAGTGATAGTCACTAAGAACGATTTTAGGTAGCTATCTCGGGACATAAAAATGCCGGCAGAGTTGAGTATCTTAAAAGTAAGCCGTCAAGAAGTGACTTTTTAAAAGAGATTTCATGATCCCTGTCATGTAAGATATTATTACCACATTTCATGACCTCAGTCCATTAGGATATTATGACGAGGTTTCATGATCTCAGTCAAGTAGTAGTTTATGACGAGATCTCATTATCTCAGTCAAGTAGTATATTATGACGAGATTTCATGATCTCAGTCAAGGAGTATATTATGGCAAAATTTCATGATCTCAGTCAAGTTATAGTTTATGACGAGATTTCATGATCTCAGTCAAGTAGTATATTATGACGAGATTTCATGATCTCAGTCAAGTAGTACATTATGGCGAGATTTCATGATCTCAGTCAATTAGTATATTATGGCAAGATTTCATGATCTCAGTCAAGAAGTGTGACATAATTTGTACGTTCTCTTTTCCTCTCCGGCAGTACTGAACTACATTTGTTGTGCGTACTGAATTAGGTGCATTATTCTATTGTTAGAACACTCTTTTTCCCTACTGTCATTGTTCCCGTTTCACGCTTCGATGCATGACAGGGCCAGACAAGTGTATCGCCCATCTCTGAGAGATTAACAGAGTCCCTAAAACGTGCTAATGCCACATTGACTCCAGGTATTTGCGAGTACGAAGTGTTTGCTTAAGATTGCATAACTACTTCCGATTTGACCGCAGGGTTAGGTGATTAAAGATAAATGCAATCTTGGAAGATATCTGGAAGAGCGAGCAGGAGGAATGATGTAAGGAAACTTCCGGACAACCTGGTTATGATCAGGAAATAATGTAAGAAGTCGTAACGTAAACATTATCAAGAATTGTCGGGTGTAGCAACTCCATATACGGACGATGGCTGTTTGAAATTTTTAAACACATGAGTCATTCATAATACTGCATTAGGAAAATAGAGTTGGATTCTGAATTTATAGGACCGGATAAAAAGTATTAAGAGCATCTCTGTACATCAGTAGAAAATTCGCCAACATTAATACGGAACCCGGAATTCTACAAGACCAGTCCCAAGTCACAGAGGAATTCTGAAATAGAAATAATACCCCCGACGTGTGTTCGAGGCATCTGTGTTAAGTTGCCAAGACTATTTACCTGAACAAGACGTCTAAGATTTGCCTAGTTATTAGGGTGAGTTCTATACATTTTTTTACTTTGAATTTTACTGGTTTATACTAGCTAGGAGTGTTAAAGATTCCTACTAGTCTGGCAACCTCAGCATGTGAAAAGAATACATCCATAAACCACCACAAAAAGCGCTGGTGATTGCTTCATGGTAGTTCTCACTGAAGAACCAAAAGCAGAGGTAATGCCAGACTCCAAGTGGAGAAAGAAAGTGAATGATGATGACATCATATGTATATTATCATTTGTAATGAGCTGTAGTGTCACAAAATGGGGCGATCATCCTCGATCTTTGTTTCACTCCGGCAGTATCAGTACATTTGTTGTAATGATTTTATTGTGGGCTTTCATTTGTCGCACTTTCTTTCTTTCTTTTTCTGCTGTGTGTAGCAGATATTATGTATTTTCCTTCTTACACCCTTATCAGGGATAAGTAGACATGTCTGATTGTTATCTATTTCTCACTGCGTTGCAAGGACCGGCAGCGACCTAACCATGTTGGCTATCGTGGGCGCAGCGATATCAGTATACAGATTAACACGTAAATCGCCTCAGCGCAGTGCTTAATCACTGATAAGACGCGGGTACGCGCATCACTAAAGCTTGGAATACGGGAAGACAACTGATGGACAGACACAGATAAGAGATTACTTTCTGATCAAAGTAATGATGGTTACATTGGGAACACGTTGTTATATGAGTTTACCGACATGTTCATAAGTTTGTACCCTAGGGCAAGCGGACGTGTACAGCCCATTTTCAGAAAAGTAATGTTTGAAATTTTGCATTAGCTGAGTCATGCAACATATTCAAATCAGATTGGCTGATCCTGTGAGGCCTGCATAACAAAGGCGTGGGACGGCAGTAAATATAATCTGACCAATTTCTCAAGTTATTTCACTTGAGAAATCGCTCGCCAAGTTACCAGACCTTGCTACAGTGAAGAATAAGAATTCAGAATTCCTTCTTAAATATACCGGACACCTTTTATTGGAGAATTTTGGACGGACTTTCATAGCCCAGGAAATCTCTTTCATTTTAAATCAGGAAACCGGGACTGCGGAAACCGAAGAAGCGCACACGAAGTCAGAGAGGGAACTTATTAAATTAACGACACCCCAGACGCGTGTAAGAGGCCTTTTATTAATCTAAGCTAAAGGTCCGTGAGCCAGGATTGGCGTAAGTTGTGATTTACATTTCATATTTTATTACTGACATGTGAACTAACATATACAAGGTATATATATATATATATATATATATATATATATATATATATATATATATATATATATATATATATATATATATATATATATATATATATATACACACATATATATATGTGTGTGTGTGTGTCACGGGATTGACTCTCCTTGCTTTGCAGTAGTAGTCCACTAATGGTCACAACGCAAGCGTATCTAAAAGTAGGTCGTCCAAGGTATCTATCTGCGCGCAAGATTACTCTTGGTAAAGATGTAGATAGAAGATGAATGACGTTTCTACCTTAGGGGAGCCTTCACAAGCTATTCCCAGAAGTCAAGAACAAAACGGTGCTTAAGGGCTGAGCAAATGTGTTAACTTATTATCTGGTCCGTCGCCTTTTTTGATGGGTTATGCTATAATTCTTGCCCCTCAAGCCCCCAGTTGGAGTAATCCAACGAATGCCCTCTTATAATTAATGACTCTATATTTATATATATGTATTTATCAATAAAATTTGGCTCATATGTTTGCTTTCGTACAAATAAACTGAATCAACTATTATTGTTTAGTGCAAAATAACATACAACAAATTTAATAGTCAAGTAGTTCAACAAGTTAAAATAAGGATTAAATGGGGTGATAGTGATATTAAATTTTTCCTCATTGAGGTTTTGGTAGGGCGTTAATAAGAATAATGTCCGTATTTTTGCTGCAGCCTGTTATACACAACTTAGCTCCAGGTGAGCCTTGCAGCTTTGGTTTCCGTCACTTCTTTTTGGTGATGAGTACACTTCTCCACGTAACTCGTCCACTGTAGGCGGTTGGTGGTGATACTCTTCTCTCACACTAGTGGCGTAGGAACTTCATTACTTAAGTCTGATGTCTTGTAACCACGAACTGTAACAAATTAGAAAGAAACAAATGCCTCAGTACGTTTGTTCTCCGCAAACTAACAGGCCCATTTTCATGCGCTCCACCCACGAATGTTAACCTCTCAGGAGAATTAAATTCCCAAGCACGCAATGTAACTCAGGGTATATGATGAAATGTCACCAATATCCTTCTAAGTATGAACTAGGAAATTGCGTCTGGAGTGCATGAATAATGATTTGCCTGAATTACAATTAAAAAGGTATATAAATCTCACAAAATGATTCTATACACTTTAGGCACATGTGATGTAATCATCACTCATTACTCATCCTTACACCCGCCTGAGTTCTGATGTCATCTCTGCTGTAAGGTTTCCCGCACGACTAGTCAGAAACAATCACCAGCTCTTGCAGTAGTGGTTCATGCATATACTATTTTCATATGTTGAGGTTGCCAGCCTCATATATATATAACCACTTAGCAAGAAACCTGTAAACTTTACATTAGTAAATAAATTGTTTAAACGTACCCCAAAATTTTGGGAATACACACTTCTCCTGACGCAGATAAGAATGGACCCTCAGCCCTGTATTTAGATGCTGTTCGAATCACTTAAGGTCTGGAAATATGAGTTAATTCCTCTGACGGCTGGTGTTCTGTGAATTCCTGGCCTGGGAAAACTGTTTGTATAATTCCTCTTATGACTTGGTCTGGGAAATATGAGTTAATTCCTTGACGGCTGGTGTTCTGCGAAGTCCTGTCCTGGGAAAACTGATTGTATAATTCCTCTTATGGCTTCTTGTGATAAAATTCCCAAGTTTCCAGTCTTGTATTAAAATGGCGGGTTTACTTGTGAATTCCAAAGTTGCCCAATACTCGATCTGGTACTTATAATTGTGGAATGATAAGTCCTCTTTCCTCTGGCTTGTAGGAGGTGTTGAGTTGACGCTGCGATGCAGTCTGTCTGATCTGTGTGCTGTGACTCCGAGTTTGTTAGATTATATCTCACAATTCTTAGTTTCAAATCCCAGCTGTGTTTCCGCCGAAAGTTCCAATCAAATCATAGTAGATTCTGGCGAACCAATCAATTCTATCTAGCACTGTTTGGGTGGGGAAGTTTATCATTACTAATCCCATGCGTATTTGAAAATATTAAATTTAATATACACGCGTGGCCTCTAACAACATTTATGTCAAATCGCTACCTAAGACTTCCGGCTCACCTCTGTTTATCAGAATAATGTGACCCTGTGTTCCTGGCGTAATGTTTTCCGCCCAGATGTCTATCCAGACAGATTATTTAATTATTCCCCTTTCATCTGCTTGCCTCCGCCAGACAGATGTCTGGACAGACCGTATTGTCTTCTTTCATCGTATCACAATACCGGCTTGTGTCAACATGATCAACCGCTTTCCAATGGGGTCAAATGTTTGACCGCCCCGTTTTCACTGGCGGTCAGACGGGCGATAAAATATTATCGCTGGCCGGGTCACCAAACCTGGCGAATCGTAACAACAGTCTGGGAGTGGAGTGTGAAACAATAAGATACGCATTACTCCCATAGCAAATACTGCTATATGGGAGTGGCGTGTTAGAGAATTCACCATGCTATGTCCTGCATTGAGCAAAATAGTGAAAATAACAAATGAAAAGGCATGATTTATGCCACATAACAAGCTAATAATGAAGAAATATTAAGAAAAGAAGTTTACTGCCAGAAGGCTGAAGGGGTGAGAAATCACACAAAAGGACACGCACAGACGTGTTGTCACAATATGTATATATTACCATGTGAAGTTTAATATGTGAAACTCGCTAGTGAATGTCACAGTCATTTGAGGCTGACAACCTCAGTGTATAGAATGATGATTCATGAACCACCACTGCACGGGCTGATGATTGCTTTATTGCTAGTTTTGTAAAGAGAACTAAAAGCATAAAGTAGTCCCAGGTTCCACACGGAGCGGGGGGGGGGGGGGGGCGGATGAAAGAAATGATGTACATTCTAAGAATCGTGATGCGTTCAGAGCAGCTGTAATGGAGACAACGTTCTGGAAAGAATATGTCACATGATGACATTCTAAGTATGATACTTACATTTTTAAAGCAGTGTAAATGTCCCTATAAACATAGTCACTTTAAAAGTAATGTAAGTTTTCAAGCTTTAAACCAGTGTATATGTCTATGTGAAAATATTCATTTTAAAGTTAATGGAAGTTTCAAACTTTTCAATCAGTGTAAACATAAATGAAAACATTTTCAATTTATATTGTGAACACTTTTCAATCAGTGGAGATGTGTATGTAAACAGAGTTTATCTGTATTATTAACCTTTTCATTTAAATATAAAGTAACTATGAAAGCTATTCTATTTAAATGTAAAGGAAGTTTTATCCCGAGGGATTAAATTTAATTCTCATCGAGGTAAAGTCTGAGTTAATTGGGATGGTGGTATGGGAAGATAGGAACCCATAACTATGGGATGGAAAACGCCATACTCAGAAGAGCGTTTCGTTCTATTCTTTTACCATAGTTATGGGTGGTACCAGCAGAGAGTACTATCTCTGGAACAAGAAGGGAACAGTGGCCTAAGCTTTAAGACGAAGGACCCACGTGGTAGACTCTCCTTGACATTACTGGGAAACGAGCTACACCCGACAACCTTGATCAGGGACGAGCGTGAGCAGAGTGAAAAGAACCAACCCATAAGAAGGAGCAGAACCGTCATTGGCAGCTAAGTTCAAATATATGCTGCCACTTGAACTTCTTGTATCATTTCACAATCCATAACGACTGTGATGATAACTTGTCTTGATCCATAACTAGTCAAATTATTTTACAACTGTTAAAACTTAAGTGATTATTAAACTTTGTTATTTGAAATTATACAAACTTAATTTCGATTTAATCATTTTACAGTTACTGCATGTTTGTCTCAGTCAATTTACTACACACACTCTAAACAGAGCTATACTAGAATAATAGAATTCCACTGAGTAAATCAGGGGTGGGGGCTTAAACGAGCTGAAAGTAATAAGTGCTTAAATCCTTCACAAAAGCGTCGGCAGAATTACAGAGTTAACATACTCAGTCAAAGCAGTATTGTTCTCGCTTATTCTGAATATCTTGTGAAGACTCCCTGGAGATAGAAGCGTTTTGTTTCTTCTATTTACATCTCTGCCAAGAGTAATCTTGTGCGAAGGTTGACACATTTGAAGCCCATATTAGATACTCTTGAGTTTTGGCCATTGTTGGACCACTACTGCAAAGCAGGGGAGGCAATACCGTCACAGTATGTATGCTTAAAGTTGTTCCTTCAGGCACAAGCTACTTGCCGCTGTCCAGTTGAAATTGTTTCATTACATTAACTAAACGAATGGTGATCTTTCATCACATCCCCTGAGTTATATGATATACACTCAGGCAGAGTACAAATTTTGATAAAAGAATCGGTGACGGACAGCGGGGAAAGGCGCCTGATCTAAATCAGGAAAACAAATACTTAGCGGTGGAATGTGTTCTTTTATTCCCTTTAAAGTTGGTGGTACGGATTGGAGAGACCATTTGAGGTTCTACTCACGTTACCAGCTGTACTAGTCTGTGGTTCGAAGCATGAGATCGACAGGTGAAACCTACATCCCACGGATGGTGAAGATCCCTGACTTGACCAGAAGCGGTTAGCCCCAGACACTGGCGTCGCTAGGGTTGGTGTCACCCGGTGCGGTAACGCATGGTGTCACCCCTGTGGTAAAGTGGGATATTATAAATATTTATAGGGGACTTAGTGTACTGACTGAGATCAGCTGTGAAGGTATCTGTATCTAATAAGTGTAGTGTATTACAGATGACCTTACTTGCTACCACATATTTATACCTCAGTCAGAATTATTCTGGAATATTGTGATGACTACGTTGAATGTCTAGGGTTTTGTAAATGATGAAGTGTACGTCACAACAATAACAGACAGATAAACAATTTAATTTATTCCACCACACTTGACAACAGTTTGACACTCACATACATATAACACTCTATGAGACTATCTTAAATGAGTCACTGGTAAATTTTCAAATATCAATATGTATTAAGTACTTTTCATTAATATATAGGTGTCCTGATTCAAATACAAAGTGAACCAGGAATCACAATCAATTTTAATTACAAGTTATATGTACAGAATTTATCAATATGAATCTTGTAGTGACATATTTTATTAATATTATCTTATTTGTGTCAGTTGTGTAGTGGTACTATGAGGTAATACTGGTTTTGTTTTTTCAAGCTATGTTGTTATTTGTCATCATGACTTCAAGTGTTTGTTTCTGTTGGAACTAGTATTGGAGATGTTCTCAGTTCCGTTCATTAAAACAATTAATTTCCCCTCTTATTTTTACACAATGTCAGTTTAAGATGGGGTTACATAATGTTGAGCTCCGCTGGCCACATAGGCTTATCTTTCGTGATGGCGGCAGGAAAGGACTCCTCTGCTCGATAGCCTCCCTGTATTCTGGAGACACCTCACTGTTTGCTATATGGACCAAGGAGTATGCTGTCCGCCTCTGGATTCAGCAAAGCTCTGACCAGGTGCTGCTTCAATAACTTTTGGACCACGGTCCCTGAAACAAGAAGGTTGTACCTCCTACTTCAGAACTAATTTATACTCTATTTCTACACTGAGCACAATACATAACAAACACTGAGTTCAGAGCGGTAGGCCAACTGCTATCTTCATCTGAAACAATTTTCACCAGTATATTCCTCCCTAATGGTTATTACGCCTCTGCAATTCCAGCATTATTTCTTTCTAGTCAATAATATAGGTGTCAGTGTACTGTTTGGCAATTCCATGTAGTTTTACTTTCCTCCGACACCTTCTGTTCAGGCTGGAGCATTATATAGGCTTTACCTCATGTTCGCTACTGAACCACACATATATACAGACATAAATTATCAATTTACATTCAATTTTCATTAAAAGATATCAAATATTTCAAGCTTACCACAATTCATGGAAATAATACAGAATTACGTTGACTGGCACTGAATATAGCACAATTTCGATCTGCCGATGTCCCAGGCTTTTATTTAGAAAAATATGCACTGGCGCTCAACGCACTGGTTCTGTAGTAAGTTTATTTGCAAATGTGGTGTTGACCTGACGCCTCTAATTGACTATATTGGCAGGTCTAACCAATCATGCCATGTTTACACAGCTTTTCAAAAAAGTACTCCTACTCACGTTTCCCCTAACAACAACGAAGTAGTATTTATAGTCCGACTAATCGTGTTTAGCCTTACATTTATTTTCCGCCAATCAAATAGGAGGTAACATGTCAGCATATTTCCGTACAATGGTGTGTTGAAAATCTGCCACTGAGCGATTCTGATTTGGGTGTTGTCTGACATCCCTCACTATTTCTTTTGGCTATAATTTGGTAATTCCTAGACTATTTGCGTAACGTTTAACATATTATTTGTCAGCAAGTCCTAAGGAACCCAAAATATATAAATTTAATGGGGCTAAGGGGCTGCGTTCAAAATATGTATTTTCCAGGATAGTCTTGTAGTTTTTTTTTATTTTTTATGTTTAGAACCGCCACCTGTCCTGCTGTACTGTCAGACTAATGTCAGGATTTTAGACATAAAACAGTAGAATGTCATGTTTCCTAATAAGCGTTTTGTAAGTTTTTAAAACCTAACTCTCGTGTGTGTAGTGTTTTTTATCACTGTCGATTTGAAAAAAAAGCTAGTGCTTGTGGCCTTACACGCGTGATGGTAGTAATTGTGTATCACGCGACTGTGGTAGTATTGCCTGCGTCCCTGCTTTCAGCCCTCCCTTCTTTCTATCTTTAGTCCATCTGTCTTTCGTTTTAGGTAACGTAGTGTATAAAAAGACATGAATGGAATTTTAAATCTAGGTCAACCTGCGTATCTCAAGGTTTTTCTTAGAAATGCAGCACATGTTTTATCGTAGAAAGCGGGTATTGAAGCAGTAGGCTTTTACTATCAACGTGAAACGTTACAATTTGCAGACGAAGTAGAAAACAAGGGGGATTTCGAGTACAGTCATTGTGACAGCACTGTTCTTTACCATTCTTCTTTCCTTTTATTGAATTTATGTGTTAGGCTTTACCTTTACGTTTTAATTTATATATGTGGATTAGAATATTTCACGACAACCCCCATGGACCCCCTCCCGTGCCAGGCCATACCGAATCTTTAGTAATGTTTTTTGTACTAATGTTACTCATAAATCGTAATTCCCGTATATCATTAAATGTAATGGCAATAGTAGTGACATAAACAACTAGCAAAATTAAAATTACGCCTTAAAGTACAATATCGTCCAAACAGCCTAAATGTATTTACATTTACATAGTTTCATGTGGTTAAAGTGAAAATTCGGTAAGAAAACAATAGAATTCGAAGTAAAAATGTTTAAGAACTACAATACAATTATGTTCATTTTAACATTAAACTTTACCGTTACTTGAGATACATTAATGGATTAGGTTTGCATAATCAATAACGGCCCAAATAATGTAGAAGTTGTAGACAAATGCAAATGGAAATATACTCATAAATGAAATAATACCAAAAAATAAACAGGAACAAATACACAAGTATTTCAGCACTTAGTGAACATCTCGACTAAATCAGAACTTTCCTTTCCTGGCCTTCAAAGCTGCGAACGTGAATCACTTCATCGAAATCAGTGCCTTTCGCCAACTCATTTTCAATTGATAATATCGCAAGATCGGAAAGCCTTGACTGTCCCATGCTAGCTCTTTATAAGTTTCAGCTTTGAAAAGCTCCTCTCACATGAAGCCACAGACACACAGATCGTCAGAAATAATTTTAGGCTTTGTGAAAGGGTTGGGAGAGATTCTTGGAAGTCCCATTCAGCTATGAATGTCAAAACGTCTAATATTGCCCAATCTTTGGCTTCTTCCAGATCAATCAAAAACCGTAATCAGATGCAGGAAAAATTGAAAACACTCGATGAGAGTTCACAGCAATTGGGTCTGAAAATACACAGGGAAAAGACAAAAATAATGAGAATAAATGCAGGTAATGATAACAGGGTTGAACTTGAAGAAACACCAATACAAGATGTAGAATCAAACACATATCTTGGCCGTAATATAGACAAAGTTGGAGGGACAGACAGTGATATCAAAATAAGAATACAAAAGGCAAGAGGAGCTTTCATTGCATTGGGAAATATATGGAGATCAAGAGAAATCGGATCCAACACGAAAACAAGAATCTTCAACTCAAATGTGAAGTCAGTCCTATTGTATGGCTCTGAGACATGGAGAACAACAAAGACAACAACCAAAAAGCTACAGACTTTCATAAATGGGTGCTTGCGTAGAATAGAGGGATTAAAATGGTATGACAAGGTTACCAACGTGGAACTGATGACAAGAACTAGACAAGTGCCAGTGGAACAAGAGATGAGAAGAAGACGATTGCGATGGATAGGAAACACACTGAGGAAATCTGGTGATAGCATTACAAGGCAGTCTTTGTTCTGGAACCTCCAGGGCAAGAGAGGCAGGGGTAGACCAAGAAGCACATGGAGAAGAGAGCTGGAAACAGAGGTGAAAATGATGAGGAGAACGAGGAAAGAAAGAACTTGAGATGATGGCACGTGACAGGAGGACTTGGCATGTGTTTGTTGAAGGCCTATGCTCCTTTGGGAGTGGAGGGTTATGAAAGAAAGATCAATCTCTGCTGCTTTCAGGTGCCTTCTCAGCTTTGGTATCTCTATTAAAAGCGCACTCTCGGATACCTCATCATAGAAAGTGGTCAATTTTGGAATGGACACCTTTAACTCTTCTTCAGTGGCACATATGAGACTCTTTGCTTGAACAGCCTCAAACGTGGCTGCTACTTCCTTCATGGCTCTTGATCTGATCTGGAGTTCAGAATGAAAGCGATCAATGCACTCAGGCATCGCTCTCTTATTTTCTTCTTGTAGAGTGAGTCCAGCATCGCTTGCTTGCTCCCTTGCCATCCTCTTCTTGAACCTGGCTCTTCTCTCTACTGCAATTCCATATTGGTTTGATTTTAAAAGCGCCTGCTCAATTGCATGCTCCACTAGGTGACTGCGCTCCTCGTGCAGAAAAATTCTTAGCGCCTCTAGCTTTGTCACCACCTTGTCGAGAGTTAAGCCCTTAGTCTGCAGGTACTGCTATGTAAGATTAAGTTCCTGAAGTACATCACAACAGAAGTACAGCTAGCACAGAAAAATGAAATCACAGACAGCAGACAAAAGACCTTGTGCTGCACCTCTTGTGTCCAAATTTTCATGTGGATCACAAAGATCTTTTATCGCCGCCACAAATTTATCGAACTTTTCTTTAACTGGATTAACTGCATCATTGTGAGCACTCCAGCGTGTTGTGATAGCCTTTTCACCGGCACTCCAGAATGGTCAATTAATACATGCCATCGATGGGTGGAAGCAGCAAAGAAAGAAAACATTGTCTCAAGTTCCACACGATGCATTTTCAGCGAAAGAGTGCTGACTGTACAAGTTAAGCGAATGGTCCACACATCCATTAAAAATAGCTTTCTTGTTCTTTCCCTTAAGAATGGCTTGTACACCTCCATGGATTTCAGCAATAGTGGCAGCATTATCGTAACCTTGAGCGCGACACACCATTATGTCCAGTCCATCACTTTCCAAATTTTTAAGAATGTCAGAACTAAGGTCAGCAGCTTTTTTTCCATTTTAAAGGGAAAAATCCTAGATATTTCTTGCACTTCAACTTTCCTATTATTTATTTTTACATATCTGATCACTTCGGACATCTGGTCAGTATGTGATATGTCAGGTATGCTGTCGAACATGGTCCCAAAGTACTTCGCAGACTTTATGTCCATGACAAGCATCTCCTTCAGATGATTTGCCAGGACACTTATAAACTCATTCTGGGTTTCAGGTGCAACATGTGGCTCCCTTTATTCATCAGGCTCTTTCAGCACTGGATGAAAGTATCTCAATCTCAAGATAGTTCCCTTTATTCAATGAGATCTTCCTTGTGGGACACGGAATTCCAGATTAAGAAACAATGTGATATCAAGCAAGATGTCCCGCTAGTTTCAACGTCAATGGTTGTGTGCAGGCTAATGCTGCCAATGTTTTCCACTTTTCAAGGCAAACGAAGGTGCTCTTCGGATGTCTCATGGTTTATGTACTTTCGGCATCTTTCCTCCCAGTCACATGTGGATCAATACTTATTTGGCAGCATCTGACGAGTGAGTTAAACCATCTCATGACAGCAGAATTTCCGCTTCTATTCAATTGTAAGGAATAGCTGCACCATCTCCCTTTGCTTTTGCCAGATCTTGCCTTGCCGCCAACACTGAAAGGATCCAAGCAATCTTTGTTCTGGAAAGAAGCACTTCCCCTCTTGATGATTTCAACAAGAAAAATGATTTCTGGAAATGGTATCTCCCAGAAAGAAACATCACATAATATTTGCAAAACTTTCTCCTTAACGTCGATTGACATACGTCTTCATTTTCCTGACCATGAAGGACATGTCACAGAGAGCTGAAATTTTGTTTAGTGTTTATTCCTTTTCAATATAGCCACCGTCTGAATTTACACACTTCTGCCATTCTCTGCTTGACCTTGAAAAGACCTTGGGAGTAGAACACCCAGATTTTTCAAACTAAAAACCAGTCATCACATGCTAGTATAACCTCTTCATCGCTGTCAAAATGATTGCCTTTTAGCTGTTTTGTAAGATGTGTGAATAGAAAAATAAAAGTCTCTGATGGAGCCAAATCTGGAGAATATGGTGGGAAAATGTGGAAGAATTTCAATATTCAATTCGTTGGCTGCTAGCTGCACAAGCCGTGCTTTTGAGAGGGCGCGTTGTCTTGAAGCAAAGGAAGATTTTGAGTGCGCGTTATCCCTCGTTTCCTGGTCACAACCTTTCTTAGTTTGGTGAGAAGATCTGCATAGTACTGTCCATTAACTGTGTTGCCACGAGGAAGATAATCTTTCAAAAGGACACCTTTGCCGTCCCAAAAAACAGTCAGCATCACTTTTCCTGTAGATTTCTGCGCTCTCGGCTTGACAGGTGTTGGGGAGCCTGGAGTTTTCCATTGCATGTTGGCAATTTTGGATTCGGGGTCATAATGGTGTACCCAAGTCTCATCTACTGTCACCATGGTCTCCAAAAAATTTTTTGACTGACACTTTTTGAGCAACTGTTGACAGCAATTTACCCTCGTTTGCTTCTGTTCACGTGTGGAGCAGTCGCGGAAAGAAAGTGTGCACACACTTTTCTCATGTTCAGTCTGTTGTGTAAAAATTTCTATAAACTGTTCTTTAAGCATTTAGTTTTTACTCTAAAAGAAAATTTTTTTTTTTTTTTTTTTTTTTTTTTTTTTCTAGCTATCTCCACAATTGTCATTTTTTGTCGAACCTGGTCAATGATTTTCTTCACTCTTGTTGCATTTTCATCGTTGCACTCTGAGGCTGGTCTACCAGATCTTGACAGATCAGCAACATTTGAGCGGCCGCACTTAAACTGTTGACACCAGTTTTTTACCGAAGTATATGAAGCACAAGAATCACGAACCACTGGTTCCCATCTCTCTGTGTATTTCTGTAGATGTTTTCCCTGAAAACATCAGAAATTTTATCACAGCCGTCTGGCCTCCTTCGTTTCCATTGTTTTGTCAAATCTTTGGAGCAGCAGATCCGGTCAATAGGGTACATTGCGCCGTGCACCGTAGCGGGAAAACCCATTGAAGAAACAAACGCGTACTTCACACACTCAGTGCAAATATGATGAACTTTAAATGTGCCAAGTTTCATCTTCCTCCTGTGACTCCTTCATGGTCAGGCCTAAGACTTATGTCAATCCCCTTGTACAGTTTCATGGCTAGAGTCACTTTCAGCACTCTTTTCTGCTTCAAATTCTGCTATTTCCACTCTTTGCTCTTTTGCTTCAAATTCTGCTATTTCCACTCTTTGCTTTACTGCAGAATGCATGCTAGCATCAGAAGAATCAGCTTTATCAATTGGAGACTGACGGGCAGTGTCTTTTGATGAACCCTGGCCATAATCCGGTCTTTTGACATATTGAAACATGGATCCAGCTAGTGTTTTGAGTGATTTATTTCTTGCCTCTTTTGCTTGGCATCCACTTGGCCTCTGTGATTATGCACTCCATGTGGCATGATAGAATATCCGTGCACAATTAAAAAACGACAAGTTAGCAATATTTGGAGAAAAAAAAAAACAATAAGAAAGTGTAGAATGTAAATATATTGGATATGTTAGTTCTATCAAATGTAAATTTTAATGTCACTATTCTTTTAAACCATAATTCAAATTTAAGCCCTGAAAGTTTCATTAAAATCAGATATATATTTGCAGGACAGTGATGTTTTTAAAGAAAATTTAAAAAAAAAAGACTAAAATAAAAAATAAAAAAAAACCTGATTTCAAGATTTAAGTTATATTTCTAAACATATATCAAGAGACAAAGCATTACCCACTACTTCGTGTTTTAAAAATGTCTATTTATTCTATTTAGTTATCAAAGAGTTATATAATTCAAGAAAATTTTTATACATGCAAGTTCAATTTTTAATCATAGAATAATTATGTGATAAATATAGTTTTACATTGCTTAAATGTAAGATTTCTTAGATTTTATGGATATCGAACAAACAAAATTGTTTTGAAAATCTTTCTACATGAATTACAAAACATTTTTTAGTAACAAACATTATTAAAATTCATCTGTTAGTAACAACATTATTAGTAAGCAACATTATTTTAAACAACGTTATTAGTAATCCCTGAGCATTTATTTTTTTATCATTTTTTCTCCTCCTTTTCCTTTAATTACTACTTTATTCTCAAAAATGTTATTGATATAGGTTCACAAATACTAATTACCACAATATGGTAGCTAAAATTCCAGAAAATTTGACAAAATCAGTGACTATAAAAGCACCAGCAGGAACGAAAACAACAGCGCGTTCTTGTAGCGCGTGTAGCCGAAACCACGTGATTCGAAGCGTCATTGTAATTGGGTAATAATGGCAGCTCTTTCCGGAGCGCATGCGCATTAGAAGGTTCAAAAAGTAAATTAGCATAGAGTTTTAGGCTTGTGGGTATATTGACACAGTACATGTAAGCTGGGCTTACGAAAAATGTTTTTGTGGTTATAACAAACTACAGGGATATTTTTATAAACAATAATAAATTTCTGCTGAAACACTTCACAAAAATTTTAAAGACAGTCATTTTGGTGTCACCCATAGACAGCCATTTTGGTGTCACCCCCCTCTGATGGTGTCACCCGGTGCGGTCCGCACCCCCCGCACGCCCCTAGCGACGCTACTGCCTCCAGAATCCTTTGGAGACGTGCCCTGCTACAGAGACGAAGTGACGGAACCAGCAGCACCAACATTTCAGCAATTCGGAAGCTAAGTCATAAGTTTTGCAGGCCAAATCAAAAGACTATATTTTCTTCACCTAAACCGAGATCTATGATGAACCATAATTTCTCATAATTACCATTTCATACTTATTTACATTTGTTCCAAAATAATTTATCATTAAATGTGTTATATGTTGTTTTAATAAATTCATAGTTGAATTTATTATTACAGAGCGAAAGGCACACGTGTGAATCCTGATTTTAATATATGTAGTTATATCTACATCTGAAGAGCCAATAATAATAATAGTATCGAGCTAATAAGAGGATTTTCGCTGAGTTAAATCACATGGGGGCGTGAACGAACTAATTAGAAGATAACCATCTCCACAAAAGGCCGCGGGGCAGATATAAAGTTAACGTGCCCAGACTCATTCAGCATTGTTCTTGACTTCTGAAATATCTTGTGGCCACTCCCTCGAGGTAGAAGCATTATTACCCTTCTATCTACAACTCTACCAAGAGTAATCTTGTACAAAGGTAGACACCTTTGAAGACTCACATTAGTTACTCTAGGGTTTAGCCACTGTTGGACCACTACTGTAGAGCAAGGGGAGGCAACCCGTGACAGTAGTATATTATGACGAGATTTAATGATCTCAGTCAAGTAGTAAATTATGACGAGATTTCATGATGTCAGTCAAGTAGTAAATTATGACAAGATTTCATGATGTCAGTCAAGTAGTAAATTATGACGAGATTTCATGATCTCAGTCAAGTAGTAAATTATGACGAGATTTCATGATCTCAGTCAAGTAGTAAATTATGGCGAGATTTAATGATCTCAGTCAAGTAGTAAATTATGACGAGATTTCACGAGCTGAACGTTCATGACAGGGTTATCGTACTGTCAAAATATACAAGATTTGCCTGCGGCAAGATTATGCCGCCTATTGTTCAAGAATAAAATTATGAGCAGTTGTTAAAAATAAGGATGTTTGTTACTGCATTCTATTAAATATTGCCCAACAGAAAAAGCTCCAGAAACAAACAAAACCGCTGCTCAGTGCGGCAAGGAACAAATGCACACACGTGGAAGATGTAATTTGAGATTGAAGCTGTAAAAAATGAAACCAGATAAGTTATGTACTGTTCTTTCATCTGTGACGAAAAGCTTACGTTTCCAGCTGTTGACTTCAAGTCTACGATTGACTTATTGTGACCCGGTTAGTCTTTAACAATTTGCTATGAAACCGTCAATAGATTCACAAGTAAGATGGTTAACAGTTACACTTGTAGAGTGAGTGATTAATCTAGATTTGAGGTGATCTAACAAGACGGTGCCTTTTTGTTCAAATCTGTTCAGGGAAAAACATTTTACTACTAACTTTGGTTGTTTCACAGTTACTAAGTTTTTTTATGTCTATAATTTGCTCAGGTAATAATAGTCATGAAATGTTTCCTGGTTCCAGTAAAAATGTGTACCCGTTCTGGAATCGTATGATCAATATCAGTACAGAAGAAGAGAAATAAGGGGAAAATAAAAGATGCAAAGCATACCGCACACGGTGTGCACGGATATAACTCAGCAGAAATTCTGCTCTGGAAAATCCTAGATATGACCAGAAAGGACAAAGTTCTAATACAAATATGTCTCGGGTGAACAAAACACATTCAGTTCAAACAAAAAACACCACGCTCTCATAACATGTCAAGAATTCTGCAAACTGTGGGGATTTATCTCAACTTAAAAACCGCCTACTGGGATACAAGTACTGGAAAACCTGTCTTTGATTTCTTTCGTTGCAGGAAATGTAAAAAAACAGTGTATCAAGTTAGGAGTTGGTTGATTGAACTAGACATGTGTTTGTGTTCATAAAGGTTCACAAAGGCTGCGGTCTTGCTTAGTTTGTGCTATCTGAAATAAGGAGCCAAAGAGAGGGCACGTGCGAGTGTGTGTGTTTGTGAGAAAGACAGCGAGGCAGACAACACTTTTAGCGGGCAATTCCTCACAAATAAAATTAAAGATGTTGCTGCTTCCATTTTGGTTCGCACAGTTCAAAAACGAAAAAACGGACATAAAGAATTAAAGTTTGGAGCTGTAAGAACGTTTGAATGGTGGGTGTAAACTCTTTGATTATTTGTGCGTGCGTGTTTTCGGTTGTCTATAAAATAAGAGACGAGTGGATAGTTTTTATTTTTTACCTAAAAAAGTAATTTTCAACTGCTACACAAAGCTTACACTAGTATACGGAAGTGAATCAAGATCTGTAAACAAACAGCAAGTCCCCTAAGTAACAGAGATGTGGTAGAGGATCTGTATTGTTGAAAACAGGCTTGCTTCTAGTATAACTTGTTCGTTTATTGACATTTTCTCGGTTTTCATCTTCAACAGTAATCCACACATCTTTATTGTGTCTTGTATAGCAGATGGGCGATGTTCTTCGTTATCTTGGAACACAACTCGGTAACATTCACGATCCTGTCCTGATGATGAAAACTCTAGAAAACAAAACATTTTCAAGTCTGTAACCGTTTTACGCTGGATAGGATCGCATGTATTCAATGTTTATTACCCCACCCCCACCCAATGGTAAGTGTTGTTTTAAATTCCAGCTCATTTAGTTTGTAGTAAAACCTCTCTTTCTTTTTTTTTTAAATCTGACCCTCCGGTCTTTACAGACCATAGGCGGATCCAAGTGGGTGGCGACTTTGAAAACATTTATTCATATCAACCGATCCATTACCCCCCCCCCCCCCCCCCCCCACTCTTGGGACTTAAATGTAAGTAATCGTTAGGTCGGACGACGGACGAATTAAAACGTGTCTGGTACTGGACAATGGTAAGTACCCTGAAGGTTACGAACGTAGTTTGCAAGTCATTCTGCGTGGCAGGACAATGAAAGACAATAAAAGGAACCGCCAGACAACAATGAGACACAAGACGGCGCCAGGCAGCGACAGGAAGGGGACTTCACTGAAGCCGCAAAAATAGAGGACTTTGTGACAAGAGGTGGATAATTTCCGCATCGGGCGGCCTATGCCAAATAAAAAAATCTTGTGCTATAATATAAAATAATTATGAATTAAAAAAAAAATTTGTCTCTTTGTTGTTGTACCTTACTTCTGTGTAATTGTTATAAATAGTTATATTTTTTAAAAATGAATATTTTTGAGTTACTGTATTTAAAAACTATCAAGTTGTCTTATTGTTTAAAAATTCGTTTTTTTTTTTAATTGTCTAAAAATATGTGCAAATAAGAAAAAGGGGGGAAGTGCCTTATAATTCTGATGTATCATCCCTCCCTTGAATATACGAAAATAAGAATCTTCAACTCAAATGTGAAGTCAGTCCTATTGTATGGCTCTGCGACATGGAGAGCAACAAAAACAACAACCAAAAAGCTACAGACTTTTATAAACGGGTGCTTGCGTAGAATAGAAGGACTGAAATGGTATGACAAAGTCACAAATGTGGAATTGATGACAAAAACCAGACAAGCGCCAGTGGAACAAGAGTTGAGAAGAAGTGCGATGGATAGGACACACATTGAGGAGACCTGTTGATAGCATTACAAGGTAGTCCTTGTTCTGGAATCCACGGGGAAAGAGAGACAGAGATAGACCAAAAAACACATGGAGAAGAGAACTGGATACAGAGGTGAAAATGATGAGGAAAACATGGAAAGAACTTGAGTGGATGGCACAGGACAGGAGACTTGGCATGTGTTTATTGAAGGCTTATGCTCCTCGGGGAGCTAAAAGGTATTGATTGATGATTCCTCCCTTGGGCGATTCTTAGATCCGACTATGTTACAGACGATCAAAAAGTTGCCGTTATTATATTCTGCCAACTGACAGATACAGTAGTTAACTGTCGACTGAGATAACTGTAGTAATCCGTCAATTGTGACATACAGTAGCGAGCTGTCATCTGAGACATACAGTAGTTAACCGTCAACTGAGATGTACTGTAGTAAACTGTAAACTGAGATAGACAGTAGCAACATGTCAACTGTGACATACTGTATTAAACTATCAACTGTGACAAGCTGTAGTAAACTGTCAACTGTTACATGCTGTAGTAAACCGCCTACTGTGACATACTGTTGCAAACCGTCAACTGAGACATACTGTAGTAAATCGTCAGCTGTAACATACTGTAGCAAACCGTCAACTGTGACATACTGTAGTAAACCGTCAGCTGTGACATAATGTATTAAACTGTCAACTGTGACATAATATATTAAACTGTCAATTGTGACATACTGTAGCAACCCGTCAACTGTGACATAATGTATTAAAACTGTCAACTGTGACGTAATGTACTAAACTGTCAACTGTGACATAATGTATTAAACTGTCAACTGTGACATAATGTATTAAACTGTCAATTGTGACATACTGTAGCAAACCGTCAACTGTGACAATGATAGGAAACTCTTTACAGAGCGACAACAGGAAGCAATCTGATCATCAGAAGGGTGTCCCCGTCCGACAAGTGTTTCGGCCCGATTACTCCTTTACACTCTAAGGGAGGCGGGCCCACTTGGGTCATGACTCCCAAGCGTCTCAGCCTCCTGTTGTCTTGTATCGAAAATGAACCCATTTCACTTATGGTAGCAACTTTTAAATCCACAACTCCGCCAGCAGTGGGGGCAACTGTGAAAGTAACAAAGAGAAGACAAATTATTCCGTTCGTTCCGTCGCACATCACAACTAAGGACCACACACTGAGACACCAGCGCGAAGCCACTGAAATTCTATTCCTGACATTCTGTTCCTAACACCCCTTATAGTATACACCGCCTGTTGCCCCTGAGTCACAGCCCTTTCACTAGTACACCAGAAAACTCAGCGTATTGTGGACTTAGAAAAATTTTGGTGTTTTCTGTACCGCAGCGTTTATTGTCACGATTTCCATTGCCCATTGCGGTTGTTCCACAGCAAGCTTGATGCCTTTTCGGTAGTTTCACTAAGCCTCTTCAGTGCCCTTGTTCTCGACTGTCCCCTCAGCCCCAACAGTTTCAATAAATCATACACTGATGCAGCCACAAGCCCTCTTGCGCCCACTTCAACAGCCATGACCCTTGCAGTGAACCGATCGTGTCTCAGATCCGCGGCCAGATCGCTATACTTGGCCGCTTTGAA
This sequence comes from Oreohelix idahoensis, assembly GCA_024509875.1. NCBI lineage: Eukaryota > Metazoa > Mollusca > Gastropoda > Stylommatophora > Oreohelicidae > Oreohelix > Oreohelix idahoensis. The sequence goes on along the minus strand of JAMPIV010006966.1, from coordinate 19,130 downwards.
TGAATGTTGCTCGTCTAATCTGGATTCAAATGGCACGGTCAGTTCAATCAGTATGACCCCTTAAGCGTTGCTGAAGAATGAAGCACTATATCCGGCCGTCTCCGCGATTTTCTGATACTCTCTGGATATGCCCCTCGTCCAGGTAGGTCTACCACCATCCATCTCCCAGTCGTTTGTACAGTCAAGAAGATATGGTAAACTGCTACCAGGTTTACTCGGTTTGGGGTGTGCTGACTTTCCTGCCCTCAGAAAGTATGTATTTGCGGTGCTCGGCCTGGGTTTGCTATTCGCCTTCATCCTTGCCAGATCTATTGTCGCAGCAAGCTCATTTAGCACTTTGTTATGGCGCCAAGTGTATCGCCCTTGCCCTAATGACACCTTACACGCTGAGAGCACGTGTTCGAGTGTCTGCCTCCCCTGGCACAGGGGGCACTGCTCATCATCCGACTTTCCCCATTTTACAAGGTTGGTGGCCGACGGCAGCAGGTCATACATTGATCTGACAACGAAGCTGAGCCTAAGAGGTGCCATATGCCATATATCATTCCATGTCAAGGACCTCTGCAGGGCTCCTTCCCATGTAGTCCATTGGCCTTGTTGGACCTGCTGCACTGCTTTTTGCAACCTCTTATCATTCTCAGCTTCTCGTATCTCCTGAACTACCATGTCTCTGAGCTCCCTGCTTGATGCCTTGGACCACCAGCGGATGTCTCCATGACCAAATCTCCGTCTATTCGTTTGTGTGTATCCGATTACCTCTCTCAGTTTGAGTGACTCTTGGGCAGCATCAACAGCTTCTTCCACTCTCCACTTCCTTCCCGTTTTCAGTGTAGGCTGAATGGACTTAACCACGTCATCAGCTGACTCGCGTAGCATCATTGCAAACCTTGCCTTTCCAACTTTGTACTCTTCAACAACTGACTTGAAGGGAAGCAGAAGTTTTGACTTTTTGCAGTACAGTGCTACATCTGACAGACCTGGTGCTACCCCTAGCCATTTTCTCATGAACTTGTTGACCTTCTGCTCTATAGCTTCCACTGTACATGTGCTTATTTCATATATAAGCAGTGGCCACAGCAACTTTGGTATCAACATGAACTGGAGGCACCACAGTTTGAACTTCCCCAGGAGTCTGCTTTGGTCTATGATCTGTAGCCCTCTGTCTGCCATTTCTATTGTCTGTTGCCACTGCCTTCGAGTCTTTTAATGAGGCATCGTACACCCTGCCAAGACTTTTAACAGGTTCCTCAATGACAGTAGGGATTCTTTGGTTGGAAACCATGAATATGACCTCTGCAATCTTCCCTTTCCTGACTGATAGGCTTCTCGACTTCTTGGGTTTGAAGCTCATTCTGCACCAGCTGACTAGTTCATCCAGGCGTGCTAACATCCTCCGGGCCTGATGTTCATCTGATGTCAAAATTGTTGTGTCATCCATGAATGCTTTGAGCGGTTGCATGTGACACATTCCACCGAGCTTTGGACCTATAGCCATTCCTTCAGCCGCATTGAGGATTACCTGCATAGCCATGACGAATAGTATCGGAGAGATGGTACATCCCATCGCAATTCCAACTTCAAGGCCAATTCACTTCGTTGTGTACTCTCTGGTTGAAAATCTGACAGAAAACCCTGCGAAATACAGCTTCAGCATTGCTGCAATCTCTTGTGGAACATGATACATTTCTAGGGCCTGCCACAACATCTGGTGTGAAACGGATCCATAAGCATTTGCTAGATCCAACCAGAGTACATGGAGGTTTGTTCTGTCAGACTTTGCCTTTTGGATTGCTTCCCAGATCATTGTGGCATGCTCTAGACATCCTGGTGTATCTGGGATACCTCCTTTCTGAATGGTAGTGTCAATGTACCCATTTGCCAAAAGGTATGTAGTGAGTCTTTTCGCCATCACTGAGAAGAATATCTTATCTTCCACATTGAGTAGTGAGATTGGCCTGAACTGACTGATGTCTGTGGAATTTTGTTCCTTCGGGATGTGGACTCCGTTCGCCTTTCTCCATTCCTTGCTTATGAGCTGGGTTTTCCAAGCATTCTTCAGTAAACGGAGCAGTCGTTTGAGCACCTCAGGGCATCTCTTATACACCACATATGGAACACCATTAGGACCTGGAGCTGACTTGCACCGAGCTTTCTGCACAATGCTTTCTACCTCTTGCACCGTTGGGGGCTTGGTGTTAAATTCAGCTCCAGGCCCACTCGGCCATTTAAGGCCTGCCATGCTGCTGAGCGGCTCATCTTTGCGACCATCTGAATATGTCATTCTAAGGTGTTCTTCCATGTCTTCTTTCACTGATGTTTAGCGTCCCCGACCGTGGCTGCTCAAACAGTTCTTTGGCAAACTTGAAGGGCTGCCTGGAGAATCTTTCCCTATCCCTTCGAGTCTTCCTTCTCTTCCTGCACAACCTTTCTGCATTATGTTAGCCTTTCGGGTGCTCCAAAACCTGTCGTAAACCTTCCTTCTCTGTGGCAACTGTGTTCTTGAACAGTTTTCGAGCATGCTTCATGTGTTTCCTGATTTCTTCTATTTTAATTTATCTTCTACATTTTCGTGGTGGGTTACTTTCCCTTGCCTCCTTGACTCCGAACACTTTGCGACAGTGAAGATATATTATGTCTCCGAAGATTTCCAGCTTCTTCTCTAAAGTTATCTGCTTCAGGTTGTTATCCAACTCTTTTGCCAAGGCTTCGTCCAGCTGTTCCCAAAGCCCCTTTTGCACTGGCAGGTGGAAACTTGATTGCATCTCTCTTCCCGTCCAAGAAGTGTGTGAGATCATCATCTGGCAGATCAACTTGAATGTACTCAGCACTGGGGATTGACTCCTGGCTGCGTTCTTCTAACGTCTTATCCGTCGAGACAGAGCGCTGTTGATCTCCCCCTGATGACCTCCCACACCCCTTTTTCGTTCTGTGGATTTTCATTCCTCTCTGAGTAGAGAGTTCCCTACCACAGGCACATGGAAATTCCAGCCGTTGTTCAGAGCTCGAAGTCCGTGTAACGGGTCTGGTCGATTCCAATGATGCGCATGTGGATTCATCATCCTCCCCCCCCCCTTTTCGGTGAATCCTGGGGGCATCTACCGTTTTTGGGTCCTGTAGCAATTGAATACAGCTTACGGGGTGCTAACCCGGTCAGCCGGTGACATACTATAGCAAACCGTCAACTGTGACTTAATGTATTAAACTGACAACTGGGACATAATGTATTAAACTGTCAACTGTGACATAATGTAGTAAACCGTCAACTGTGACATACTGTATTACACTGTCAACTTTGACATACTGTATTAAACTGTCAACTTTGACATACTGTAGTAAATCGTCAACTGTGACATATTGTCGGAAACCGTCAAATTTGACATACTGTATTATAACTGTCAACTGTGACATACTGTAGTAAACCGTCAACTGTGACATTACTGTAAGCAAACTGTCAACTCTGGCATACTGTATTAAACTGTCAACTGACATATAGTGTAGCAAACTGTCAACTGAAATATACGGTAACAAACTGTCAGCGTATCTGCTCCTTTACGACCACACAGCCAAAATTGTCTCATTATTCTTACCACTAAGTTAATCCACATACCAACGCGCGACAAGCATTCTGGATCCATTTTAGTTTGACAAATCGCATCAAATATAAATACCTTTTTCCCGCACTAAATTCATGACGTACTGGTTAGCTGTATTGATTTGTTTTACTAATCTATCCCAGTAGTTTGTTTCCCAGTAACCTGTCCCACTTAGATGTTCTGATGGTATTTTTCACTTATATATGAACCAGCGATTTGATTCATGGTTTATTCCACTGGTTTGTCCAAAAGGTACGTAAAAATTGGTCTATCTCATTCATTATTTTCAATGGTCTGTTCTACTAACGTCTCACTGGTCTGTCTTACTAGTCCTTCTTGCAATACATGCCACTGGCTTGTCATAATGGTACATCCCATTATTAATGCCCTAGTGGCGTGTTGCACTGGTTTGTTCCTTTGGTTTGTCCAAACAATTTGTCCTTCTGACTTGTCGCATTTACCTCTGCCATTGGTCTGCCCCAGTTGTCTGTATCACTGGTTCTCCCCATAAGATATATCACTGGTTTTGTAGCAGTGGTATGTCCCAGTGGTTTGTCCCATTTAGCTTTTCTCATTTTGTTATTCTCGGTGTTTCAGAGCCATACAGACTTGTTATTTATTGCTGTTCATTAGATCCAGAAATTCGATGGCCCAAGCAAATGTCTATATGCAGGTAACCACCGACAAAAGACACACCCCCCCCCCTTCCCACATGAGAACATAGCTGACATCAAAAGAGCAAGAATAAAGAGGGGTATGTCATGGATGGCACAGACAGAGGCTACGATTGGTCAGGTGACCAGGGTTGAAAATATATCCAAAGGGGAATAGTGGAGTAAGGGGAGAACTGGGTAAACTACCAGCAGGTCATCATTAGCCTTGGGAGATTGTGCAGAGCTTGGGGGAATGGAAAAGCAGAGCTGGAGATTAATCAGCTAAGTGATCATACTGGGGATGATGACGCCATTGTGTACACTGATAGGTCTGTAGTGCGTGGTGAGAAATCAGGATGGGTCTTCTCTGAGAGAATAAAGGGCATGGTCGTTGTCACGGTTTGCCCCCTACCCCCTCTCCCACCCCCCCACCCCCCTTCTCTTAGCTCTGCAGTAGTGGTCCCAACAGTGGAAAAAAATTCAAGAGTAACTAATGTGGGTCTTCAAAGGTGTCTACCTTCGCACATGATTACTCTTGGCAGAGTTGTAGGTAGATGGATAATGATACTTCTACCTCCAGGTAGTATTTGTGAAGGATAGGGTTATCTTATAATTCGTTAGCTCGTTCAAGCCCCCAGCTGAGTTAATTCAGCGAATTTCCATATATTATTATTTAGCTCTGCTTACGTGTATTTAAGAAATTGTCTGAGACATACGGATGTAGTACATTCAAAATGATGAAATCAACTTTAGATTTGTCTTTATACAAGTAACAAATTTAATAATCAATTAGGTCTTAACAGTTATAAAAATGAATAATTGTTTAGAAAAAAGTATTCATCACAGTGTGATGTTACGGTTTCCGAAAATGGACAGTTTACTTGGCAGCTTTTATGTTTTACTTAGCTGCCAAAAGTTGTCTCTGCTCCCGCTGATGTTTGGGTCTTTGCAGATAGATGACAGGATCGCTCGCGTCCCTGGTCAAGATTTAAGAGTTGCAGCACGTTCCAAGTAGAACCAGGGAGTAACTGCAAAGCTGGTCCCGCGTCTCTAAAACCCGTCTGATGATGGTGTGTAGTTTCGACTTCAGGCCACTTATACCCTCACTTGCTCCAGAGATAGTATCTTCAACTGGTACCACCAACTAGCATGGCAAAAGAAGAGAAACGAATACCCTCTGAGTATTCAGTTTCCCGACACATACGTATGTGCCCCCCTCTTTTCATTCCAGCATCCCATCTATCTCAGAACCTTTACCCTCTCTGAGAATTAATCTTAATCTTAATCCCAGTGGGCGAAAAACTATCTTTACATTTAAAATAAATAGTTTTATATTTATCTTTAGTTGAAAATGTTAACAATATAGTTTGAATATGTTTATATTTACATCGGTGTCACATAAATATTGTGTCGATCTCTTTTCCTCTCGGCAGTATTTAGTTACATTTTTGTGTGTACCAAATTACTTGCATGTCCATGGTCGGCCCTTTTCTTTTCATTCTATCAATCAGATATTTTGTACATTCCCTCTCAGTGATATGTCGTCATGTCTGTTTCTTTACCCGTTCATCCCTGCTGGAAAGAATTAAAAGAAGAAGAATTGTGTTTGCGCAAGCGACGGGTAGTTAGATTACTCGCCTGCGCGACACATTTCTGGACAGACAAGAATGACATAATCGTTTTCCGGTACACCTTGTTACAAAGACATTACTTTATATGAAAGTAATATGAAGTTATTTGTAAATATTGCCGAGAGAGGATCAGATGTTTTCATTCCATATTTGGGAGACATGACCTCTGCAGTAACGCGCAAAAATTTCCATGTGGAAATAATTTGAATTACCCTACAAAACACGCATGTTTGAAACGATTGGAGACATTCGGAATGAAGGCACAACACCCCTTCCGATTGGAGCCCTGCTTAACATCGTAACAAACAAATGAGGGAGAAGACAGGCAATATAACCTGACACTTTAGCCAGGTTAGAACACTGTGAAAATTCACTTACGCCAAGAAGACAACCAGACCTTGCCAGAGTAAAGACTAAAATCAGCTTTCATTTATCAAACCGGACCTTGTTTGAGCATTCTCAGGAGTTAAAAGCCCAGGAAAAACTATACCATTTTAACACAGAAAAACCGAATCTGAGGGAACTGAAATACGTCAAAGTTGGAGCTTATTACTAAAATAACAACACCCCAGACCAATTGTAAGATGCCTCTACAAGTGCCTTTATTTCTCTGAGCCAGCAGTCTGTGAGACCAAAGATTGGCGTAAGTTGTACATTTTGAATTCTATATTTTTTCATTATTAAAATGTGATCTAATATTTATATACTGACATGTCATTTGAGGCTGGCAATCTCAGCATATAGAATGATTATTTCATGAACCACCACTGCCAGGGCTGGTGACTGCTTCATTGCGAGTTTCTTATAAAGGACCAAAAGCAGAGGCAGTCCCAAGTTCCATATATTCTATAGTTCTATAAGCTGAGGTTGCCAGCCTCAACTGACTTGGACATCCACTAGCAATTTTAACATATTAATATGTACATGTCAATATATATTATTAGTTCACATGCTAATAATGAAAAAATATAGAATTCAGAATGTACAACTTACGCCAATCTTTAGGCTCACAGATTGCTGGCTTAGAGAAATAAAAGCACTTGTAGAGGCCTCTTACTCTTGGTCTGTGGTGTTGTTACTTTAACAATAAGTTCCCACTTTGACTCCGTGTTTCAGATTCCGGTTTTCCTTGCTACTAATGGTAGAGTTTTCCGGTCCGATAAATGAAATCTGCTGCTATTCTTAACTCTGGCAAGGTCTGGTTGTCTTCTTGGCGCGAGTGAATTTTCACAGAGCTTTCAACCGACTAAAGAATCAGGTTATATTGCCCCTCTCGTTCCTGGCATGTGTTGCTAACTATTAGACCAGGCTCCAATCAGAAATGTAGTTGTGTTTAAATTTCGAGTGCCTGCCAATAATTTCAAACATGGGTGTTTAGGATGGGGTAATTCAAAATATCTCCACTAGGAAATGTATATGCATTAATACAAATATGGAATGAAAACATCCTATCACTTTCTCGGCAATGTTTACAAATAAGATTTTACTTTCCTCTAAAGTAATGTCTTTGTAACAAGGTGTGCATGAAATGATTATGTCATTCGTTTCCGCCGAGTGAATGCCGACAGGTCGATAATTTATCGCGGGGCACTCCTAGGTAAACATGGCACGCGTTCACTATACGAATATAGACCGGGCCCATCTTGGTTTTACTAGCGTCTTAATCTTAGCAAAGCCGAGAAGCGCAAAGTGTGGCCGTTGGCATGTACTCTGATGATGATGTGTGTCTACTATTTCCCTACTTCTCTCATTTCTCTTATTGTTGAGCGTATAGGGTTCGTATCCCTACCCTAAACAGTAGGCAGCTGTGGTTGATGATGTTAAGTTACTTCTATCGCTCTGACGATTACAACAGTGTAAGGGCGACAATTGATGGATGATTCAACCTCTTGATGAACATACTTCACACTAACAGCAGTAAACATTAATGTGAAATTTATTTACTTGTAGATCGGCAACAGTTGGATAAAACGACATGCCCAACCTTCACCTATGGTTGGCAGACTAGTACAGCAACAATGTTCTCATTCATTATTTATACAAGGTCTTTGACAAGGTGTGGAAAGATGGCCTTATTGCAAAACTTAGGAGAAGTAGAATCCAAGGCAACATGATAAGATGGATCCAGTCATACTTGCACAACAGAAGAACTAGAGTCACCCTTGATGGTCTGCAGAGCAGAAAAGTGTTGCTCTATCAGGGGGTACCTCAAGGATGAGTAATTTCTCCAACACTCTTCCTTGTTTACATCAATGACCTGGTAAAAGATCTCCCCGAAGGAGTGAAAGCTGCCTTATACGCAGAAGACCTAGTACTCTAGTGCGCCGATGAATACGTCACTACAGCAAATTATAGAATGCAGCGGGCAGCAGACAGGCTAATGTCATGGGCAGAGAAATGGCTTATCACAATAAACACAGACAAAACCTCCACAGCGCTGTTCTCCCTCTCCCCAAGGACAAAGCAGATAACATACACCTAGGGGCAACCATGATCAAGGAAGAAAGCTACCCCACCTATCTTGGGGTGACATTTGACCGAAAGCTTACATGGAATAAGCATATTGAAAATGGACAAGGAAAGGCCCGAAGACGACTAGGCATACTCAGAAAACTAGCATGTACCAATTGGGGAGCAAATGAAAGACCTCTAAAGAAGATTTATAATGGAGTAATAAGACCACACTTACAGTTCAGCTCAACAGCATGGTCATCAGCTGCTAACTCACATCTGCAGTCATTGGACAAGGTGCAAAATCAAGCCATCAGGCTCATTACAGGAGCCATGAAAACTATGCCAATATCAGAGATGCAGAAAGCTGCTAGATTACAGACATTGTCCTATAGAAGAGACACCAAAAGCATGATCCAGATGGAAAAGTACAACAGTATGCCAACGTACCCAATGAAGGCAAGACTAGATGACCTGGCATTGGGACGTCTAAAACGTAGCAGCTTTGTCCATCGGGGAAAAAGACTTAAGAGACAGCATCAAGAAGACCTATCCATGAAGACAACACCGCTGAAGCCCACCCTATATTCTGTACCATGGGAACAGACCAGCAGTACTCTCCAAATTAATACATCAATAAGTGGTCTCACAATTGGATATGAGTATAATGATCTGCAGAAACGAACTGCTACATTGAGTATGATCCAAGAAAGCTATCCCGAACACTCATGGATACGTGCCTACACAGATGGATCAGCAATAAATGCTGTAAAGAATGGAGGCGCCGGTATCATTATCTCATATCCTGACAACCACTATAAGACTAGGCATATTCCCACTGGTAAATTCTGTTCCAACTATATAGCTGAGGTTCAAGCTCTAGAGCAAACTGCAAATATGATTTATAACACCAACTCTGACTGCCACCAGGCAGTCATCCTCACAGATGCACTGTCTGTACTGCAAGCTCTCAAGCGTGGTAAACTTCCACATCTGAGAAATGAACTAAGCAAGGTAGCTGCCAAAAAGCGAACCATACTTAAGTGGGTACCATCCCATTGTGGTGTACCCGGAAATGAAAAGGCGGATCAACTTGCAAAACAGGGAGGAGAATGTGAACAAGAAGATAATGAAATCACATACTTTGAGAAAAAGAGAGCAATCCAGACTATCAGAAGAGAACAGAATCAACCCAACGACGACTTCCACGCTCTTGACCGGCAGGGACAGATCACCATTTTTCGCCTCAGGACAGGGCGTAACAATCTGAATAAACACATGTACAAGCTACGATTGTCTGCTTCACCACTGTGCACATGTGGATTAAACGAACAAACTTCTGAGCATGTTCTACAGGATTGTCATCTGTACTACCAGTTAAGAAAGATATACTGGCCCAGTGACTCAACACTAAACTCAAAGCTGTATGGAGCTAAAGAGGAACTCCAGACAACGGTCGAGTTCATCATGAGAACTCATCTGACGGTGTAAACATCAAAGATGCAAACGCAAGAACAAGAAGATTATTTATACAGATGTAATGCTCTCTCGTTCACTCTGGCTGTTTCTTAATTCTAGCTGCCTCTATTGTTTGTTGGTTGTCACGACTTGATAACTACTGCTGTCGAGGTTTCCCTTTCCTCTAAAATTTGTTGTATGGTAACACTGTTTTCTCAAGGTACTCTGCTGTTAATCTTCTATTCTGTTCAATGTTCTGTAGTCATTACTTGGTGTATATATATATATATATATATATATATATATATATATATATATATATATATATATATAGAGAGAGAGAGAGAGAGAGAGAGAGAGAGAGAGAGAAATACTGGCCTTGCGGCAGGGTTGACGCTTTTCCAAGTTTACTTGCTACTCGTTAGACCTTATTATACTTGTTAGTGTCATTTGATCTAATATGTTGCCTACCAGCAATATACTTCTAAATGTTGAACGTACCTGAATCATTTTGAAAAACCCACACACATTTCTTGAAAGTGGCAACATTGTCAATCTGTCCTTAGAATAACTCACAAAAGAAGCTGTTATAGTGGCCTACCAAGCGATTGAGCGGTTAGGCGATATTTTCATATTTCTGTCACCACAGAAGCAAACCAAACTCTTGGTATTATCGCCCGATGATACTTCTCAATTGCGGTTGCCACTTCTAAATATATTTAACCGTTTGGGAGACAGCCCATTCTAGCACTTTACGCCAACGTGCTTCAAATCTAACTGACTTTATTTTGCACCACGATTTACAACGATAACTTTTTAACGAACTTTCTAGATCAAGTTTGTCTCAAAACAGCTCACTAAAATACAACTTTCCCGTGCGAGTTTACTTCGCTCAGCTAGCTGAAAACTTGAGTCAGTACTTTTTCCCTCAAGGGGCGTAAAAACACTACTATTAATGCCTATTTTGGATTATCGCCCTTTGCTTACAATTTTATAAGTCAATAGATTTTCGCCCTTTGATTTAAATTTATAGTTCGTTAGTTTTCCTCATGCAAATTTTTGAAACCGGATTTCTGACACACGAACTCCCTATTACAAAAGCAAACATGATCAATTATCACTGAAGGGAGTGTAAAATTGAGAAGAAAATAGCTAATATCTGCTTGACAGCAGAAAAGAAAAAAATGGACAGACCACGGAAATTGTGCGTAATCAGTACTCACAACAAATGTAAATGACTACTGCCCTAGAGAAGAAGAGATCGACCCAATAATTATGTGATAGTCGCTGCTTAACAGAGTAGAGCCTACATGACAACAACCTCCAGCATGAGAACGAAGGTAGAGGCAGTTACTGCAGCAATGAGAGTGGCTATCTGAAACTCCATCAACCAGGGCAGCTATATTGTCAGACCCTGAGGCCATGCTTCGGAAAGTTCAGAACGGATGGCTGCGGCAGGAATGGAAAACATCAAAAGAATCCTCAAGTCTTCAAGAACTGGAGTGGATCTACTGTCCTAGTCATGCGGGGGTACGTGGCAATGAGAGAGCTGACAGACTGGCCTCGAGAGTACCCATAGTGGGGACACTGGGCATGGATTAGGGAGAGATACTAAGGGCAATTAATGATCGCCTGCTAGATAATGACACTGCAATGGATGAATCAACAAGGCTGACGCTGTTGAAGTTTGGCATCAAACGTGGGACTAGCAGAGATGGAAGTGAGTATGTACAACCAGCGTGCTACAGGTACAATTAGCATTCATACTCTTCGACATTTGCTGAGCGAGACTATGGGTTTGCCCTGATTGCAGTGAGGTCGATTCTGATTAACAAAAACAGTATTTCAGATGAAGATTATAATGTTTGTGTTAGACTTGATTTATTTTGGTTTTGCATTTGTGCCCCCTTGCACTGGACACTTGTTTTCTTATTTTGAAATGCCTGTCTGTCCTTACAACTTTACCTGTCAGTCCTTACAACTTTACCTGTCTGTCCTTACAACTTTACATATCTGTCCTTACAACGTTACCTGTCTGTCTTTACAACTTTATCTGTATCCTTACAACTTTATCTGTATCCTTACAACTTGACCTGTATCCTTACAACTTTATCTGTATCCTTACAATTTTATCTGTATCCTTACAACTTCATCTGTATCCTTACAACTTTATATGTATTGAAGCCAAGGTACATGTTTGATTCTACATCTTGTAGGGGGTGTTTCTTCAAGTGCAATTTTGTTATTGTTTGCTGCTCACATACTATATTGTGACGTGGAACGGAAATATTGATACAGTAATCTGACAGCCTTTGCTTTCCTTTACATTTAGTGTCTACCATTGGCTAAGCCAAACCACGCAATTTTCTGACTGCATTACTCATATTTAATCCACGCCCTTTTTTCTTGACATGTAAACAAACAGACATTTACCAATTTCCGTGACCTATCAGCATAACAGGCAGCGAGCCCTGATTTGTTTACCTGAGTTTCTTACGCGAGCTGATTTGGCAATTATCGGTCATTAGACATTTGCGCGGACAAATAACGGACTGTTTGAAGAAGAGACAAGGGGCGATAATGTTTTCCCGACCACCTTTGATGTTAGCCCGTTCCTGGGGGAGATAATGTTTGATCTGCGCAAGGGGACGTAATCTAAGAGAGGCCCGTGCACGGCAAAGTTTTCTGATATTGGTCAGCATCGCTGAGTAGAATGAACGAAGAAACCTTTGATCAGGGAAACGCAGTTTCTGATTCCCTACTATACAGAAGGTGTGAATTGTAACGTCTTCGGTGATGATAACACCATGAGCTGTATATATACCGCGCTCTCTCAAATTCAGTTATTAGAGTCGCTTAGAAATTCTTGGATAATCTACGCACGACGGACTAGAACCATTTCTTCGCTAAATGTGTTAAATTGTCCCGTGGGGATTTCATTTTCTGATTTTGTGGTTGTAGCAAATAAAGATGATTTGCTGGGGAGGTTATGATGGTATCCTAACAAAGAGTGAAATAAGTGCATGCAGTAACCGTGCGAGGTCAAGCAAATGTAGGTCCCTGATTCTATAAATGATGATGATGAATTGTGTACAGGGAACCTAACGCTACCTCCCTAGATCTCACACGGTCTCTCTGTTGGCTCTAATGTAGGGTGTATGATGTACCTATTGTCTAGGGGAGAAATGAGATGATAGTACACAACACACAAACACTTTACTTTTCTATGAGAAAGTTAATAAAACAGGTGTTAAGTTTTCTTTTGAACTGAATATTACAATTTAATCTGCCTGTCCAGTTATATCTTTTGGACAGGTCTTGAAAATAAGGACAAGATAGTTTACAGAAAGAGGGAAATAAAAACAACTGGACTTTCTGTCCACACAACTAAAATCAAGATATATTTTTCACTGAAGAACAGTTCACAGCTACTACTGTAATCCTATAAAGGGAGAGTCACTGTGTATGAGGGGCTGTTGTGTCATCATACCCCTTGAAATTCCTGAATATCATAGGGAAACTCAGTGAATGTTACTTTTTTACAAAAAAGTGTCAGATGTACCCAGATGTATGGCACATCACCTGGGGTTATTTATAAGGAAATTCTCTCCTGAAGATGCAGACTCTTTCACTCGTTCAAGCTCCTCCGTGTTCTTATAATAGTAGAAATGACTGGATGGAGGCTTGAGGGCTGTATTCACTTTCAGCTGGCTTCCTGCCACCAGTCGGTAACAGGGAATAAAACGCTGGAACAAAAGGATACCCTGGCTTTACATCTACTCACTGAGATTATTTAATATTTTCCTACCAGGATATGGGGTCAGCCTTGCGTGCCGTACATGTGCACAAGCCCCTAACTTTGTTTGACTCCCTCCTTGCTGTGACCACACCTCAGGTCCCTATGGCAGATACGCCACTGTACCTTTACATCTTTTTTTCCTCAATACAATAATGTGGGGTAACCACATTTCCGTTGGTATGTTTTCTCTTTTCTTTTTATATTATAAATGCTTCAGGCATGTAAATAGTGTTCATAGAACACAGAGGCTTACTACTATAATAATATAACAGCATAATCATGACAACATACATCAATTAGATACAGTTTAAGATGAGGACTCAACAATGTCTACTACCGACATGTTCTTCATTTTTCCTCCATATCAATACCCAATTTTGTTTGCTGTGGAATTAAACAGAATAATTCATAAATCGTCCTTACCACAATTCAAGAAATATAAACAAATGATGCTGACTTGCAAAGCAATGGCCGCAGTTTCACTCTGCACTGGTCTCAGGCTGGGAAATATTTATTTTACTTTAAATTTACCACAGCTGAATCTCAGCAAAATGTTTAATGTAAGTTATTTTTGACAACTGGCAATTGAATAAGGAAAACCCCTTGCTAATATTGGGTACCACTAGCCAATCAGAAGCTGGCGACTACCAGATTTCAAAATGCAGTTTTGAAAAACAAAAAAAACAATTCCAAACTACACCGCGTCTGCTATTTAATTGGCTAGCCTATGTTAGTTGCCATTACAACAAAAATGTTTCGTTGATAACCAAATTACTATCGCCCCCCTTCTCACCCTATACTCTCTGTACTCAAGCGAATTTGAATATTCACCTCAATGCCTCTTTCTACGCGATCGTCCCTTTAACGTTATGAAAAATTCAAGTAAGGTTGACTGTCTGTCTGGTCTACCGTCTTGGACATTTTATTTTTCCTTCATAACTTCACTAATACTGGGGCTATCATATTATTTAAAACATATTCTTGCTTAGGGGAGTCTCAGCTATCTTATCATATAAGTTTTATGTTCAGTTTCCTATTAATAAAGATTTTCATTTTTGTCACTGTTCGTTCGTCAAATAATATTTTACACAAGACCACCATTTCCTCCTTTCTCCTCTCCCGCTTAGCCTATGTGATTCAAATACTACTTGTTTTAGTGACGCCAGTAATTCTACAACGAGTGGGGACAAACTGTCTGTGTGTTTGCCTCCGATGGCGTTTGCCGCCGCGTGTAGATACGCATGGCAGAGTGTGGCAGGCAAATCGGGTGTTAGACGTGGCGGGTTAACAAGTTGGGTTTTATGATTTGAATTTTATCGTGTTTCACTACCAAATTGTAAGACTTACTACTGATTAACCTGTTAAAAACAAAATATTACGTTAATTCAGATAGTATTGTGCGGCGCTCTTCCGCCAATTAATTAATTTTATCGGTTAGGCGGCCGTGTATGCAGCAGATCTTACAAGTTTAAACATCGGTAGTACGTTGGCGAAACCGAAAATGCAACGCGTTGTATATTATATATGCTATAGGCTTTTCGCACTGCACAAAAGGCAGTGGCGGGCGTGTGAGAGCAATTCCGTCAGACACAATCGGGCTGGTTTTATTTATTGTTGTTTTTGTGACTAAAATCCATAGAAATGAGTAATTATCCTCGCAGATTTTACCACACACCTCCCCTCTTAAGCATGCATCACTATGCAGGTTATTATCTGCGAGATAACTTAGCTCAATGAAGTCTTATGCGTTTCTCTGATTTTCATCACATGGATGTCTGCTTAAAAAGTCGGCACCCACATTCGTCGGACCCGGGATATAATCTATCCGGAATGAGTATGGCTGCAGTAATAAAGACCATCTCAATAATCTGGAATTTTCATGCTTCGCTTGTGACAGGAACACATGAGGTGAATGATCCGTTTGGACCACAAATGTCCTGCCATATAAATAAATCTGAAATTTCTTTATAGACCATATCAAAGCGAGACATTCCTTTTCACTTGTTGAATAATTTTTTTCCGCCGTGTTCAACTTGCGGCTAGCATAAGCGACTGGTTTCAATTCCCCATCTGGTGAGGAAGACCTTTGCAACAATGTAGCACCTAGGCCCACATTGCTTGCGTCACTTCTCACAATAAATTCTTGAGTTAAGTCAGGCAATTGCAATACTGGCCTGCTTGTAAGTTTTTCCTTCAACTCTTGGTAAAACTAATTCGCACTGAGCAGACCAAATTATTTTATCAGGTTGACCTTTACGAGTTAAATCTGTCAGCGGAGCACATATAGAGTTAAAATTTTTAATGTACTTTTGGTAAAAACCACACAACGACACGAAAGATCGCACGTCTTTCGTTGTTTGGGGTCGAGGAGCTTTTTTCAATTTTTTCTAGATTCTTGGGATCAGGGGTCATGCTACCCTGATGCACAGTATGTCCCAAGAATTCCAACTCTTTACAACCTATACAACATTTTGTTGGCCTGGCGGTTAAGTTAGCCTCTCTGAGTCTATCTAACAGCATATTCAAAGAGGTAACGTGTTCCTCAAATGTTTCCGTAGCAATGAGGATATCGTCCATAAAATTCGAAATACATGGATTTTTCAGGAGATCCAGCAGTTTTCGCATCACACTCGGAGCATTTTTCAACCCAAACGGCAACATGTTGAACTCATAATGACCTTCCGAGGTGCTAAATGCTAAATAAGGTCGAACCTCAGGCTTTACTGGAATTTGGTAATAGCCCTTGCTAAGATCCACCTTAGAAAAATATTTTGCCTTGTTCAGCCTGGCAAATAGTTGAGTAGTATCAGGTAATGGATCCACCTGACCTTCTGTGACAGCATTCAGTTTCCTGTAATCTATACAACTGTGGTCTATGTTCTCCCGATGGTTTCCGCAACAGAACCAAGCAGGAACTATAAGGAGACGCACTACGACAAATACCCCCTTCTTGTAACCACTAATCTATCTCCTCTTTTACAGCTTTCTCCTTAGCGAATGGAATAGAATAGGGCCTCATACAGATAGGTGTTTGGTCTAGTAGTTTCATATCATATTCCAACAAATGGGTGTTACCCGGTTTATCTGTCAACACACCTGTATGTTTCTCAAGGATCTGTCGAACCTTCTCCTTCTGCCCTTTTGTCAAGTGCTTGCTGATTTTCCCCTGCTCAAACGTTTCACTGGTTTTCAGTGGATATTCAAATGAGGAGAGCGGGTCATTTTTCACTTCGGTTGCAATAGACAAGACCAATAAGTGTGTCCCTTCCTGGATTTGTCTGTCCAGATATTTCTTCAACAGGTTCACATGATAGACTTTTTCCTTTCCCTTTTTGTCTATCTTATAATTGGTTCTGGATACCTTTTCCAAAACTGTGTATGGTCCTTGCCATCCGATCTGAAGTTTATTATTGCTGCTGGGCAATAGAAGAAGTACCTTCTCCCCCACAGCAAGTTCCCTATCCTTCGCTTTTCGATTATAATAAGCAGCATGCTTTTTCCTGGCTTGTCTCAAATTTTCATTTGCCAGTTTCCAACGGTTTGTAAACGATTGGTCAGTTCGTTCACGTATTGATAGATGATGAGTAACAGTCTCCTTGCCTTCGCTTCAGTCCAGGTCCTTATCCAAGCCTCTAAGGGACCTTTTCCGGGCCTACCAAATAACAGGATTGCGGGGGCGCTACCGGTGGAATTAGGTGGTACTTCCCGGTACGCAAACAGGGCGGCGGGCAAGTAGTGGTCCCACGTGTCAGGTTTCTCATGTGCCAGCTTTCTCAGGATAGAAATGAGAGTCCCATTGAACCTCTCTACCTGGCCGTTCCCTTGGGGATGGTACGGGCTTACCAATGAAAGTGCTTGGCTTGAAACAACCTGAACACCCTCTTCCGCTAGTTTCCCCTTGAACTGAGAGCCATTATCTGTCAAGATTTGATGCGGGAATCCTAATCGGGTAAATATTGTAAGTAGTGCCTCTGCTACATGTTTTGAATCAATTGATGACAGGGCTACCGCCTCTCCCCACATAGAACAAGTGTCCACCAGAGTAAGGATGTAACTGTTCCTCCTCTTGGTCCGAGTGAGAGGTCCCACAATATCCACAGCAACTCTCTCAAAAGGGGTTCCCACTATGGGCATTTCCCCAAGAGTTGCGGGAGCAGTCCAATGCTTTGGAGCTACTCTCTGGCATTGTCGGGGCAGGAGTGTACGTATTCCTCTTTATGTCTTCCGTTATCCCTGGCCAGAAATAATGACAAGCTATACGCTGTCCTGTTGCACTAATCCCATGTGACCACTGAAGGGGATAGCATGACCTAACTCCATCACTTTTTCTCTATATGATTTAGGGAAGGACCAGCTGACCATGACCAGCTGCAACCAGTGCGGTACCTTCCCTGTAATTAGCAATTTATTCTTCATATAGAATTTCTCCTTTATTTTGGATTGAGTTATGGCTCTGTGGGTGTTTTCTTATAGCACCGCTTCAGTGACTTATCTTCAGCCTGTGCCTTTCTCTCATCTTCTTTTCGGGATGAGTATTTATAGGTTCATCTTCTTCCCTTTTGGATTGTGATACGGGTTCTGGACTGCTGCCAAGACCAACAGGTCTCGTTGGATTTCCCAAGTAGACATAACGACACCCCAATATCAGAGGGTAGATGGGTGTGCGTCTATCACTGCTGCTCTGATTATCCCTTCCACATAGCGAGTCTTCACTTGTATCCTGGCAATGGGAAGTTTCATGAGGGGTAGGTCCTTGGTCGCCCTTGTATCTCCACTGTTTCTGTGGTGTATACTGAATCTGGGTTCACCAGTGTCGAGCTCACCACAGCCTCAAAATCCAAACCTGTATTCATAGAGGCACCTGCTATGGGATGACATCATTGCATACAAAGACTTCCTCGCAAAATGGGGGGGTGATAAGGTTCTGCTGTTCAGCAGTTTGGTCCTTTCCCTCCTGTTTTCCCCTTTTTATAGCAGCAAATCCAGCAGGTTTACTTTTACAATACTTATGTCATGTCCCTCCTTCTTACAATAAGTACAATACCAACTCTACTTTGATTGATGAGGTTTTCTTTCCTCATTCCTTCTGTCCTTGAATTGTGCGGTTTTATTTTTAGAATCATTTCGAGGCCTATCGAAGTTCTGCTTACCTCTGTTATCAAATTTATTATGGGTTTGAGGAGCCTTAAACTGATCTACTGGTTTCTTTTTAATACCATCTACCTCTGCCTCGGCTGCATGATACCTTTCAGCGACATTTATTATTTCCCCCATTCTCTCCGCACCCTGTTCCATGAGAAACTTTCTCATGTCTGGAGCCATGGACTCTCTCATCTGCTCAATGAGTTTCATCTCTTTGAGATCTTGGGTTTTCCCCAAAGAAGCCCATTTCTCCATATACGTTTCCAACCGGGCGGAGAACTGGTGATAGGTCTCACCCGACAGTAGCCTGGCATTCTAAATTTCTTTCTATAAATTTATCCGTTCTTTTCGTATCTTAAACAGAAGGCTTGCTTCAACATGTCATAGTTGTCCTGGTCACCCC